>AP028261.1:11297848-11725348 GCA_030269945.2 Trilocha varians | reverse complement strand
GTGACATATTTTGCGAAGAACGGATGGCGGATGGAGTCGATATGTCCTGGACTAGCGACCCACAAGATGGACCGTCAACCTGGTCAGGAGGGCGGGAGGTTTGGGGGAGGCCTATCATCAGCAGTGGACGACAATAGATAGATGATAATGACGATTAATGAGTACGCAGTCAGTGCACTGTACACACCGATTCATATCGGATTCCATTTCAACATTTTCAACTACCCTCAATTTGTGGCCATCACTTTTAATCGACGAAATGATACATTTTCAATTTAAGCGTTTAATTTCATTTGTGTGGACCAATTCTGATAAATTATTTTCCAAATGGAAGCTGGTAGCCTGTAATGGATTATGGAGGTCATGATACCTGAGTTGGAGACCATGAGCGTCAGGTACTCCCCGGAGATGTTAGAGTAGAGGCCGAGCAGGAATCCCTTAGGGTTGGTGGTGGTGAACCCGACGCGGATCCTCTCGGCGATGGTGGAGCGCCATGAGCCGAGGAAGTCGTATTTTATTAGGGAGTTCGGGCGGAGGTTCACGCCGATCTCTGGAAATAACAAGGTGGAATTCAAATTAAATTTGATAGCTTTTGAATTTGATGAATTTTATTTTGCGACAAATTCAATTTAGGATCCTTAACACAATTTCAATTTAATTCCAAAGAGATAGTATCAATGCTTTAACTTCCAAAAACTATTCCTCGATAACTTTAATTTGGTGTGATCTATTTGAATTTTTTGTATTAAGATCTAAAAGTACTTTTGGATTTGTGTTTAAAAGGTTGTATTTTAAACGGACAATTTTTCACGATTTGCTATGCCTTTTTGCGTGTATTTCTCTTTTTATGAACCGATTTCGATGGTTCTTTTTTTGTTAGGAAGCAGATATTTTGAGCTAATTGAATTTGACGTTTGTAGTTTTTTTACTACGCTCGAGAAATAGAAATCCTTCGTTTTAATTTGAATAATTATAATATTATTGAGCTATACTGACCGTCAGCACAAATGGGTCCCTTGAAGGCCGTGAACCGACAGTCGCACGTGTACGAGTCGTAGCCCTCGATGCACGTGCCGTTGTTGAGGCAGGGGGCGGACGCGCACTTGCCGACGCAGCCTTCCGATAGCCCGTATATACCTGGGGAGTGTACCATACGTTAGTGGAATGTAAAAAATGAGGATTTGCGTATTGTTTATACAGGGTGGATCTGTAACTTTGCACCGTCTGAATGTGTTTAACCTTTCTTCTGACATTATAATATGTATGTACGGCTATCGTCCATATAACATTGAAAACAAAAAATGTAATAAATTCCAAAAATATAAAAGTTCCAAATTGTATTTCAACAAGTCATTCACTCCACTTCAGCAGATCTAAAGTTACAGATCCACCCTGTATACATGCGTGTGTGCGTTTGTATATGCGTGTACCTATATATGTGTGTTTGCGTGTATACAGGGTGTAAACAGAACACTCCCGAAAACGAAGACGGGTGGTGGTAGTAGTGATACCTGTGATGATCAACCAGTAACTTTGTCTATTCAGACGATTTTTTTTTCAAAAAGTGTATCATCTCAATTATGACTAGTGCTAACCCAGCCTTCGTTTTCGGGGGTGGTCTTCATACACACCTTCCCTGGCGAGCGGCGCGAGATGCACGGGCAGTCCATTGAGCAGCAGGGCGCGCACGCAGCCCACGAACCCGTCGCTGCGGTCGAGCGCGGCACCGAGTGCGAGTGGGCGCGTGAGCTGCAGGGCGCGGGCCCCGCCCCCTCCGCTGCGGATCTCGTTCTTTAACGCGCCGTCTACTACTAGGCGGGCTTCTTTCCTGTTATACACGTTTTCATTAGGATGTATGATAGCAGCCGGGATCAATCAATTTCACACCGACCGATACTAGTAGTACTAGCTGCTGACGATGCGGCCACAGGTTTTTTTGGATTGGAAAAAAGATTTTAGTTTAGCGCCCCAATCGGTCTAACGTGAAACATGACCCACTTTGAGTGCGTCTATCGTGCAGTTAGAACAATTAGAAAGTCAAATCTTGGAGGGTTTTTTACGCAAGAGAAGAGTCACACACACGTTTCTACAAGACGGTAAAAGTTGATGTGAACACACATTCATTTTGAACGTCAAGATAAAACAAAAAACTACTACCACCAGTTCGCTAAAATTACGCTTCCATTTCAAAGCAAAAAACTCAATGGACATGTCTTTTTTCAATTTAATTTGTTTTTTTTGTATACAAAACTTTTTATGACATACATCAATTGAAACGGTATGGGACGAGCGCCTCATCCCTATTTTGTGGAATCATTTATATAATCATTAAGTTTAAAATATGCTTTACTGTTTAACCGTTTTTTTTTTTTTATTGCCACGCAGACAGACGAGCTAACGACCCACCTTTTTCATAACTCTCTTGAACCTATTTATTGACAATATTTAAACGGCCACTGCTACTTGCGATATTGCACATAATTTTTTTCTCATTATCAAATATAAATATATTAATAACCCTCTATCTTTTAGATCTTAACACCCTGTATAGTACCTGTTCCTCTCAATAGAGACGGAGTGCCAGTGGTTGTCAGCGAGGCGGTTGCTGGTCTCCACGGAGACGCCGAGCGGGGTGTCTCCGACCTGGAACTGGAGCTGGAGCTGGTCCCCGCCTATTATCGACAGCTTTATGTAGTCTTGAGGACCCTGGAAGTGGATAGAAGTAGGAACAGTTTCAGTGGCGTGCAGTTTATATAAGCTAAAATGCATTGCATACACTGATGTTTAAATGGATGGAAAATTTAGAATAGAAATGTATTACCAGTAATTTACTGGTAATACATCGATTTCTCATTTGTATTATTTGTTTGTTTACAGATAAATGATATGAAATGTCAGATATATATTTCACACTTGTAAATCAGTCTTCAGCTGGTCCATTGCAAAAAAAAAACTAAAGGAAGTAAAAAATTATAAATTCATATCAAATTCTCAGATTATAAATTCGGTTTTATAGAACTCTTTCTCTGTCGCACACTACCGCTAGATGGCGAAACTGGAGACTTCGTTCGGAATCAATACCGTGTTTGAGCTTCATTTTAAAAACATTTTATTCCAATAATTTTTAATTAAACCTTTTATTTTTGTAAATCTTTATTACTAAACGACGCTGTATTGCATTTTCAGCGAAAATATATCATCTCCGTAAAATATAAGACGATTTAAAAAATGTAAACAAAACAAGTTTTAGAACTGTGCTCAATTTTGGCTCCTGCCACAGACTTGGCAAAAGTAAACAAACCAATTTGGTTGCCGATCCCAGTTGAGTGGTTAAGTGACACAAGTATCAATTGGTTTGTCAGTCAAACAATAGGTTAAGCTTCATATGTAAATACGTAGTGGGACTTTATATGAATATTAAACAAAGATTTGGTCTTTGTTTGTTTTTATTTTAAGTTGCCTTTAATTGTGATTTTTTTCTTAAATAAATATTTGACAAATAAACTTACATACGCTTGTCTCACCTTAGAATGCAGCAACACGGCGTTTTCCTTCGTAGTTTTGAACTCGAAGTAGATGTCGCCACTGTGGCCCAGGTCGAACGTAGGCAACATTATGATGGCGTCCGACACACGGAAAGTCACCGCGTTGTTAAACAAATCTATTAACAATATAAACTTGTACAAATAGTGCATAGTAATAGAGAACAGAGCATAAGCTCGAAGTCTACATGATACTAAATACATTTTTTTACAAAATTTACTTTTCTGTTTTTTTTTCTCTCAAGATGTTTTAAAATAATATAATCTCACCGTCTCCCTCACACAGCAGAGGTCCGAGAGTATACCGTCCCTCTTTCTCGTCAAGATGGCTGCCAGTGTCGCCAAAACGTAACTGCTTGACCGGTAGGAACTCTTTCTCGGTTATGTCGCCTCCGTCCGATTGGAATTCTAATATAGAAATAATAATAGAATATTACTTATGCATTGTAAATCATGGCAAAGGGAAGTCTGACGGGTCTGAGTGTGCCATACGTCAGGACAGTCTGACAGGTCTGAGTGTGCCATGCGTCAGGACAGTCTGACAGGTCTGAGTGTGCCATACGTCAGGACAGTCTGACAGGTCTGAGTGTGCCATGCGTCAGGACAGTCTGACAGGTCTGAGTGTGCCATGCGTCAGGACAGTCTGACAGGTCTGAGTGTGCCATACGTCAGGACAGTCTGACAGGTCTGAGTGTGCCATGCGTCAGGACAGTCTGACAGGTCTGAGTGTGCCATACGTCAGGACAGTCTGACAGGTCTGAGTGTGCCATACGTCAGGACAGTCTGACAGGTCTGAGTGTGCCATGCGTCAGGACAGTCTGACAGGTCTGAGTGTGCCATACGTTAGTACAGTCTGACAGATCTATGTGCCATGCGTCAGTACAGTGGTACCTTCGGGCCGGAGGTGTGTGTACTCGGCGTCACAGTTGCACCACTTGGTGTTGTCGATGCAGGAGCCCAGCACGCCGCACTGGCACATCCTGGAGCCTGGCGTGGCGCCCGCCCAGTAGTCCATGCGCTGGCCGCCACCGGACACCCACCACGCGAACGGCTGGAAGTTGGACTCTTCACCTGCAACAAGTGTGGGGAGAACCTTGACTGTGATGAATCAACTGAAATATATCGCTACTTAATTTGACATCAAAATGTAACATCTAAAACCAATCAGTAATCTTACAGAGAGAAATTCTCAATGCTCACAAACTGGCTTTTGACTGACCCCAATTCAATGTGACCAAAAACCATAATAATATATTTATCACTACACAAAATATATCCCAAAACCAAGCCCACGATTCATTTCAGGAACAATGTCGGGGTCCCTTGCAGAGGTCCATGAGCGACGTCAACCACTTACGATCAGGTGGCCCGTTGGGTCATCTGCCTACATGGCAATTAATAATTAGTTTTAAATAAAACTTTTTAAATACGGCACTTTAAGCACTTTGACATGATATACAGGATGAAGCTTTCCTGGATATCATGTCAAGTGCTAGCTAATAAAACGAACCTAAACACGATGGGTCTATCTTGTTTAGCACAAGAGTTCTTATGACTATTTTCCGAATTCATCATCAGATCAGCGCCATGTTATCTATTGCATTGTCACGCGATATACATCTGTGTGCAAAATGTCAGGTCGATCAGAAACCGTTTATCAAATTTAGCTCGCAAGATTCCACCTAAATTTACATAGTTACATCCAGTGCAAGTTAATATACAGGGTGTTAACATCTGATGAAACAATACTTTCACAGCAAATAGTATACTTGATGTAGAAACCATCCACCAAATCTGAGTTTTCTAAGCATAATGTATCACAAGTTATAACTAATCAAAACTACGTGTTAATTAGTACGTGATCAACCCTACCGTACTGACCTACACCAACAGCTAAAGAATTAAGCCGGCTAGTCACCTCCTGTATCATAGAACATTGTAATAATACACGGGACAAAAATCACATTCTAAACAGGATACATGCGCCTGTGTGCATGAAAATAGATAAAGTACGCTGAATGTAGGTCAGGGTAGGGTTGTCAAAAATAATACAAAATAATATTTTTTCAACTTTGTATGGGAAAATAAAGTGATCATCTACGTTTCAAAAGTATGTGTATATGATTTGAAATGTGATATAGATTAAGCCCTCAAAGTATTGTTTCACCGGGCACCAACACCCTGTATAGCTTGTAAAATAATCTTACTCGGCGAGTTCATAAGCCTGGAATGCCGACACCAGTAGTCCAGCCTCTGGGAACAGGACACGGATCTGTTGAGCAGGGCCTCCAGTTGAGCCCTGTTCGCGTCGTAGATGATATCCTGTCGGAAGCTGCCCGGGTCCTGGTAGCCGTCCACCACTGTGCTGGTGGAGACCGAGTGCTGCACTGATGTGATGACGCGCCCGTCCGCTGGGGGAGTGAATTTGGATTTCAAGATTTAAAATGTTGGAGTAAAACTGCATTTAAGGACGTCTATATTTTGTGTATGTATGAGGGTATGTATGTCCAAGGATACGGGTATGCGTGTATAAGTGAGTGTAAAATTGCGTACACGAGTATTGTCATGTATGTGTATTAGGGATTTAGCGAATATTCGCATTAGTATTCGCAAAAAATCATGCGAATGTTTTGACTAAAGTTGCATTGACGTTGCGTGCTTATAAGAAGAATCAGATGGAGCCAAAATAAAGGTCTAAATATGCCCTTTAAAATGAGCCCAAACTCGATGGGTCTACGAGCTTCCGTTCTCAAGATAATTTGCATGAGGGGTTTCAATGACTAGGTGGAGAGGAGGAAAGTACCCCCTCCCTTCCTAGTAGATTTAAAGTAGGTAAAAAAAAGGTACTTATGTTATAGAATTCATAAATTATAATGACTCTTAGAAGTTGCTACTGACTTGTCAATAAAAAAACCTTGAACTTTTTGTTGTAAAGGTCAACAACAACATCCGCATTCGCGAATGTTAAAAAATAGAAATTCGCAATATTCCCAACGTGTACGTAGAATGCGTGTATGAGTGCATGTGCGTGTATAACACAACGGGGACGGCGCGACGGGAAAGTGTGCCGAGCGCGTAACGTGTCGCGCAGTCCCTTCAAACCCCGTGCTGGGTTCTGGCCTCAGCCGGGGTTTGGACGCTGAGTGTGAGCGATTGGAGGTTTTAGTGCGGTTCAACTCCCAATTAACCCACCCGCGAGGCGGGCGGGGATCCGGTGATTTCCTCCAACTGAAAAAAAAAGTTTAACACAACTCACAGTAGAAGTGGCAGGTGACGGGGAAGGCGGGCAGCGGGCCGGACCCGTCCACGTCGATGTGCGTGTCGGCCGCGCGACGCGACGAGAACACGCTCTGGTACGCCTGACACGACAGCGGGTGGATCGCTACATACACACACATTATATTTAATATTATCTCGCGTAACTTCGTCTGCGTCACTAAGGATCTACGTCAGTAAAAGCACTATCCGACACTGAAAGAATTTTTAAAATTGGACTAATAGTTCATGAGATAAGTGTGTTCAAACAAACTGTTATAGAAGTATAGATCCTCCTCCTTCTTCTTCCATAAAGAAATACAAAATTTGAAGAAATCAAAATTTTCGCACGCATATTATAATTAAATAACAACAAGAAGTAGACTAATTCTAGATATAAATTCATACCATTTACTTAGAATTTGGATTTATTTAAATAACCGATATACTCACAAGTATGACAGACGGCGCCCGCGTACCCCGTCCCCTGACAGTTGCACGAGAACTCGTCCGCAGTCTGCGTGCACACGCCGCCGTGCTCGCACGGGTTCGGGTTACATCTGATAACAAAATTGGTTCAATTTTTTTTTTTTTATTGCAAGGTAGATAAACGAGCATACGGCCCACCCGATGGTAAGCGGTCACCTTCGCTCATGAACCTCTGCAATGCCAGGGCAAATTTCGGCATAATTAAAAATGAGAAGATCCACTTTAGAAAGAACTAAGTAGCCCAAAAAATTACATCCGTAAAATCGGTTGAGAGGTTTAAGCGAAAAGCGTAACAGACAGACAGAGTTACTTTCACATTTATAACATTAGCAGGATACCTGTCGATCATCTGACAGGCGTCGAACACGACCTCGTTGGGGCAGCAGTAGTCCTCCTTCTTCCAGTCGGTGGGGAGGCGGTAGTTGCCGTCCACCGATATCTTGCGCATGCAGCCGATGAACCCGCGCGGGGGCGCCTTGCCGCCTGAACACAATGTTATAGGTATATTCAGCGAAATTATAATATACAGGGTGATTTGAAAATGATTGTTGATGGTCATATACAACCAGTAAAATATAACCAAATAATGTGCATTTGAAAATTCTTTCAATGTTAGATAGACCATTTATCGATGAAGACTATAGATTATATTATATCCCAGTGTGACAAGTTGCGTGGGTCAACTAATTGAAAGATAAGAACAAATAATATCTATACTAATATTATAAAGCTGAAGAGTTTGTTTATTTGTTTGTTTGCTTGCTTGCTTGCTTGTTTGTTTGTTTGTTTGAACGCGCTAAACTCAGGATCTACTGGTCCGATTTCAAAAGTTCTTTTACTGTTGGAAAGCCCATTTACCCGAGGAAGGTTATAGGATATATTTTATTTTCAAAAAAAATTAGGGATCCGTATGAAAATATCGAATATGTAACACAAGGCGAATAATCGAAAACCTATTTATGTGTACGCTGCAAAAACTATTGACAATAGAACAAAATGTACGGGTTTCTAGGTCTTTTCAAGACAAATAAAAAAGTCCGCGACAGCATATATATAACTATCATAGTTTAGTCACAATAACCGCTTTTATGTTTATGAAAAATATTTTTTCGTCCCGAGATTGAATTTAACGTTAAATGAGTATCGTTATATTAAACCTTATCCAAATTAAGTATTTTGTTATCAAGAGTATTAATGTAGAAGTAAATTACTTTTTGTTTTATTCTAATCGGACTTTTCGTTTAGAAGTTATTACGAGTATAAAACGCAATGAATATGTGGATGCAACAGCGGGCCGCGAAAATAATAACTCGACGGCATTGCGAGTACTGTTTGAACCCCTTTGTAACGCAGACGAAGTTGCGCGGGTCAGCTAGTTTTTAACTAAAATAAAACCGAGCGACTTCCATTTTTTGAGAATAGATATTTTTACATTAACTTGGAATGGCTGTCCTGAACTTGGAACAAAAATGTAAGTTCGAGTGGAATTTTGAGAGTTCAATGTGGCAAATTTCCCGATATCCTATTGAGATAAACTTAGCATGCATATGTATATATTGCATGACAATAATATAGTACCATGGAACTAATCTGATGATGGATTCGGTAGGTGTCCACAAGAACTCCTGTATCAGGCCGTTGTAAATATATTAAAGCAATCATTGGCTCTAAAGCTTCAAAGTTTAAAATTTCTCAAAATTTCAAGATAACCCAACATACCAGCAATATAATAATGGGATCCAGTCAGGAACCTCAGTTTCTTGGTAGTCTTCACAGCCCGGGAGTCCATGGTCAGGGTGAGGTCGTCGGGGGCCAGGGTCAGCATGAGGGAGTGCCAGCGACCATCGTTCCAGGTCTCCACGTAGTTGTCCAACTTCACTTTGGGAGCGGTGCCTGTTTCTAATTCCACTTTCACTTTGCCTTCTTCGAGGAATACCTGGGAAAGATTGTTTTAAATTTGAAGTTAATTTCATTTTGTGACGACATTCAGTTATGTAAATCCTTATACATATTTGTAAGTAAATGAGCTCGCGCAACTTCGTCTGCGTTACATCAGACGGGATAAATAAAACTGTGGGTCTATTACAGAACGCATCGTTTATCGTAATCGTCTATTTTCACATCGAATGACGTAATTTTTCATAAAATTGGTATTCCAGAAAAACTTCAAAAATTTTACCATTTATTGTAAAGCGAAGTACACATTAGATATAAAATATTCCTGAACATGCATGAACCAGACACACACACATATTTTATGACACCTAGTGATTTTTATATAATTACTAGCTGCCCCACGCAACTTCGTCTACGTCGAAAAAATAAAAAAAAAATTAGGGGTGGACTACACCTAACATTTAGGGGGATGAAAAATAGATGTTGGCCGATTCTCATAGATACCGGATAAGCACAAAAAATTTCAACAAAATCGGTCAAGCCGTTTCGGAGGAGTTCAAGTGACACCGTGACACGTGAATTTTATATATTAGAAGAGATAATAATAATTTAGATTGATGAGAATTACGGCTCAGTCACATCATACAAACTTGTGTCACCATTGGTAAGAGGCAAAAATACACGTAGCGCTATCTATTGACGACATTTTTGTCTGTTCTATTACGAGTACGAGTATTCGTTTAATCGGTGAAAGGATTAACCTGGTTTCAATGGTAGTTGCACAGTAGTCAAATATGCTATTTTATGTGTGTATTTTTGAATGACGGTAAACGCTTACTATGAGGTGGCTTGATAGCTCGTCTACCTAAAAGACAATTAAAAGAAAAATTAAATCAAATTAAAAAATATTACAGAATGTTATCATACCTTAACCAGACCTTCGGTATTGAACCTGTGGTAGATCAGCAGCCCGTGCAGCTCGTACGTCCTGAACTCGAGCGACACGTTGATGGTGTTCCCGCCGGAGTGCCCGCGGAGTTTGGCGTACGAGCCCTCCTTGAGGAACGTTACTGGGACTAGGGGGGGTTCCTGGGGAATATTATATTATATATTTAAATTGAATTCCCTCACAAACAAAAAAAAAACTTGAGGTGTCAAGGGACACCCGGATGGAACGAACTTCCTTTCGATTAATTAGTCCCTCACTAATTGTAATAAAATTGTATTTTTTTAAGTTATAATAATTAGTTTAAAACGTCTGTCTCTCTCTCTCTCTCTCTTATAGAAAGAGAGACAGACAAATTTTAATCACAGCGCCATCTAGCGATAATCATCTAAAACAAAAAGAGGTTCGTGAACTTTTTCGTAAGAATTTACGTCTAGCCCCCTTTCGATAACGTGCGATAAGGAACTTCATTCCAAAAATCTTAAAATATAGCTTCAAATATTTCGTTTTGTTTATTTGAGATAGTTAATTCTATTAGGAAAGATTTTTAATAAATAATTATTAAATAAATACAAAACAAACAAACATTTAAATATTTCGTTTGGTATGATAGAAATACAGGGTGTATGTCGTTATGTTATGATATTGTTGGTTTGGTTTTAACCCAGATAATTTATGGAAATTTAAAATTAGTTTTAATTGTAAGTTTAAAAATAAAGAATATAACCCCGTCTCCAGTGGCCCTCTGTTTTTTATATTGTATTTTTTAATTTATTTTTTTGTAAATGTTTTTGTTTTAAATTTAATGTAAAAAATAAGCAAATAAATGAATAAGAATATAAAAAGTAAAAAACACCAAAATTCCTATCTACAGTATTCAAAGCACTTTTCTGAGTGCTTTTGGAAGATGATTGTTATAATCAAAACAACCATACTTGACATACACCACTTTTTTTTTCGTTTTGTATAAACTATTCCTAGGAAACACTATCAAAAAACAAACAAATAATCTCTACTTTAGATGTTTAAAGTAAAGTTAACTCACAGGACAAGCATACAGGGTGTTCACTTTCTGAAACTTGAACGGCTGTCCCAGTTCATAGCCTTTCTTCAGCTCCTGTATCACGTTGGTTGAGTTCAAATACATGTTTTCTATACACCCTGTGAAGTTCTGGTTCACGACGAGACCCTCTTGCGAGTTCGGTACACCGCCTATGTATAACTGTAAGAAAAATATATGACGGGGTAATAACCAGGGAAACCAACCTATTCACCGTGCGGGTAGTTGGAAGTGGAGACTTGCTATAAATACAGGCGATGGCCGCTGTTATTATTCATTCGTGTTTGAATTGTCGAGGCGAACGGACCTCGCGCATGTAAGTCATAAACTGTTAAAAGTCGTTTTTATTCTAAAGTGATCATCAAGTGGATATTGTGACGTCATTCCTGACAAAACCAAACGAAGATCAACTATTTTCAACGTCATTACACCTCTACATACTATTTACGCCGTTATATATGTATGTATATGAAATATTCTCAAAATATGAGTTAGTTGTCTTTCTTTAATTGAGGTATGAGAAGAATATTATGGGAGATGGTCCCAGTGTTTACTTTGATGATTCTTTGAAGTATGTTTTTTTCTTTATACAGGGTGATTTTTTAAAGAAGGTACATATTGCAGGAGAGTGATGAGTACTCTGTTCTAATACGGAATATTACAAAAAATAGGTAAAAATATATATATATTTTTTAAATCTAAAATCGACAAAACTACCTCAAACATAAACAATTTCGGCTAAAAGAGTGTTGACTAATGACCTCTAGTGATCTCGCGCACCCCACACCTCCGCCACATCCATCAGCTGTCGAAAAACCATCATTTTGCAAGAATTTAGGATTTTTAAGTTGCGACTACTAAGGCATTAAGCCATATTCTTTGGTAATAATATTTTTACTGGTCGTATATAACCATCAGCTACCATGACCTTCAATATGTACCCTCACTAGGAAATCACCCTGTATTTTGTGAGAGTGACTAAATTAAAAAAAACTGCCATATGAGTCGTAAGGTTGTATAACATGCTGCGTGACAAAAAGGAAGTTTGGAGTAGAATATTCAAGTTTGGATTGTTTACGTCACATTAGGAATAGCTCACTACAGTCGTCTTTGATTTGATAACCTGTCAATGCTTTAGCAAGTAATAAGTTTCTGCACAACATGTTGTTTTATTGTAAATTTGCGACCAATAACGTTCCAGATCCTGAATCGCGCTATCGATATTTGCAACGTTCGGCGACAAAAATACAACATCTAAAATCTACTACAGTGGGCTACGGCCTGACCGCCATACACTACCTCGCCCGCAACGAGATCTCCCTTTGGCCTAATACCTGTACCAACCCATTACTGCCCACTGCTGGGCTCAGGTCTCCTCCGAAGAGGGATTAGGCATAGTGCACCACGCTTGCCCTGTGCGGATTGGGGACTTCACATATCTTCAAAGGATTTTTAGAACCCTTTTCCGACATTCAGGTTTCCTCACGATGTTGTCCTTCACCGTTTTTAGCCAGTGGTGTTGTGAAAAATTGCACATAAATCTTTTTCACATTTCGATTTAGAGGTACAAGCCGGACTTGAACCCGCGACCTCCCGGACGGAAGGACGCGCTTCGACCACTACCCCACCACGACTGTGCCTAATACCACCGATACCTAAAATAGAGTAGCAACTTGAATACTTCATACTCACAGCCCTATTCAAGTTGAGTCTCGAGAACTCTCCCTTGATCCTCTCCTGCACGATAACTCGATCGACAGAGAAGATGATGTCCCGTCTGTTCCTGGATATGACCACGTCGTGCCAGATGTTGTCATCGAGGAGACTTCCCACGGAGAGAGACGTGGACATTCCCGACCCTGGGAATATGTAATAGATCAACATTATAAAGCTGAAAAGTTTGTTTGTTTGTTTGTTTAAATTCAGAAAGTATTAGTAGATTTGAAAAATTATTTCAGTGTTGGATAGTCCATTTATCGAGGAAGGCTAAAGGCTATATTGTATCCCTCTGTGACGCAGACGAAGTTGCGCGGGTAAACTAGTATTTAATAGACAGATTTTTAGGTAATAGTTCTTTATGCAAACGACCCAATGTATATTATCAAAATATGGAGGTTATGATATTGATTCGTTTATAGACAGCAAATTTCCTTTCAACAAGACTGTAAATATTGAACAATACATATTTTAGCTACAGTCATTGACCATTTGCATCGCCTACGTACTATCACAAGATTTTGTAAATCAGACATATAAACATCTTTATCAAGATCGGCAAAGATATGGTTTGAAGATTTTTTAAATATTTTAGCGATTCTCTACCAAAACTCATCTATTAAATAGCCTGTAAACATAAAACTGCTATAAACTCACCCAAATCAATATTAAGTACAAGTCTATTATCTCTCAACTGCAAAGCGATGTAGTCTCCTTGAGTACCCCTCGAGTACAGCATGGCGCCCGAAGCCGTGCTCGTCTTGAACCGGAAACGGATGACCTCGCGGGACGCGGATATCGGGTCGCGGAGTAGATCCATGTTTATCAGAGATGTCCCGTTGAAGTATACGGTGTCGGCAACTGTTAAGAAGAAATATAGTTACTTGTTACTTGTGTAAACACATATATCATCAGCATATTGGATTACTTGGCAATTTTCTGTTAACTTCGTATAAATGTCGTGTGTATAAATATTGAAAAGGATGGGGCTTAATACAGATCCCTGAGGTAAGCCTTTCCAGATGCGTCTGACGTCAGTAATATGACCGTCAAGACGTAAATGGATTTTGCGGTCGTTTAATAGGTTGCAGATAAAGTGGACCAGCTTACTGGGTAAATTCAGCTGTAACATTTTGCATCTGAGCACCGAAATTGATACACTATCGTATGCCGAAGATATGTCGATAAACGCGGCTGCAACGGAGTTATTAAGAGAGAAAGCATAACGAATATCTGTTATTAAAGTAGAATGGCAATATGTAACATTGGCCAAGAGGACCTCTAAATCTTAATTGAAAAAAATATAAAGCAATTTTTCAAAACACCCTAAAACGTTGAAGGAAAACATCGTGAGGAAACCTGCATATTAGAAAAGTATTCTAAAAAACCGATGATATGTGAAGTCCCCAATCCGCATTGGCAAGCGTGGTGGACTATGCCTAATCCTTCTTTTGAGGAGACCTGAGCCCAGCAGTGGGCAGTAGAAAGGTCAGAGCATTCGGTGATCGTTACCTATTCCCTAGGACTTCTCCTAAACCTTGTTTAAATCATAGAATTATTACATCTGGAATCAACACCATGAACAACAGAATGAAACCAATTTAAAGTGCACCGATCGCGCGTAACTACACGATATTCTGGCGTTAGTGTAGGTACTGATGACACTCAATTCGTTTAACACACTAATTAAATATTACATACAAATATGTTCTTTAAAATTTAACTTTGTTATTTCTGATGTTGAATCAAAATATCGTATTGTTACGCGCGATCGGTGCGCTTTAAATTAACTTCATTCTGTTGTTCATGATGTTGATACCAGATGTAATAATTCTATGGTTTAAATAGGAACATGTTTAAAATAATTAAAATAACTTAAAACAGCGTTATTCGTAATCAGATCTACTTGTTCGCTGAACGTATAGGCCGGAAATACGCAAGGTTGACTGACGACCTGGTCAGGGTCGCGAGAAGACACTAAATGCAAATAGTGCACGATCGGTCATTGTGGCGAAATTTGGGAGAGACCTATGTCTAGTAGTAGACGTCCATGGGTTGATGATAACGATACAAAATCATTCAAAACAAAATACTATTTTTTTGTTACTAATTTGCAGTCTTTGTCAGGCCATTTATATTTTTAAAATTTATTATAATTTGTTTTGTTATATTGACCCGTGCGATTATTACCTATGTATGGACTATTGACTGATGAGTTCAGTAAGCGGTCACCGTCGCTCATGAACCTCTGCGATGCCAGGGCAATGAAGGGCTGTTATCTATCACCTACCCGTACAGGACTTTTCTTAAACCTCGTTTAAAGAGGGACATGTCATAGCGCTCCGGGAACACCGCGGATCTTGTAATACTTGTATGAGTGGGGTCCTGGTGTCATGAAATACAGACTTGCGTCTAGTTTAGGCACCAGTCTCCCGCAAACAATCGGAAATAATACTTATTCATAAATTTTATTGGAACGAAGTTCCTTATCGCGCGTTGTGAAAGGGGGCTAGACGGAAAAAATCTTACGAAAAGTTGTCACGACACTTTTTTTGTTTAAGATGATTATCGCTAGATGGCGTTGTGATCAAAATCTTTAAAACACGTTCTTTATCGCGCGTTACATTAGGAAAAAAAATATAAGATATGTTTTAATCGAAAGGAACTTCGTTATATTCGGGTGTCTTATGACACCTCTCAAATTTTTGTAGCGCTTAATAATTTTAATTTACTAGTGTCTGATGATTCTCTTGTGTTTGTGGTGAGAAAAAAACTATATTCTGTCAAAAATACAGTACAATTTTTTATAATACTTTCATGCATTTTCAACGGGTTCTTACCACGATATTTAATTAATTGATACTACCCAAAAGCGAACGAGAGCGAGGGTAAACAGATTTGTTTGCTCTTAAATCGACCCGCAGTATCCAGTCTTCTCGTGATCATGATGTTTACAACAACGTTGAAATATCGAGACAACTCAATTAATTAAATATCGTGCTAAGAACCCGTTGAAAATGCATGAAAGTATTATAGAAAACCGCGAGTGTCTGAACAATTTTTTATAGCCTCGCAGACAGACGAGCTAATGGACCACCTGATCATGTTTGCCCCTGCATTGTCAGTAATATTAGTATTTATCGTAATATTTTAATTTACATGGTTTTTGACAATAAGGGGAGAATATAGGAGTTAGGTAATAAATCAGAAAAGTAGTACCGATCACTACCTGGTACTGAACTACCGGTGTGTGAAATTTCTCCCTTGTTCTAGAAACCTATGTTATTTATTGCTCTTATCCCCTAATTTTTAGTTTAGTAGTCATGCGATATTGATTACACGTATGATACATTATTATGAGCTTGTGATCCTCTAAGTTGTGTGATTAGATAAAATTGTTGTTACATATTCATTAATGTAAATAGTAATGTACCAGTATCTAGATATTATTATCATGTAAAGCCTTGACATATTGTGTCAAGGAAAATGAGAAATAGGGATTTCAATTTTATATTCGAAAAACATTTCAATCGTGTGCTAACTTAAAGCACTAATTAATTATATTTGGATAACAACAAAAATTAAACATGGCTATTTTAACTTAGATTTTATTATATGCGTAATGACTTGTCCTTCTTCAAACGAGGCTTGAAGAGTCCTTAAGGGTAGGCTGAAAGTAGCGGCCCCGAAGTGTCTTCTGGCAATGCAGAGGTCCATGGGCGACGGTAGTCCCTTACAATCAGGTGGACCTTTAGCTCGTTTGCCTACGAGGCAATAATAATAATAATATGAGCTTAGAGTAGCTCAGCTGAGTAGGGGATTGGTAGCAAGTGTAGCAACTTAGCAAAGTAACCTTCAAAATCACAAGTACTTTTTTCTTACTTCAGTTTTAAGGTTCTAGATACACACAGACAAACACACCTGGAACTTAACCCTTTCACGCTCAAGGGAAATATTTTTCCCTTCTACAAAAATCGTTATTATTATTGAATCGATATTTTTTTAATGAATGTCAAACGTTACGTTTAGGTACATTGTGTTAAAATGTTTCATATGAAATTTATAGGAAATTTGTACACCCTACTATATTTTTCTAGTGATATATCTTACTTTACAGAATAACTTAAATATTGTGTAGTATTCGCATATTTAGTCTCAGCCATCTTATTGTCCTGAAAGGGTTAAAACAGAAAATTATCTTACCGTAATTGCAGCCGTAAACCTCTACCCGCATCGAAATCTTGTCGCGCCATCTCATAGGGTTGATCCGTAAGAACTGTGCTATGATGGGCACTTCGAATTCATTTTTCTGTACCGTGTCACCATCTTTGTTACCTTTGAACATCTGTCGAGTAAAAGTTTATAGAACATCAAAGTTCTGAATAGATTTGAAGGTATATTTAGCAATTTGGTTTTTGGAACGAAGTTCCTTATCGCGCGTTATCGAAAGGGGGCTAGACGGAAATTCTTATGAAAAAGTTGGCACGACACTTTTTTTGTTTTAGATGATTATCGCTAGATGGCGCTGTAATTATTTTTTTTAAAACAATACATTATTTTGTTTTATATGATTAATGCTAGATGGCGCTGTGATCAAAATATTTTATTTAAGTTATTTTACTTTACTTAAAAAAATAAAATTTTATTACAATTCCCTCACTAATTAATCGAAAGGAACTTCAAACTCTCAAGTTTTTTATTTATTTAGAAAATGTTTTATTTGGTTAGAAGCAAGATGCAGGATTTGTTGTGAATATATTTTTTTAGTAACAAAGTTAAATTGGAATCTAAATGTATAGTTTTACCTAAAAGTTTATTCAACTTTAAAGGAAATATTTACGAGTTATGAGTTTTTAACTCATCTTTTTTAATTTTTGATACAGAAAAAAATCACTGATATGTTACTCTGTACGTTATTACTTATATAAGATGTTATAATACATTTATGCTCTCCAGATTGTTAGTTAAGTGCTTTTAATGTAATACATTTACCAAACTAAGTATTTGTCTATTCCCATATAACCTAATTCAGGGTGGATCTGTAACTTTGAAATAAAACTTAGAATCACTTTTATTTTAGCAATTGAATAAAAAAACATCATAGTATGGAAGTCTGCAACGATAGTCGAACGTTTTCCATACAATGTCAGCACTGCACCCATTTGGTCATTCACCCCACGTCAGATTGTCCAAAGTCACAGATCCACCCTGTATATACAATTCAATAAATATAATCTAGTCACTACACAACATAATTAGTATCAAAAGCCGATCGACCAACAAACCTGTGTATACCCATCCCTCCAAGACACAAGCCTCCAGCTCTCTCCATCATCAGAGTACTGAAGGATGTACTCCGTGACATACTCATCAGTCGCATACCTCCCCCTCGTGGCTATAGCCCGGAGTTCCACGCGCTTGTGGAAGTTGATCGTCAAGTGCTGGTAGTAAGAGCTCTCGAATGCCGTCCATGCTGATGTCCCTTTGCCAGTTAGTCAGTTTAGTAACCAAACCGTGTATTTAGTGTATTATGTAGTGCTGTACAATTTGGCCGTTTAAACCGGCCACAAAGTTTAACCAGGTTAATTAGTTCAGCAGCCAGCTAATTAATTTAAATTAACCGGTTAAATTAATTAACTGGTTAACCGGTTAAATTAATTAAACGGTTAACTGATTAACCGGTTAAATGGTTACTCGGTTAAAAAGAAAATCAAATTCCCTTTCTTGGCAAAATTAGCAAAAAAATACTTGTGCATTCCCGCAACAAGCACTCCGTCTGAGCGGGTATTTTCGAAAATAATCTTCCGAATTTCGAAATATTTTTTTGCTAATTTTGCCAAGAAAGGAAATTGATATTTTTTTTTAACCGATTAATTAATCTAACCGGTTAATTTAATTTAACCGGTTAATTTAAATTAATTAGCTGGCTGCTGAATTAATTACCCTGGTTAAACTTTGTGGCCGGTTTAAACGGTCAAATTTTACAGCACTAGTATTATGGGTACAGGGTAAGAACAGGGACTGTCACTGTTTTCTGTATTCTATTGAAGTCTTTGCTTATATTAGATTCGTTCCCAATGTTTCCCAAACTTTGAACAGATAGCACCAAAACAATTGTTTTTGTTTATACTTAGCTGTACGTGCTTCTCTAACATTTTCGCATAGAAATATTACATCTGGAATCAACATCATGAACAACAGAATGAAGCCAATTCAAAGTGCACCGATCGCTCGTAACAACGTGATGTTCTGGCGTTAGTGAACCGATGACACTCAATTCTTTTAACACACTAATAAAATATTATATACACATAAGTTCTTTAAAATTTCACTTTGTTATTTATGATGTTGATTCAAAATATCGTGTTGTTACGCGCGATCGGTGCAATTTAAATTGGCTTCATTCTGTTATTCATTTTGTTAATTCCAGATGTAATAATTCTATGACTTTTCGTTGCATTTTTTTCAAAATCTATAACAACATTCACTGTTGTTTCCCTGTACCCTTTTATTTAGTAATAACCCTTATATGCCTTTCGGTAAGATTGAAAGTTGTGACAACTTTAAACTGTAGGTCTCTTCATAATGCTTGCTATATTCAACTTGGAAACATTGATGAAGATTAATTGAAGTTCCGAATTCCGATATTGGTAGAGTTTCCGTTCGAGAAGTTATCGAATCCTAGTTCATTATGAAAAGGTTACGTAAATTTAAAGTTCATAGAAGTTATGGAGGAGGCTAAGGATTATGCATTTAAGGGTCAAATAATTATTTCGATTAGTTATAACGCTATCTACAGCAATATCTACAAAACTAGGGAACCAAAAACATGCATCCCGCCACCATGTGCTACCTACCTTAATCTCGCCGCCCGCTGCTTTATATTGAACGTAATCAAGTCCATTGGAACCATAGCTGATGTGGTACTCTTGTACGAACTCTTGAGAATGAGCCCGACCTTGCACCGCTATTCTTGTTATGTTCTTAACACTGCCAAGATTGACTATGAGTTGTTGATCGAAATCACTTTCTGAAGCTGTCCAGGCGTTCGTACCTTGTGTATCAAAGTTTATTTTGAGCCTTCGCTGATTTCGAGGTTAGTCTCTTTTTGGTGTTAGTATAAATAATATAGTTTTATTTTTAAATTAGTTTATTTAGTAACACTTTTTTCTTAAACCCTATGATTTAACCTAAAGTTTATTCAAGACTTTTTTCCCAACTAAATTCTAATATTCCTGTTCATACAATCTTAGCCTCTAAAATATATCCTAAAGTGTATTCAAGACATGACTTTTCCCAACTAAATTCTAAAATGCCTATTTCACTATTCCCCTAAAAAACTATTCACACTACTAAAATAAATGTTACATCTAAAATTCTTTAATTTGTTTGTTCATAAAGTCAGAGCTGAATTTCTCGTCGGGATCGCATAATTGCTTTGCATCTTTAACCAGGTCTTCGTAGGTCAAAAACTCATAAATCACTGGATCAGTAAAAACTTTGGTTTGTAAAGATACTGCAACAGTATGTTTCTCATCCAGCAAAGTTTCTTCAAAGATCCAATCTTTCTTTAGCACATTTTTCTCATAGAGTACAGTTTCCCTCTCAATTTCTCCAACCTTCAAATTCAAATTACTCAATTTAAAACTGATTTCTTGTAATGGAACAGTAATACCGAATCCCACATTTTTTACGTAACTCTCTTTCAAACACCATATGCGGTAAAAACAGGCTATCTCCTCCATTTCGGTTAAGTAAGAACGTATTGTTGTCCACTCTTGTACTGAAAATTGTCTGTACATGATTTTGAAGAACGCTGGTATATTTTTGTTAGCAGGAGGCTCAATCTTCATAACATCTATACCGATGTTTATATCCTTGCAACCAGCCAGGACTACATAGTCACCCTGATGGGAAACATTGAAACTGATCTTCGAATCAGCAGGATTCATTAGAAAAGGTTTTCCTTTATCATCTCTACCAAATTTAATGTCTTCGTACGGAGATGATGTCGACATCTGTACGTATTTTCTTAACATGAGTCTCCCAATGAGAGAAGATTTGGCATCGTTCTGGAAGACAAATCTCGAGATTCTTTCCTTCTCCTCCTTTTGTATGTAACTTGATGCAGCTAGTATCTCATCTTTGGTTGGCTGCCACTCTTGAGCGTTAAAAGCCCAACGCACATTGAATTTGTTAGCCATCGTAAGTGTGTGGTAAGAACAGTGAGTGATCCGATTACAGAGAGTTTTGTGGACCTGCAGACCAACAAGATTTGGTTTCAGGTCCTTTCTTAGATTGTTTTTTTTTCAAGCTTTGTATAATCAATAAAATTGACCTTTATTATAAGACATTTATTTTTAAGTATAATATTATAATCCTTTTTCACATCCAGCAATTAAAACAAATAAATAGATATTATGCCACTACAAAAAATCAAAGATTTGCCTACTGTACCTAATGCTTATGCTAAGCAAAACATAAAGATAAGCCTAAATCATCTTTTTCTTAAAATGCGTTAAAATGAAGGGGTGAAAGCTGTTACGGAAATAACAATTTTACCATCATAAATGGATTCATATCAACAGTAAATTCTTTTGTATTTAACAAGATTAGTTTCATTAGTTAAGAAGTAAACCTAACAAAAACAAGATTATGTAAGACAGATAATATAATTAGAAAATTTTCAGTGTTAACAACTTTAACCCTTTATTTTCCTAATCTAAAATTAACTAAAAATATCAAAGACATAAGAAAACCACTCGTGCATATTCAAAAAACTATGCAAGTGTTAAATAAATGTACAAAACATTTTAACAGGAATATTAAAATCCATTTCCGAATCAACCAAAAATGTGAATTATTGTATTACAATGTTCCTTGTTATGTAATTATTTTGACATACTCCAGTTAAAATGTTTCGAAGGCAAAAGTAAACTATAAAAACAGTTTACAAGCTAGAACTGTGTACTTTTTTCTTACCATATAATATAGCATTCTCTGGGCCCCTATCACGCAAGCTTGATGTAGCCGTTAGTTTAGCAGTAGCAACTAATGGCTCATTGCATTCGTAGTCGTAATAGTAACGCACGTAATCTGGAAAACACGGGAATACCAATAACAGATCTTAAAAAATGATGACTTGAAATTCGAACCATTCGAATATATTTTAGGTGAAATTTGATAATATGTTATTTGATGAGGTTTTCTACGTATTTAGTAAGTTATTTCGACACAATTTTAATTGAAAATTGATTTATTTTATTGTTAGAAATGACCGGTTACTGCACTTACCTGCAGTCGTATTTGAAATGGTGTAACTGAGCAAAACGAATAAGAAATATTGGTATCCAGTCATCATTTCATAATTTTGTTAGTTTTATAGCAGTAACTGCAGGAAGAACTGAAATCTAGTTGGAAAATTAAACAGAAACTAATAAAACTGTTTGATCATTACGAGCGTTGTCAATGTTGGGCAGTTATTTTGTCCAATTTTGTCAAAAACAGTCACGCCGGGCAACACCCTTCCAGTCTATTCTCGATTACTCATTTGTTTTCAATGTAAATCTTCAAAATTATGTGATTGGTTGAACGAAGAATACTTCATTTCATTAAAAACATCGACCAATGACTTTGAAGCTTTAAAATACAATGGAAAGTTCGGCCAACGAAAACCAACCATAAATTCCTCTCAAAGGTGTCAAAATGATATTGACATTGAATCAAACATTGTTAAAGACTAAGTCTGTAGTCTGTACAGCCAATTAAATTTTTTTGTAATTAATAACAAACTTATTGTAGTAAAAAAAATTGAAAAAATAAATTATTCTTAAAATTTAACCTTATGTATTTCGATGATGATTGAATCGAAAATGAATAATTTGAAAAAAATCTTTAATTTAAAATGGATTTTAAATTTAGTTCTCCGTGTTCAAAACCAAAAACTACAACAAAACGAGTAAAAACTGTCAAACTCCAATTATGTCATCTGTCGAAGCAAAGATTTGTCTAGTGATGCTTCGCCAAAAAAAATCGTTGAAGGAAAAGAACTATATCGATTTTTTTCTCTCGAAACTTTCAAAAACTAAGATTTTCTGGAATCACGTCTTTTGATGGACAATTGAATTTCAACTATCAAATGAGAATATTCTAAATTGATTAATTTCTATATTTTATTCTATTGAAAGTTACCTATCACCTTTCAACAAACAAAACTGATTAAAAGTCAACGCACATAATCGAAAAATAAATTCGATTGAACATTCAGTTGCATTTTCTAACGTACATCCCTAAATACGAACAAAATTCTCAAAAGTCTCCAATTTCTTTGATTTCTTTTTATTATTGATTTATGCTTTTAATGCAGTACTTTGAACTAAAAGCGAATCATTATTAAAAATATACTATTAGTGCGTTTACTTACTACCTAAAGTTTCGTTGTTCATAGTGTTTTTGGACTTTAAAATTCCATTCGAAAATCCAATAAGGGAATACGTCCCGTTACTCATCCTCGCCGTAAAAACTCTGCCACGTTCTGTCGGCATTTTGAGTCCGATCAGAACGAATATGCCATATTAAAGTTTTCCACCAGCGTTAAATAAAAGGTAATTTAGAAAACTTTTATTTTGATTTTAGTCTAATTGATTTATTCATCACATTATTGAAATTATGACATCACCGATCATCTGTGTTGAAAAGTGTTTTGAAACAAAAACAGCGGTACTCTATTCGTTTATGAAATAAATTGTTGTTTCTAAGACAGGTTGTATTACATTTTTTCAGCTATAAATATTTTGAACAATGGTAACAACTTATTTAAACAAATTTGAGATTTTACAAAGAATCAGTCATTAGGAGAAACTGAAAGAAGTCTAATGCACATCGAACATCTTTACATACTGGGGATCATTGTTAATCCTTATGAGTTTGTTTCATTCTACACTTTATCTGTTGTAGATCTAAAGAGAATCTCTAACAATAATAAAATGAGAAACAGTTTTGAATTACCCCTTTGTTTTTTCATGAAATTATTACTGAAACTATTGGAAACTTTTTGGTTAAAATAAATTGACACTGAAATAATTTGTTCAAGACTAACATTTACAATTCTTTTTTATTTTTTTAATGCCACGCAAGCAGACGAGCTAACGGCCCACCTGATCGTAAGCGGTTACCGTCACTCATGGACCTCTGCATTGCCAGAAGACACTGCGGGACCGCTGCCTACGTCTTACCCTTAAGGACTCTCTTCAAGCCTCGTTTGAAGGAACATTACAATTTTGAAACATTAAATATTTTAACTACCTCACCAGTACTACATTTTTTGTCAATATTTTCTCATAATATTTTAAACCGTTTCATTTTCAGAACTCAAGACGTCGAGCATGTCGGATCGTAAGGCGGAGTTGGAGAGGAAAAAGGCGAAGCTTCGAGCTATAAGAGAAGATAAAGATCGGAGAAGAAGAGAGAAAGAACAGAAAGATGCGGAAGAAGCATTGGTACCATACTTGAAATTAAATTTCTGATTTGTTTATTCATCCTCATTTTCATTAAGTATTTTAAAAAACCGATAAAAGTGTCAAAATTATTCCTAATTAGCTTTTGCCCGCGACTTCGTTTGAGTGGACTTCAGGTTCGTCCCGTATTATCAAAAATTGTAGCCTATGTGTTATTCTGATGTATAAGCTATATTGTGGTAAAGTTTCATTCAAATCCATTCAGTAGTTTTTACGTGAAAGAGTAACAAACATACATCCATACATCCATACTTACAAACTTTAGCCTTTATAATATTATTATGATACTTAGATGAGATGACCCACTTGTAAATGATTACGGTACGTAATGAACTGCAATATCAGAATACATACACAATATAAAACATGTCTTACACCTGATTCAAAGAAGTATACCACACAAGTATGCCACAACACTCACACTGAATATGGTATTCATTCCACAACAAGATATTAATAAAAAAACTTGAGAGGTGTCATGGGACACCTGAAAAGAACGAAGTTCCTTTCGATTAAAAGATATCTTATAATTTTTTTTCCTAACGTAACGCGATAAGGAACGTGTTTTAAAAGATTTTGATCACAGCGCCATCTAGCGATAATCATCTAAAACAAAAAAAGTGTCGTGACAACTTTTCGTATTTTTTTTCCGTCTAAACCCCTTTCACAACGCGCGATAATGAACTTCGTTCCAAAAAATATTCTGACATGACAGATGTCTGCTGTGATATATTTCACCTGGGTGAACCAATGTCTGAGAAGTGTTTGCATGCTGCATACGCATTCCAACCCACCTAAAAGTGCTCCTTTACTTCAATGTAATGAAATATCAAATAATTAATTCTAAACATGAATGAAAAATTATTTTACCTGTTAAACTAAAAAGATACCATCAGTTTGCTATCCTGAGATAAACTGTCATGAAACTCAGGATATGTCATACATGTCTTTGTTGGGCTTAACCAATTTGAATGATTCTGGTGTCAGATGAAAGGTCATGATTGTGGGGTCCTATTTAATTATTTTTTTAATTATTCCAGCAAAGAGCCTCAGCCACGTCCAGCCTGGACAGCCGTCGCGACATCGACGAGATGCTGTCCTCGCTCGGCGTGGCTCCCGTCAAGGACGTGCTGTCGTCCTTGTCTTCGATGACGTCACTGACACCGCCGCAGACCGCCTCGCCGGACGCGAGCCTCCCGCACACGGACAAAACGAGCCTGCAGACGCAAGGGTGAGTCAGTGAATGTGATTTGAATCTTAATGTTTGTGTTGGTTATAGCGTTTCAACTGGGTACTTATAATAATATTTTGTTTGTTTGTGACAAGCATAGAATTATTACATCATGAATAATGGAATGAAACCAATTGATAGTACGCCAATCGCGCGTAACAACTCGACTATCTCTTGTTAGAGGGTGCCGATGAAAAAAAAAAGCTAACTTGACATGGTCTGTGAAGGTCCCATTCTATTCACACATTCATTCCTTACTATGTAAACAGACAAACGGACCAATGGGCCACATGTTTGTAAATGGTTACTGTCGCCCCAAAACCTGCACATCTGCAGCTCTGAGTGACTCTAAGTCGTCTAATAAGACCCATCGTAAGCGGCCAAGTCTCTAATCCATAGGTCATCATTTTGGCAATACACTCAACATGATAGCGTCAAAATGAAACCCTCATTACAAATCTCTATAAACTCCACAGCGGTCCAAAAGCGAAGCAAAGTCGTGAAATGCAAGTGGTATTCGTGCAATCCACCGATATCCCGCCTAAAGAAACCGTCATTTATACTAAACAAACGCAAACCACGACTTCAGGGGTCGCAGAGCTACGTGATGGTATGTTTTGTAATTAGAATTTAATGATTTTATTGTAATTGGTGTAAAATGGTTCGATTTGTGTAGTTGTAGACATAAACATAGAAAAAAGTCGACAAAATAACAAAAAATAAAGCCAATGTGACAGTGAATAAGTAACACGACTAATGGCCCGAAAGCTAGTGTCAACTTTTGGTTAACCACTCAACTGGGAACGTCACTATTCGCTAGATGGCGAAACTGGGGACTTCGTTCGGAATCAATACCGTGATTGAGCCCCTTTTTAAAAACATTTTATTCCAATAATTTTTAATTTAGATTTTTAATTAAACCTTATATTTTTGTAACTCTTTATTACTAAACGACGCTGTATTACATTTTCAGCGAAAATATATCATCTCCGTAAAATATGAGACGATTAAAAAATGTAAACAAAAGAAGTTTTAGAACTGTGCTCAATTTTGGCTCCTGCCACAGACTTGGCAAAAGTAAACAAACCAATTTGGTAGCCGATCCCAGTTGAGTGGTTAAGTATTTGAGGCTGCTGAGTAGCTGTTGGACAAAAGTGACACTGATAACTACAAAGTTTTTACATAATTACTATATTTAATAGTTTAAATTTAACCATTCTACATCAATTAAATTACATTAAAAATTAAACGTAATTTCTTGGTATTAATGCAAATTCTCCAATTACATGTGTAATTACTAATAACTTAAATGCACTTGGATGTCACATTGATTCTAATAATATTAACTGTGTGTTAAAACTCACGGTAAAAGTAAAAAAATGGTACAAATTTAAAGAAATTATAGTTCAAATTCCTACACAACCAGTAAAAAGATTACTAGACAATATATTTTACTAAGATGTTAGTAAAAGTCAGTGAAAGATATCCTAAATTTCGGCAAAATTATTGTCGTTTGACAGCTGATGGAGATTACTCGACGTTTTCAGTCAAAGCTTATTTTGTCCATACTTAAAATCTGAACTACTTTGATGATTTTTAAGTACTTTTTTCTACAAATTTTATATTAGAATATTATTCTTCTACATATATGTACCATTTTTATACTTTTATTCTGCATATTGGGTTGTTATTAATAGCATTTCATTGTTTTTCATTGTCAAATAACAGATGAGAGTTTGCATCTTCACTAATAACAGTGTTGACTAAAAAACATAACTGTGACGTAGGGGAAGAGGTTTTAACTTAAAACATTTGCAAATATTAATCTATCTATGTATATAAAAATGAATTGCTGTTCGTTAGTCTCAGGGGCATTCCATTGTGACTGGTGGGACATTTGTCTCCAGAATTTGACTAACTGTGAATGATAATTATGTACTCAGAAGTGATACGATGATATAATTTCTTTTATAACGTAGATAGATAGTTAATGATCACGTTCCCATAAAAATAAAACCCAAATAATTTGAAACTTCTTTGTAATTATCATTTGAATGCATGTGACTGGTGGGACACTGAAAAATCCCTCTCTGCTGTCTCTATGCACTTAGGAATGAATTTCAGCCCAACTACTTAATTTTCAAGTTAGTTTTCTCTGTGGAATAAAATATATTAAATACACTATCGTGCTTATGAATAAGTAGACTGATGACCTTTACTGGAATGAAAATATATGTGTTCAAATTTGTGACTGGTGGGACAGCTCTTTGTGACTGGTGGGACAAGTCAAAATTATGTGGAAAATAGTCGTTGTATAAATTCAGTTTTATTATTATTCTGAACGTTAACAATGTTTTTATTTATAAATTCAGTCATCAGCAGCAAGACAGTAGTCTAAAACAAGGAAAAAAGAAAAATAACTTAAAAAATGTTAATGATATTTTTAAATTCGTAAAATATTCTGTCACCCATCAGCCTTATTTCAGGATGAGGTAGGATTTCCGCTATTTGGTCCATTTTAATATAAGAAACATCCGTTTCATTAATGGTGAACAGCTTTAGTTCGTCCCCTGGAATGGCTTTTAGGAACATGACCTTGATGTCTTCGTCTTCGTCTTTATCATTTTGACACACTGCTACATATCTGTGCTCCTTGACATGCCCTCTTCTTCCCCTTGCCTCCAGTTTGACTATGACGTAAGTACCGTTCTTGATGTCTTTTGTACCAGAGGATTTATGCAACATGAAGTGTCTGAATCGAGTTTTGGTTCTGGGTATGTACTTTGCCCAACTATTTCTTCTGGGTCAACATCCACTTCATGTTCACTGTCACTCGAAAAAACATCTGAATAGTTTAATCGTCCGTCTTGCGTCATCAAAAACTTTTTTGATTGAGGAGACAAACACCCAGTTCACATCACCGCAAAGGCATTCATTCATGTAAAGCTCATAGAGAAGATAAGCAAAAAATCACCTAGTTAATATTAATTTTAATTAAGGAGAAGCACAAATCCATTCCGTTTAAGGTCTGCAGAAAAAAAACACAAGTTCAATAAGAAATCTGCATGCTAACTTTCGTTACATATCAATTGTTAGCCAGGTTAAAGTAAGTCCCACCAGTCACTGTGACTGGTGGGACTTACTTTAAAACTGTAAGGAAACCATACAATTTACTTTTTAACCATTAAAATATGCTTTAATAGTACACCACGTCTTTATTGTTACTTCTGGAAAAAACGGAACATGGAAAGTCATATTTGAGTTTAGGAAAACAACTTTTATCTTTTTTTGCGTGACTGGTGGGACAGGCGAAATACACAAAAAGTAACATACCTTTACACAATATTTTGATGTAGCAATTGAGTTTATCCTATGTTTTCACTAAATTACAAGCGTCGAGTTCTTATAACCGCCACAATAGCCGAAAACAGTTTCGCCAACCTAATACAAATTTGACCCCAAAGCAATTATGGAGGGAAGTGAAAGTTTCCATAAAGAAAAGTGACATTATTTTCTTTTTTTTTCTAAATTTCTGTACAGGTTCATGAAATATAGTTATTTGGAAATAGGATATTAATGAAATAAGTATAATTAATTGAATTTTAAAATTTATGTAGTTTTCCTGTTTTCGATGGAATGCCCCCTCACTTAAACTCGAGAACGGCTGAACCGATTTGGCTTATTTTAATCTTGGAAAATTCGTAGAAGTCTAGGGAAGGTTTAAACGGTGAGAAAATTTCCTTATGTGACGCAGACGAAGTTATGTGGGCCAGCTAATTTTAAATAAAAACTAATTTGATGAAAAACAAAACAGTAAAAGAACGAAATTTATTGAGCCACACATTTGTAGTTGTCAAATGTCACCTACAGATACTACATTGTGTTAGACAAACACCAATTTTGGTCCCCAGCTGAGTGGACAAATAGCACCGTTTTGACAAGTACACGTTGACACCTGCTAAAGGGTCAACAATTCAGACATTTAATCTAGACACGCGGTAGTGTGTCAAGCCAAGTTCAAGAAAGAGAACTGGCAAGTCGCACCGTGTGTATTACACGAATCATTTGGAGCGACTTTTGACCTCATAAATCAAAAACTATTTCACATAAACGTATCAAATTTGGCTCATATATTGAGACTTGCGATATACATAAGTGTAAAAGCAAGTAAATTTTATAAGCTTATCTCAAACAGTTACAAAAAACAAGTTTTTGGAGCTTCTAATGTCCTCCCAAATTTATTGTTATATCGTTTTTGTGAACCTAAGAATGATTTCGTAAAAGCGATTTCTATAAAGTCTTATTTTGCTTACAATGTATACAATCTACCTGCTGTACCTAACATGATTTGCAAATGTTTTAATGAAACCTATCAACTATCTGACAGTGTTTTCTTTTTATAACTCACAATTTAACTTATGTTGTAGTTTATTTACAAAAAAATTGCCTTGAAAAAATTACTAAGTTGCAACAGAGACTTCTAAATTATAAAAATAATACCTTTAAGATGTGAAATTAAAACTTAACTAATTAAAAATATTGAACAACTAAATTATTAAAATGAAAATGTAATAAATAAATATACAAAAGAATTATGATAACTTCTAAAGTAAACACTGTCGGATCTGGGTTGTATGTTGTGTTCGTGCTACCATAAAAAGGCTGCTCTTCCAATGCATCACCGCTTGCAGGATACATGGAGGACTGGTGGCGGCCACGGAAAGGTAATAACATTGGTAACATACACACACACTCACATACATCACTTAGAGGACATACATGTACTATGGGCAAAGTTAAAAGCTTGGAAAGGGTAATAGGGTGTCAATTGTTGTGAAAACATAACGTCAATTTCACAGATAAATGAATAATTTTGCACGAGACAAAAAAAAATCAAAATACAGGGTGGATCTGTAACTTTGGACAATCTGACGTGGGGTGTATGACCTGTCGAAATATAACATAACACCATTGTTATTTTTTGGATCAGTTAAACTTTTTTTTCTGACATTGTATGGAAAACGTATGACTATCGTTGCGGACTTCCACACTAAATCGAAATTTTTTTTATCCGATTCCTAAAATAAAAGTGGTTCTAAGTTTTATTTCAAGAGGTCATTCACCTCACGTCAGATTGTCAAAAGTTACAGATCCACCCTGTATAGTAATTTACGGTTTTATAGTTAAAACAACCAGAGGTGCAAGATGAACATTTTTTCTTAGAGCCATAGAATTAACACCCCAACTATGGTTTAATTGCACCCGGGCACTTAAAGGGCGATAATTAAATCAAAAATGATCGCTATACTAAAATCATTAAGACTATAATTTGTCATCGCCTGTTGTATATCCTCTAAGCATTACATTTACATTTATGTGGGAATTTTATTAAGTGCATTAAAAGGTAACAGCTGATTTTTACGAAAAATACTAAAAGGAACACCCTTTATAGTTTTACCATTTAAGTAATGTAATATGTTTAAGCTTAAGTAAAATAACAGTCAAATTATACATTTTTAAAATGATCGATCTCAGTTTTTTTTTATTATTTAAGGCGATCATTGTGATTTTTTAATGTTTTAAAGTATATGTAGCTATCAGCTGTTGCCTTATGTAGGAATCATTGGAATTACATATTGATTGGTAATTAGATCATAGCTGGTTTTTTTTAAATCATTATTTTTGTCTTAAAAGCTAGTTCATTTATAGAAACTATTAAAACTAACTATTAGTAGTAAAGTAGACTATATTTAAAAAAAAATCTTAAAATAATAATATATCAAGTATTATTAAAAAAATTGCTGAATAAAATATTTTTACCTAATTTTTAAAGAGAACGTTATCTCATCACATTAAAATGGTGAATTACGAAAACAATGCATGTAGACCATAACACATAAAGTCTAATATATTTCTAGTCATTCAATGTGTTTTTGTAACTAAACCTCGGCATGTCATAACATTAGTCTCGCATGGGTTCATGTTTAAAATAAGTTTAAAATATTAACTGATATTCAAGTTGTAGATATAGACATTTAAAATTTAGAGTATTAGCAATGGTATCCCATATACTCATATATCAGCTGTTTCAGCGGATTGCGGGTTTTTATACATTACAATATAAATTTCTAAGTATTTATTTAAGTTGAAAAAGTATAAAATTTCTAAATATATAAATTACTTTACTGTTCGTCGCCTCAGTGCTTGTTTGGCCAATCTGCACTCGAGCAAATTTTACAGGAGACAGCAAACAAGCACGGAATTTTCGTTAAGTGCCGTGTTGAGAAAAAAATTGAAATGAGATTTTTATTGTTTTAGAATTGAATATTTTTTAAAAAATATTTTACCAGTCGGATGGAAATTTTATTCTTTATAATACTGCATTAAAAAGTCATTTTCGTAAAAAATGTCAGAGTGGCCAAACAAGCACTGAGGCGACGTGTTATATATCGAGTATAAGTTTTCGAAATTTTATACTATCGCTTGAAAGCACGCAACTGTAAAAAAGGTGCCGTTATTTTAATAATAAAGTAACTGATGGTATATTTTTATTTTGTTCCCCTTCTAGCGCACGCAACCGATTACTACGGTAAGTTATTATTCCTCCAGGACGCTTACTCAAACCTCCTTAACAACATCTTACATACAGTGATTAACTCGGTGCCGGTTTAGTATTCATATCCTATTGTACATATAGTGTAGGTCCTTCCTGACACGCTTATAGATTATTTTCTTACTAACATTAATAGGTGCTCGCAGATTACTTGATAATATAATTAAATTACATTTTATCAAGCAATCTGATCTGTTGGGATGATATGATGAATAGAAGCGTCATCGTGTGATGTTAAAATGCCCATGCATTAGTAATGTGGCCTTCCAGAGTTCTCCACGTGGTACGAAAGGATTTTTTCACAAAATGGCCGCATAAAAAATAATTATCGTATTTGTATGTTGAGTATGGTGGTAGTATGGGGTGCCATATCATTTCACGCTGACTTACCCTTTCGTCTCTATTAACAAACACTGCACAGGTCTTCACATTTGGATATTCGTTGCGTCAAACTTAATTTAAAATAGAGGGTAGTTTGAAAATCATTAAAAAAGTTTGTCGCTACGAACTCCAAACGATATAGGTCATGCTGTAAAATATATAAGCACTTTTGATATGTATAAAAATTGAGTATTAATATTATTATTTTTATATATAAAATGGTCGAAAGATACTGACATTGTTTTTTTTGTTTTTCCTCCCTTTTTCAAGACGAGTACAATCTAAACCCGGGTTTAGAGTGGGAGGACGAGTTCACAGGTAGGTTTCAAATCCGAATCATACAAACATTCATTCAATACTAAAAATTATATATATCCTTATAGAGCCTGTGCCTACTACACTATGCATGGTTTTCGTTTTGTTTTCTTAATCTATATAATATATAATTATATAACCGCTATTTATTATTTATGCTATATATACATTGATTAACTGAGCACGTAATTTGTAGTTAAATTGTGGAGTATACAGAAGGAAAACTAAATTATCACCCTGTATATGAAGCAACTGATAAATACAAGTTTGTTTTAAAAAAAAAACTCTACACATAACATGATTATAGACATTTGCATGTGACAGAAAAGTTGCATACAAAAAAACTTGTATGTATGCATGACATCACGTCATAAACATAGCTATATATGTATCTTATTTTCAATTGTGAGACTTATCTCTCTTGTGGAGAGCTCGGGAAGTTTTTTTTTTCTTTTTATTTGGCATAAATTTCCTATATTTTGTACGCTTTCTGTCACCGTCGTTTGAACTCTTCGTTCAGGATGAGTGAATTGCACTTAGCATCATTTCCATGACAAAATATATAGTAGTGGAAGGAGTTATATAATATTATTATGCTAATTTTAAATGTATTCAGTTTCTATACTAATATACGTGACAATACTTTTTAATTTAGTCGTATAACAGTAGTGAGTTGAACTGTGATTAAAAATATTTTAGTCTTGTGTTAGTTTCAATTGAAATTGTTTATATATTAAAAAAATATTATTAATCACAGTTTCAAGGTTTTCATCGAGTCCCCATAGAATTATTACATCTGCAATCAATAGAGTGATGCCAATCAGTATCAACTCGACTATCTGACGTTAGAGGGTGCCGATGACACTCAATTCGTTTAACACGCTAATCAAATATTACACACACATAAGTTCTTTGCAGCTGTTTCAGAATGTCGTGTTACACACGATCGGTTTTCTTTAAATTGTCTTCATGATTTTGTTTCCAAATGTAATAATTCTATGGAGTAACATCTTGGATAAACTTGATACTAATAAGTCATCTATAGAAACTGAATACATCCCTAGAGAATATAGTTACAGTAATATTGTTTTTTTTCTTTCACCGCGCTCACGATAAAAGAGAGCATTGATTTCAACGGTTCGTACTACATTTTATCGTGCATGGAGTAGTTTGGGCATTGCCATTTGCTGAAATCGTAATGTGTACATTTTGCCTGAAATTCACATTGAAATGCAGTTTCAATATGATAGTTAAAATTAGGTTTTTATCCTTATTTCTCATCGGTGAATGTTAAATTTTATAGAATGATTTCTTGTAAATCTCCCTTTTCTTCGTCAGTGTAATTTATAGTGCAATCTCTTATTTTTATCTATTCCATTATACAGGGTGTCACAGGACTATGCGACATGAACGGGAATTATTTTCAATATTGGAGTTACGTTCTTTACTGAAAGGAAACATCTGAAATTAAATGTTACCTTTCAGCAAATCATTCTATCTCTAATACTTAAGGTACTTCCCGTTCATGTCGCATAGTTCTGGGACACCCTGTATATTAGTCCATCTATAATATACTTCAGATTCTCAAGTAAAATCACTTAGCTGATTCACTGTTCTGTTTGATAGCGTAGCATAGACTTCTAATGAATATAATCATTTTCTCATTTTCCGTGCCCAAATTTTTAACTGCTAAATGCGACTGAAAAGCAGCTGCTTATGTCAGCAGTAGTATAATCTAATGTTCGCATATAATATGCAAAATATCCAGTGGCTTGTGGAAAAAAAAACTAATTATTACTGCAAGTTTTATTTATGAAATTTATAGGTTCCCATATCAATTCTATGATGAGATTTTCACATACCAAATTGCTTTTATCGTGAATAATATTTTTGGCTATTGCTTCAAAATCCTTATAGCCAGTTAAGAGCTGCTTAAGCTTTCAATTATAATCCAAAAGGCTAACATACTATAATTTGTGTGCTTAGGCCTATAAGTATATCTGAGCTAGCGTAGGCAGTGACGTGCACTCTATATTTGAAAATATGCCTTGCATACCATAATTTTTCAAATTAGAATAAACAAAAAAAAATAGATGCGGTATATCAATCGATATACACTCCCCATTCCTATTATTTACACTTGTAACACTATAATCTATAGCGCCCCACGTTGGGCGCCAATATAAACAATCCAATGTTTAATATAAAATAAATCACAAAAGGAATCGCGTCAAAACTACTAAATTATTCTCTATCACACTGTCATTTTAAATCTCCATGACAACCGTCAGAGAGGCTCGTCTACGTTCAGTGAGGATGCGTTCAGATTATAGTGTTACACACTTAATTAGCGAGAAAATTGCATCAGAGGATGTAGATTTGTACAAATAAATTACAGATATACATTTCTGCATACCCTGACTAAAATATAGATGCACGCCAGTAAGCGTAGGGTATTAAAATGTGATCGTTACGTTGAAGCTTGCCCGAAGATATACAGAATTGCTATAAAAACACTTGAAATACATGTCCCACCTTTAATGTACTGTACCAACCCATTACTGCCCACTGTTGGGCTCAGGTCTCCTCAGAAGAGGGATTAGGCATAGTCCACCACGCTTGCCCAGTGCGGATTGGGGACTTCACATATCTTCAAAGGATTTTAGAACCCTTTTCCGACATATAGGTTTCCTCACGATGTTTTCCTTCACCTTTACATATTGCTGTAACTGTAATCTCCTTTTCTTACAATTTTAAAGTTACCCTAGAAGCTTACCGACCTTATAAAACTTGTCATTGTTTTGACATAACGAAACTTCTACAATCATTTTTCTGAAAAGAAAGCCAAATTATAATAATATGCTACTATTTCTCTTCAATTGTAAGCAATTAACCCTTATATGGACAATGTTGTTTTTAAACAACATACTAAACATCACCGATAAAATTAAGCTCCTTTTAATTTTTTTGTTAATTTTGACAGCTAGTTCTTATTTCTGAACGAATTTTGTACTTTAAAAAAAAATTATAGTAAATTCATGTCTAGTTTTTTTTCCTCATTTTACCTAGACAGTAGTACATGTCCATTACACAAATATATTTTTTAAAACGTGAAACAAAAATCGTTCATTTAAGGGTTAATTTTATGAAGATAACCAAGTTCTCGATTACAAAATCATCGATTTTAAATCTTCACCTTAATTTTTAAGCTTCACCTACACGTGTGTGTCAAAGTCAAGTAAAATCCGACACACCTTGTTTACGATTCAGCTGAAGTACAAATTTTTACGCACACTAAAAAGTTTGTATTTAGAATTCAGAACAGACAAAGATTTTTTTTAGAAAAGACACGATAAAATTGAGAAACATTACTCTTTTGGTAATGAAGCTTCGTTATGTCAAACTCGACATTACATTAAGTTTAACGACTATCTACAAATTACGCTTTTGTTATGAATTTATCAGTTATTTTCTAATATCACACGTGACATGTAGCTTCAATTAATTTATTCTTGAAACATGATTTTCAAATCGCTTTGGTGTAGTATCTTTTTTCCTAAGTGGTTTCAAATCGCTATAATTTCATTGCAAAGTCATATCATTATGTTTTAGTAATTTATGAGCAAAATAAAGTTCAATTCCCAAAAAAACTTCATTTAAAATTATACCTTAATAAAAGTACACTAAAGTTTACAACCCCTGCTCGTAGGTTACTAAAACATCATCATTGTTAGTTGAGCATCGGTAGCCATGACACCTGTAGCTAGGTTACATAATCGCACAGTAGTTATGTCAGTATAACACTATAACATAAAAGGAAATTTCACGAAAAATAACATTTCGTGAAGTTTCTAAGGATGTACGGTCTCAGTAAATTTTGAGAGGTTATCCAACCAAATTTAGAAGATATTCGTGCTAAAGAACTGTTTTAAATTAGCACCGTACATCTTACACACATGCACACCACACGCTCGTCGAGGGCCATTCTTATTCACCGTCCAGTGCTTACATTCGACGGGGACGTGGCGCGACAAGGTGATGAGGAAGACGCCGCCTTCCATGGTAAACTGCCGCCCGGGATCCTGCCCCACGGCCTGCCTACCGTCAAGGAGGTGCAGCCGGCAGTTACTGACGCACCCGTCGAAAAGAAGGACGAGGAGAAGGAGAAGAAAGGTTGGTATTCGAGTCTTGTTGCCGTACTGACCAGTAGTAAACTTTTATTTCTTCTTTAGCTTTGAAATGAGATCAAAAAAAAGAAAACGTATTTTTGTATAGGTTTGCTATACTAGAAAGACGTTATGCAAACTACAAGCACATACTATTAAAACTGTTCCAAAACGCAACCAAATTAAACCAAAAGATAATAGGCAGTTTCTTAATGCCAACGGGAATCAGTTTATACCTACTGTTCGCCATGTCTTAAAGCCAACGGGAATCGGCTTATACCTACTCTTCGCCATGTTTTTCGTCACAGCGGTGCGAGAGCTCAGCGCGGACGAGAAACAGACTATAATGCTGTCAGCGGAGTTCCAGCGGTTCATGAGCCGAGCGGGGCGCGTCATCGAGCGAGCGCTCGCCGAGTCCGTGGACATCTACACAGATTACACTGGCGGCGGCGACGGAGAGAACGCACTGTGAGATATACAGATTAACACAGATGATTTATAGTCAGATTTTTATTTGAAATGACATCTGGAAACATTCACATATTGACACACTTTTAAAGTAAAAAATACTCTATTTGTAACATAAAAAATTCTCAAAATAAAATAATAAAAAATTAAAGATAATAAAATTAAAAATTTTGTTGTAGGTATTCTAAAGGGTATGTTCAATTAGTTACCCCGACATTTATTGTAATCTAACCATAACGAAACAGTTTTATTGCAAAACAAAATTACATATTTTTGAAAATTGCCTAATTTAATTCAAAGTGTGATACTAATTTTATGGTTCCTTAATTGTTATATTAACTGTTACTATTTAATAACACTTTTTTTAAATTATGGATTCCTAAATTTTTTCAGAAGTTTTTTTTTGCTAATGCTATCTTTTTTTGGTCAATCATTTAACTTTAATAATCATCATTATCATTCATTGTTTTCGTGTTTTTGATGAGCATGAATTTTCTTCATCATATCATGTTCAAAAAATACAACAAGCATATTTATAAAATAGGGGTGTTACCAAACTCTTCCTTGTATAGGTGACAGTACTTACAAATCCCCCGATGATGACATTTCTTTTGTATTCAATATCAAAATGTGTGCCGCGGAATGGCCACGTCAAGGCAAGCGTGGTGTGGAGCGACACTAGATGCAGGTCGCTACCAACCGCGAGCATTGGAAATCATTGGGGGAGAGCCTATATCCAGCAGTGGACGTCTATAGGCTGATGATGATGAACATCAAAAGGATCAATAACACTGTCATTATTTTCGACACATAAAACACCCTCTATATCAATTTTAATCACTAAACCACCCTTAAACAAACTTAAACAGCGACGACAAATCCGCGGCACGTTTATCCCTCGTCCGTACATTCGAAGAGGAGCGCTGGTCACGGGGCCGCTGCGTCACCTGCCTCGACTGGTCCTCCGTCCACCCCGAGCTGGTGCTGGCCTCGTACCACAACAGTGATGACGCCCCGCACGACCCGGACGGGGTGTGTCTGGTGTGGAACACGAAGTTCAAGAAAACCACGCCTGAAGATATCTTCCATTGTCAGTCGGCTGTCATGAGCGCTACGTTTGCAAGGTTGGTTCAAGCTACAGTAAGATACGTGTGTCTATTGAATACGACGTGTGTCTTGTATATGTCCTATGTTTGCATGGTTAATTGTAGGGTACTATTCAATAGACGTGTAGTATGGCACAAATATCATGTGGCATATGATACAGAAAAAATCAAGGAAACTACGTCCGATAATCTTCTGGCAGAATTCATATTTTAGATCTCTGATTGTAACGAGACTGCTCCTTCCGGGTGATTTTTTTAAACCATTCGTCTGGAACAAAATTGGCTTTTGTCTTGATGACAGATAACAGTGACATTCTACATTAAATCTTGCTAATATTATTTACTAAAAATCATTATTTACCAGGTTCCACCCTAACCTGATTCTTGGGGGCACGTATTCCGGTCAGATCGTGTTGTGGGACAACCGCGTACAGAAACGGACTCCCGTACAACGAACACCGCTGTCTTCTGTCGCACATACTGTGAGTAATACTTATATATTATTGATAAATCTTTATATCTATGTTTGATTTAGAGCAAATATATGACTGACTCATAAATGTCATAATAAATTTTTGATTTTTTGTCACACTTCGTTTGATTTTTGAAACATCAAAGTGACCATATTTTGCAAGACACACAAACGAGCTTAGAAGTTACCTCTTATTTCACTCATTTATGAAAATTGTATAGACCGAGAGCCAACTATCATAACACATGATTAATCAAGAGCACTAATTGTTTCAGCACCCCGTCTACTGCCTCTCAGTGATCGGCAGCCAGAACGCGCACAACCTCATCTCAGTCTCAACGGACGGTCGCCTCTGTTCCTGGTCCCTCGACATGTTGTCACAACCACAGGAGACACTGGAACTCCAACACCGACAAGCGAAGCCCATCGCCGTGACCTGCATGGACTGTCCTCAGACGATGCTGAACAACTTCGTGCTGGGTTCGGAGGACGGCAACGTGTACAGCGGCTGCCTGTACGGACAGCGCGCCGGCGTCACGGAGTGCGTGGAGGCGCACGCCGGGCCGCTGACCGGCGTGTCGTGCCACGCCGCCGCCGGGCCCGTCGACATGGCGCATCTGTACCTCACGTGCTCCGTGGACTGGAGCGTGAAGCTGTGGTCGCTCAAGGTATGGAGTAATGATATGTCTTTTTTTATTGCAATGTAGGCAGACGAGCTAACGGCTCACCTGATCGTAAGCGGTTACCGTCGCTCATGAACCTCTGCATTACCTGAAGACATTGCGGCACCGCTACCTACGGCCTACCCTTGAGGACCCTCTTCAAGCCTCGTTTGAAGAAGGACAAGCCATAGCGCTCTTTAACTTTAGCCGGATGGTGCGTGACAAAAAAATAATTCTTAAAATGGACCGTGGATGTCTGTAAAGAGGCATTATAATCTAAATTACAATATATAAACCACGATAACTATATGAGCTATTACGAATCTGATTTGTGACTTTGTGACAGCTGAAGTGGTATGAGCTGTTGAAATACAACTTGGAAATGCCTTTATTTCTGGAGTGGGTTAAACTTTGGTTTTTTCAATATTGATATTCGTTATAATATAAAAAAAATAAAATAGCAAATTCATGATCATTCACCTCAGCTGACTCAGCATAAGGTCCCTGCCCTGGGCCCTGTATGTACTGTGGCGAGCAATAGTGTGCCAGATCCTGAATGGCTATCAATGTTTGTAATGTTCGGCGACATTATTACAACATCTAAAATCTACTACAGCGGGCTTCGGCCTGACCACCATACACTACCTCGTCCGGTCACAAATACTTTGTTTATGATATGACGATAAACAAGCCACCTTATGGTACATAGTTACTGTCACTCATGATCTTCTACAATTACATAGCTACTAAACTTAATCAACATTTAACTCAACAAAAAAGAATGCCTTTCAAATCACAATATTTATTTCCCAGGAAAACAAGCCCCTCTACTCGTTCGAGGACAACGGCGACTACCTGGTGGACGTGCGCTGGTCTCCCGCCCACCCCGCACTCTTCGCAGCAGCAGACGCCGCCTCCAGACTCGACCTGTGGAACCTCAACAGGGACACCGAGGTGATTATATATTTATTCGCTGAGTTTCTTGCCAGTTCTACTCGGGACGATACTTAAATATTTTGTTTTGTCTGTCCTGGCAGCTTTTAATTTTTGACATCAATAAAAATGAGCATAATGTAATAAACTAAAACTAAACAGAAAATAAAAGTATTTGATTTCATCTATATTAATACTAGCTGACTCGCGCAACTTCGTCTGCGCCGAAAAAAAAAATTAGGGGTGGACTACCCCTAACATTTAGGGGATGAAAAATAGATGTTGGCCGATTCTCATAGGTACCGGAAAAGCACAAAAAATTTCATCAAAATCGGTCGAGCCGTTTCGGAGGAGTTCAAGTTCGAACACCGTGACACGACAATTTTATATATTAGATTATAAAGCTGAAGAATTTGTTTGTTTGTTTGAACGCGCTTATCTCAGGAACTACTGTTTTCAAAAGAAAGTTTAAAAAAGCATTGATGGAAGCTCAGTGTTCATATAAAAATTATTTAGTACACGTGCAAAGCAGCACAGGATTATTTTTCTCACGGGAATGTGTGTATGTGTGTGTAATAGTAGTCATGATTTCAAAACTGGCTTACGCCTCTAAATTTTATTGTGAAAAAGATTTATGTGCAATTTTTAACAACATTCTGAGTAAAACATTGTGAAGAAACCTACATATCGGAAAAGGATTCTAAAAATCCTTCGTATGTGAAATCCCCAATCCGCATTGTGTTCGCGTGGTGAACTATGCCTAATCCCTCTTCGGAGGAAACCTAAGCCCAGCAGTGGCCAGTAATGAGTTGTTACAGTACAGTAATGTGTATGTTTCTATGTAGGTTCCAATAGCGAGCGTGCAAGCAGAAGGCGGGGCCGCATTCAGTCGTGTGTCGTGGGCTCCTAGTGGGTCACTTATCACCGCAGGAGACGACTGCGGGAAGATATCCGTGTATGAACTGGCAGAGGTACGAATGACAATCATATTACATTTATTTATGATTAGGATTTTTGTTCTAAATGTTGAAATTGTTGTTTTAGGGATTTTGGGCATATTTTGACAGTAAAGAGCTAAATGAGATTTTAATTAACTTTATAATCATTGCATACTTGGGTTTATTAATATGACCTAGTAAGAAAACCTATACACCTAAAAAGTACGTAATAGAAGACTATTATCACAAACTCCTTTTTTGTCAGTAATTCGACTCCCATATACACCAGTATTTTATCAAAAAAATATAATTAACAAATTTACTTACATACTCTAAAATTTATCATAATAATTACAGCAAGTATGGTCGCCCCGTCACGACGAATGGAATAAGCTGGTGTACACACTACAGGAACTCAGGAACAACCAGGCTGATGACGACGCGGCCTTATCTCCTCCTCCCTCACTCTCCTCTATAGCCTCTATAGCTTCTAACCCTCTCAGATAAACAGACATTAACTTGAAAAAAGCAGCTTAGAAGGAAAATTTTCTTCAGCCATTCGTCTAGTATCATACGTTACTAGATGGCGCAATTGTGGCCGAATTTAGTTCACTATTTGTAAATGTTTTTTAATGAAAATAAAGACGACATTATGTAACCATTGTATTATATAGACTGCAGTAAAAAGTAAAAAAACTTTGGATGAAATAAACTGAAATTGGTTAAAATATCAACTCAGCATTGTCAGTCAATCTATCATTCTTTGTTTGGATGTTGTATATTAGTGCACTCACTATAATATGAGAAAACTATTGGAACAAAGGTATGCTTTCTAAAAACTTTTGTAAAAGTCATTGTTACAAAAAAGACTGGCTCTAAGATTAAGTAACCAATGACCGTTAAATTTGATATCAAAAATATAAGGTGCTGATTTTTGTAACGACGCAATGCACACAGCTAACATGTAATACAAAACAATAACTTAGTTTAAATACAAGGTTGTAATTGATCACAAAAAATAGCATAACACTGGCTAATATTATTATCAACAAAATGCAGCTTTTTTAAACTCACAGAATGTAAATATTGTGTTGTTACTAAATTATATTTCAAAAAAGTTTTTATTCAGATTCATCATTCTCTTTTTCATAAATTCTTAAAAAATAGTGTACAGGTTTACATTGTGCACTGTAATAGTGTGTGTGGACCTTTAAAATATCAAAACCTAATGTAACCTATTAATTGTATATTTCTACTTTTATTATATGAAATTTAGTTTTGATTATTTATAAATTATTTAACAGCACATTAATTCCATTATCGTTTATAGTATAGGTTATATTTTAGTTCTCGTTTCTTAGTATTTAAGTCAAATATATTAGTATTACTATATGAATACTAGTACTTAGTGCTTAGTAATATGGTTGATTTCAATAAATAATTGCTTAAATACATTTGTTTTATTTAAATTTTTACTAGTGCTGTACAATTTGGCCGTTTAAACCGACCACAAAGTTTGACCAGGTTAATTAGTTCAGCAGCCAGCGAATTAATTCAAATTAACCGGTTAAATTAATTAAACGGTTAACTGATTAACCGGTTAAAAGGTTAATCGGTTAAAAAAAAAAAACAAATATCCTTACTAATACATTGAAAATTGTTACACAGGTTTTTACAAAGCGAATCTGGAAAAACAAAACTACATGGACAAACATGTAGTGGCGTATGCTTTATATAACCCCATTCCTGTCGGCTTCCTTTACGATATAAGTAGACTACCCAGAGAGTTCATGGTCATTCATGAAATATCTGTTTATAGAAGATAATAAAATCACAAAAATGTATAAATAAATACTTTATTCAGGTGAGAATGGTATAGCTACTTTTCCTTTAGATAAATTAACTTCCTCCCAGCAAACACAGGACATTGATTTCCGATCCATGGTATCAACGTAAAGTTTACCATCAAGGTGATCTAGTTCATGTTGGGCTACCCTTGCTGTCCAGTCTTTATAAATGTTTGTTGTAGGCTCACCTTGTTCATTGTAGCCTGAATAATTAAATAAAACGGTACAGAAAGTGTAACTTGATAAAAAAATAAATTAAGAATGATAGATATTAGTAGTAGATAATAACCATATTTACCTGAAACTTGTATTTCTTTGTATCTAGGCACATCTGCTACATATCCTTGGACACTTTCACAGCCCTCTGGTAACGATATTTTGTTATAGTTCAACACTTTCATAGTCGGATTAATGAATACCTAAAACAAGTAATAATAGTTTATTTGTATCTTTATAAACATACTAGCTTTTGCTAGCCCGTCTAGTTCGCGACGTCTATAATATAGTACTATTATACCAAATTTTTTTTTTACGACCTTAGAAACCTCAAAAATTGTAGCCTATGCGTTATTCTGATGTATAAGCTATATTGTGGTAAAGTTTCATTCAAATCCATTCAGTAGTTTTTACGTGAAAGAGTAACAAACATCCATACATACAAACTTTCGCCTTTATAATACATATATATTAGATTAGGTGTCAGAAATAGATGATAAATTATATACTTACTTACAGTGAATGGGATCACTTGCATGCCCCTTGACTTAACGACTTCAGGAGGAGCATTGGCCAACTGCAAAGGATTAAATTGCATGACGAATATCCGTCTATTTACACCGATTTGTGGCGCCGACATACCTAACGCGTTATATTTCTTCATCACAAACTGTAGTTTATCTATCACCGTCTGTACTTCTTTGGTTTTTATCGTTTCAATCGGCACTGGTTCGCAAATTTTACGTAATGTAGGATCGCCGATTTGAACGACATGGTTGTATGGAGGCAAGGATACTCCATGTTTAGGACTTAATCTAGCGTACCAGTTTAGTATTTTTCTTGTTATTTTCATTATAAATGTAACCTTTCACACTTATTTACCTATTTTAAATACACTTTTTAATTCAATTTTAGGTTAGGATTTTTTTTTATCGTGATGACATTTGACAAAAACATTCAAATGACAACTGATATATTTTTTTTTGTAATAAGTTTTAATGGCTGACAACTGATAAAATCAGATTGACTAGGCATGAGAGCAATTGCATTGCACCAGCGCAATAACAGTCGTGCCTTTTATTGCAACAACACTTTGAACAGTTTCAAAATTGTTTCACGGTGAATTCTATGAATATCAGCATTTTAAATATTTTATTATTATTCAGTGTCATGTGTAAAACTCGATTCATGCTAATGAATGCGTTGTGTGTATTTTTAACATTATTTTTACATCTTATTGACCAAGCAGGGGATTTACGAATCGTTCTAATAATATTTTTTTTGAGGTTCTTTCTTTTGAAAATTTTTAATTCATGAAACGCAAATGAAACCAGTGCAATTAATCGTAATGTGGTGCTTGAATAGCACAGCCTGAGGTCAGCACATCTCTAGATCATTTTGACATAGACAGTTGACGTTTCTTGACATAATCAAATAATTTGACACAAAACGTGAAAATAAACAAACAGCTGTTCTCAAAGAGCCGCATTCCGCAACGTGAATATTTTCGTTTCAGTAATAGAGATCTCGTTTTACCGATTTAATTCGTTTTGTGTACACTTCAAATACCACATTGTTAGCACTTTTTGGTGTTCTATAAACGTGTAGCTGCTTTTCAGCGTGTGTATTTCATTAACATCGGATATTTGAATACAATAGTGTCTCGCCGAATCGTACCATAAGTAAGGCGCAGCGGCGTTTTAAAGGTCAACAGTAAGTAATTATGCAATATTGATATAAGTTGCCTGTTTACTGAACAGTTGTTATTCATTGTATTTAACACGACGACATTTCCTACATACATTTCTAATTCTACTACGAAATCCGCTAGGTTACGTACGTCACGAATAATGAAGGTTGAACTATGATCTCTCTTCTTTCGTTTATAACAATTCAGTAAGCACTACGATATTCTATTAAACATCAAAATTAAAAAAAACTCGTGTAGGAAGTGACATAATACTAAAAACAATTATCACTTATATGCTTGTTAATATTTCGCAGATGTTGAAATTAACAAAGCTTCAACAGCCGGCGTCGTTGTTAATAAGAAGAATGTCGTCACAAGAATCAGATGTCTTATTTGAAACACTAAACAATGCAGGAATAGTAACATTAAATCGTCCTAAAGCTTTAAATTCCCTTAACACTTCAATGGTATCTAAATTGTTACCACAACTTCAAGAATGGGAGAACTCCAAGACTCTAGTCATAGTTAAAGGTGCAGGAGAGAAGGCCTTCTGTGCTGGGGGTGATGTAAAAGCTGCCATAGACAAAGTAGAAGGCCCCAGATTCTTTAGAACTGAGTATAAAGTGAACCATTTGATTGGTAACTACAAGATTCCGTACATAGCGTTTATAAATGGAATCACAATGGGAGGTGGCCTGGGTATGTCTGTTCACGGCCGATACAGGATAGCAACTGAATCTACTTTAATAGCGATGCCTGAGACCAAAATAGGACTGTTCCCAGATGTGGGTGGATCATATTTTTTGCCACGGTTACAAGTTAACTTAGGATTATATTTGGGTTTGACTGGTAAGTAAAAACATTAAAGTACTTAGTCAAGACCTTTTGACTTAGTTTTCATTTAAGGGTTAAGAAACTGAGATTCATTGGTATTGATATTTCTAAATATAGTTTTTAATTAATGACATTACATGAAATAAATTTCTTTAAACACTCGCGGTTATCTACATCACTTACACTCTTCTCTACCGATACTCACCCCATATTTCGGGATCTCTCAATTGAAAATAATTGTGGAAAGAACCCGTTTAGTAAGAGTGTAAGTGATTAATTGAAATAGTTCAAAATTTACTTTTTCAAGAGTATGTATGCTACTGATGAATATGTAACTAGGTGTTTTTGAGTTGCTGAGCTTTTTACAATTTAATTGTTTTAGGTTCTTTTTAAACACTACAAAACAGATTATCTAATAATAACAAACTATTGTATAGCAATAATTATCTTATCAAATTATAAAATGTTTTCAAAACCAATCTCAGATCATATCAAGAATATAATTCGTAACAATTGGGTTATGTAATCAATTGGTTTATTATGATAAGATAGTAATAGTCAAAGGCCTCTAAAACAATTAATTATTTTATAAATTTTTCCTATAAATGCACTTTTTTCTACAAACTCATATTTTCTGGGCATTACATTGCTTTAACCACATACAACAAATTTTAATAATTTGCTAAAACTAAAAAATGATTTTTGCTGGTAGAGGTAATTCGCATGCTCCGTAGTCAGACACCAGACTTTTTAATAGTGTGTGTACACTTTTAAGCATTTATAATTGTTTTAGAAAATTTACTGTAATTTTGCGGTGTAGGAGTCTGACACTAACCAACAAGTTTGAAGGGTAGTAAGATAAGTGGGAGTCGAACCGCACTAAAACCTCCAACCGCTGACATTCAGTGTCCGAACCCCGGCTGAGGCACTACGGCACTCTCACACTCGGCATGACGCGTTATACATAAAAGACGCCGCGTCGCGACACTTTTGGACACAGAACTAACTAATACAAAGACTTTTCTCTATTACGTGAAGCAATTTATAGATTTACTAGCTTCTGCCCGCGACTTCGTTTGCGTGGACTTCTGTTTCGTCCCGTCTAGTCTAGTAATAAGTAAGAAATACGGTAACTAAGCACTGCAGAGCTCTAATCATAGGCCTATGTGTTATTCTGATGTATAAGCTATATTGTGGTAAAGTTTCATTCAAATCCATTCAGTAGTTTTTACGTGAAAGAGTAACAAACATCCATACATCCATACTTACAAACTTTCGCCTTTATAATATTACTAGATGACCCCCGCAACTTCGTCTGCGTCACAAAGGGGTTCAAACAGTACTCTTAATGCTGTTGCGATATTATTTGCGCGACCCGGGGAGTATTCATTATGTTTTATACTCGTAATCTATACTAATATTATAAAGCTGAAGAGTTTGTTTGTTTGTTTGAACGCGCTAATCTCAGGATCTACTGGTCCGATTTCAAAAATTCTTTCACTGTTGGAAAATCCATTTATCGAGGAAGGTTATAGGCTATATTTTATTTTCAAAAAAATTAGGGATCCGCATGAAAATATCGAATATGTAACAAAAGGTGAAAAATCAAAAACCTATTTATGCGTACGCTGCAAAAACTATTGACAATAGAACAAAATGATGTACTACGGGTTTTTAGGTCTTTTGGAGATAAACAAAAAAGTCCGCGACAGCATATATCTAACTATCAAAGTTTAGTCACAATAACCACTTTTATGTTTTTAAAATTTAATATTTCGTTCCGAGATTGAATTTAACGTTAATTTTTTTTTTTTTTTTTTTTTTTTTTTTTTTTTTTTGTTTTCCTAGTATACGTAATTTTATAACGCACACTATTATAATTACAATCTAGTCTAATTCAGACTAATAAGCAATTTTGTTTTAACCTAAATTACTATATGATTTTATGCTAAGAATGTGTCCATTGGCACTTTTCTTATTGTCTCTATTATTAAGGTGTAGACACAATGTTCATGTGGTCTTTGTTATTACACTTCACTGATTTTATACACTAATTGTATTATTAAGTACACTACACTAACTCGAACGGTTTCGTTCTTTTGAGTCTTCTTTTAATATCTGTGATGTCAAGAAGCTGTATAGCTTCTACGTTGACATGATGGTGAAGCCGCCGTTCGTGGGCTTCTGCGCTATTCCTTATGATGCTAGTAACAACCTCCATGTGTAGGTCCCGGTGGAGGTCACTGTTTCGGATGTACCAGGGAGCCCCTACTGCTTCTCTCAGTACTTTGTTTTGGAATCTTTGCAGAATGGCAATATTACTCTGTTTGGTGCAACCCCATAGTGTCGCGCCATAAGTCCAAATAGGCATCAGGACTTGTTTGTAAACTAGTATTTTGTTGTGAATTGACAGTTTAGATTGTCTTCCGAGTAGCCAACGCAGTTTTTGGTATCGGAGTTCTAGTTCCTCTCTTTTTTTCTTAACATGGGCTTTCCAGCGCAATTTCGTGTCCAGCGTCATGCCAAGATATTTCGCCGTATTCGCATATGGTATAATTTTACCATTAAGGAATACGTCATGCTGTTCGTGCTGTTTATTAGTAAAATTTATATGAATCGATTTGGATTCATTTAATTTGATGTTCCATTTTTTTGTCCAGTTGTATATATGATCAACTGCACTTTGCAATTTTGCAATAGCCTGCGTGTGCGTATTATCTACTGCCATTATTGCTGTATCATCAGCAAATGTAGCAATAGTACAGTTTTTTAGATTTGGAATATCAGCAGTGTATATGAGGTACAGGACCGGACCTAATACACTCCCCTGAGGTACTCCAGCTTTTATTACTTTTAATTCTGAGTATGCATCTTCCTGCCTTATTCTAAACATTCTGTTTGAGATGTATGATTGAAGTATGTCTGCATACCTTTTTGGTAATGTTTTTCTGAGTTTGAACACGAGGCCTGCATGCCATACTTTGTCAAACGCTTGCGCCACATCAAGAAAAATAGTGGAACATACTTTTTTTTCTTCTAGGGTATTTTCGATGATGCTTGTAATGCGATGTATTTGATCTATCGTTGAGTGTTTTTCTCGGAAACCAAACTGATGATTAGGTACTAATTCAGCCCTCTCTATGATAGGTTTTAATCTTTTTAGTAGTAGTTTCTCGAAAAGTTTGGACATAACGGGCAAGAGAGAGATAGGTCTATATGATGATGCTTCATGAGGCGGTTTTCCCGGCTTAGCAATCATGATTACCTCTGCAACTTTCCATAGGTCTGGTACGCAATGTAATCGAAACGCTGCATTGATTAATGTTGTCAATTTCACAATACCTTTTCTAGGAAATTTGTGTAGAACTTCACCTGATATCAGATCATAACCCGGTGCTTTTTTCGGGCGTATACTGATTTTTATTTCCTTTTCAACCTCTTTAGGTGTAACAAGCATGATATCGTCACATAAATGGTGAGAATTCGTTTGAAGGGGAGTCGGTTCACCTGTTCCATTTTCATCAGGTTGGAAAATAGATTCAAGGTATTCTGCAAACCGCTTCGCTTTTTGTTCATTATTAATTGCCCATTTATTATTGCTGCTTTCTCTGATAGGAGGAATTGTAAAGTTGTTTTTATTTATACTTTTTGTAGCTTTCCATAAAGAGTAGTCTGTACAACGGTTACCTGTTAATTTTTCAAGATAATTTTCAGTGAGTTCGTCGTTATAGTGTTGTATTTTCCTGTTGATTTTTTTTGCTAAATTGTTGAGAATTCTTTTATCTTCTGGACATCTAGTATAATGCCACACTTTGCGTTGTTTCCTTTTTTGCTCAATTAATATCTTGATTTCTCTAGGATAGACATTTCCTCTAGTTCCTTTATTGGCTACAGGTGTGTGTTTCCAGAGTGATTGTTGTATAAGTTTTATAAAATTTTCCAATTCGCTATTTAATTGCTCAGTTGTCTTGAGTGGAGTTCTCAAGTTTATATTGCGGTCTAAGTCTGTTCTAAAGCCTTCCCAATCAGTTTGCTTATTAACCAAAGCAGGAGGTTTTTCTTTAAGTATAATTTTGTCATTAACTTCTAAAAATATTGCAGAGTGGTCAGAGTTCATATCATAACTCTGGTACGTTTTTAGATAATTTGTAGATATATTGTTGACAATAAAAAAATCTATAAGATCAGGTATTTTATTTGGATCGGTAGGCCAATATGTTGGAGTTCCCGTTGATGTAGTATCACATTTCATTTCTTTAATAGCACTCATAAGTTCTTTGCCCTTAGTTGTTGATAGCCTTGAGCCCCAATATGTGTGCTTGGCGTTGAAATCTCCTCCAAGTATAAATCGATTACCAAGGCATCGTAAGAAATTCATGTACTGATCTTTTTTTATGTTATATCTGGGTGGACTGTAAATAGACGAAACCACAACTACTTGTCTTTTTGTTCTCAAACTGATCGCCACAGCTTGTATCTCTTTTTCTTCGTAAGTATAGTACTCATGGTGATCTATTTGTTCCTTGATGATGACAGCACTTCCTCCTCGTGATGTGTTATCTGGATGTAGTGCGTGATAAATTTTGTAGCCCTTAAATTTAATGTGACATTGTTTAGTAAAATGTGTTTCAGATATAAGACACACATCCACTTTTTCCATGTCTAGGATAACTTGCAGTTCATTTTTATGCTTTAGTAATCCGTTTGAATTCCATACCATTATTTTAATTATGTTATTCATTTTTGTGGCTTGGCAATAGTAGACATTTTAGTGCTACTTTCGATTTTTTGGAGACGTTCGTCAAACGATAGCATAAGTTTTAAGATATCGTTTAACTTCTTATCAGTGCTATCGACGTTTTTAATAATATTTGAATTATTTCTGCTCGTTACCTGGGCATAAGTTAATGTATTTTTTGTGGTTTTGGTGTAGCTAGCTTTATTTGAACTAGATTTAATTGCACTTTTTTTATTATGAGTTTCTGATTCTTGATTCGTCGATCTCGCTGGTTCTCCTGGCTTAGCACTCCTTGTTCTACTTTTGTTGCGTAGCATTTGTATTTCTTTGGCAACAAGACACCCTCGATAGTTTGCAGGGTGGTTATCGCCACAGTGGACACATTTGGGTTTTTCTTCTTTAGATTTTTTACAATCACTCGTTAAGTGTTTCCCAGTGCATTTTACACACCTAGGTTCTTTGGAACAGAACTTTTGTGTATGTCCATATGCTTGACATCTCTTGCACTGGGGAACTAACCTATTGGTTTTAATTGCCTGTATTTCAACTTTACAGCCCAATATAGTATTTATTTTATATATTTTATTTACATCTTCATCATTAGAAAATGTGAGCATAAACATATTTAAAGGCTCTTTTCTTCTCCAGCTTAGCTTATTGACTGCTTCAGTTATTTTTAGACCTTTATTTTGTAGATCTTCAACAATTCTCTCTGGTTTACACGAAAAGTGTATTTTTTTTGCCATGACTCTAATCGGTCTGTGCTGTTTGTTCTCATATGAGTGCCAGGAACACTGCTTGTTATTCAATAACTCCGTTATAGACCTATACGAGCCCTCAGTACTTGCATTTATCTTTAAGGAGTTACCGCTGAGCATTTTAGTGGTGAATGTATCAGCTGACTGGGTATCTGTTAACAGATCGTAGAATGTTTGATATTCCATTACTTCGTCCACTATTATTGGTGGTGGTAATGGAGATTTTTTTATTTTTTCCTTGCTTTTTTGAATGGAGTGCTCAATATGTCGCTCTGTTTGTACGTCTTGGGAGGGTGAAGTGTTTAGTTTTCTTTTCTTCCGAGACTTCGTCCGGATCCACTCTGTTTCTTTTGCGAGTTCTTCCTCGTCAGTGTGGTAATCCATTGTATTTGATTCTGTAGCAGTTGGTGCGGGTTGGCTCTTTGCCAAGCATTGCAATTGTTCTTGCAGAATCTCTATTTGGCATTTTAAATCGCCTACTAGATTTTCTAGTTTTTTTCTCTCTTCTCTTTCAGCTCTGTAGTAGCTGTATAGTTCGTGCTCGAGATCGGTTTTCAACTTGATCTGCTGATCCTTCCCGGGTGAACCTGACGCCATTATTAAAGCTATACGTGTGTATTCGCCTTAACAATGTTAGTCACGTTCGGAACGTCATTATCTAGGTCGCCACATTATAGTTCATTAAACTTAATATATAGCACTACACAATATGTGCAATGCGATTTAATGATGCGCATGCACTTTTTCGCGTAAGTCTCAGTGACAAGCGTTCGCAAAGGAGGTCGAACGGTCACTGATTATTAACGTTAAATGAGTATCGTTATATTAACCCTTATCCAAATTAAGTATTTTGTTATCAAGAGTATTAATATAGAATTAAATTACTTTTTGTTTTATTCCAATCGGACGTTTCGTTTAGAAGTTATCACGAGTATAAAACGCAACGAATATGTGGGACTCAGCGAGCCGCGAAAATAATAACTCGACGGCATTGCGAGTACTGTTTGAACCCCTTTATGACGCAGACGAAGTTGCGAGGGTCATCTAGTAACTTCTAAACGAAAAGTCCGATTGGAATAAAACAAAAAGTAATTTACTTCTACTTTAATACTCTTGGTAACATAATACTTTATTTGGATAAGGGTTAATATAACAATACTCATTTAACGTTAAATTCATTCTTCGGACGAATTATTTATTTTTTTTAACATAAAAGCAGTTGTTGTGACTAAACTATGATAGTTAGATATATGCTGTCGTGGACTTTTTTGTTTGTCTTTAAAAGACCTAAAAACCCGTAGTACATCATTTTATTCTATTGTCAATAGTTTTTGCAGCGTACGCCTAAATAGGTTTTCGATTATTCACTTTTGTTACATATTCGATATTTTCATGCGGATCCCTAATTTTTTCAAAATAAAATATAGCCTATAACCTTCCTCGATAAATGGACATTCCAAAAATGAAAGAATTTTTGAAATCGGACCAGTAGTTCCTGAGATTAGCGCGTTCAAACAAACAAACAAACTCTTCAGCTTTATAATATTAGTATAGATTGGGATCTTTGTATAGGTGACAGACTAAAAGGCAAAGACGTCGTTAAAGCCGGTATAGCGACACATTTCGTGCCCAACAAACGCCTTTACGAGCTAGAAATGCTTCTGTCTCGCTGTTCAAACGACGGTGAAATCAACTCTCTACTTACTAAGTTCCATGAGCCGGCGGAAGAGTTTTCTTTGGCACCGAATATTAAACACATTAACTATTGCTTCGCGGCGTCTACTGTTGAGGAGATCATTGAGAGACTGGAGAAAGTCCAGAATGAATGGTCAAAGAAAACTTTACAGGTATTTGATTTTTTTTTTATAGTTAAATGTGTATATCTTTCTCTGGTTCTATCGTAGGTAAATTATACACAAAAAAAATTCTCGATGTGCATTACTGATAAATAATGAAAAATTCTTCCAAAGCTTTTTAAGTATGAAAGTTACACAATTGTAATTTAGAACCGTAATTGTTTCTCTAAATAAGTTTATCTACTCTTATTTTTCATATAATGTAGCCTGAATATCCTTTCATAATTTCTTCTAAACATCGAAATGTTAGAAGTCAAAAAAATTACTTGCAATAAAAAGTGTCTACAATAATAATATTTAAAAATACATTAATTAAATAAAAATGTTTGTTTTTAAGCAGAGCTTTTATTCGCAAAAGAAACTCTAAAACTCCTAACCATTAATTACTGTGATGGTTCCAGACCCTCGCCCAGATGTGTCCGGGCTCGCTGAAGATCACGCTGCGAGCATTACAACGTGGCGCCCAGCTGGACCTGGGCCAGTGTCTGCAGATGGAGTACAGACTCGCGTGCCGGGCCACTGAGAACCACGACTTTCCTGAAGGTACCTTCTCGACTTACAATTAATACTTTTGTGTTCTCAGACTGCTATGACATGTCCCTCTTGAAATCATTTAAGTTAAGTAAATAAATGGCCAATACCTTGACCCTGACATTGCAGAGGATCATGAGCGACTGTGACGCTTACCATCAAGTGCGTCGTAGATTCGTTATCTATCGTGTAATATAAAGTATTTATTCAAGAACCATTTTTGTTTCTGGAATTAGTTGTACTTTTTTGAAATTAAATGATACCCCACCATTATAGTTGATAAAAAGGTGCTTAAGACTCTCCATAAGCCTCGTTTGAAGAAAGATAAGTCGTTGTGCTTCGTTTGTGGCAAAAAGAATGCACAGTAACATGCAGTGCTCGCATATAAACTGATACAAACTTAGGCCCTCCGCACATGGAGCTACTCAAAAGTTTTTGCGTCACCGCCCATACATTGCCATACAGGTTCGCACACTAGTCACTAACCAGTTACTAACGCATTGGCAACTGATCGCGCGCGACGCGTCGTGTCAGTCGCCGAGCTACTAGGTTACCCGAGTTTACTGTGTTTTGATGTGAAAAATGGATGAATTTATTATCTGTTTCACGCAGCTCTCGTGCTGCAACTGACAATCTGCAGTTCACATTATTTTGGAAATATGGGTGAATCCAAAATCTGCGTCGATTCTTTTGGCGTCTGTTATGATGATAATATAGTATAACTAGCTGACTCGCGCAACTTCGTCTGCGCCGAAAAAAAAAATTAGGGGTGGACTACCCCTAACATTTAGGGGATGAAAAATAGATGTTGGCCGATTCTCATAGGTACCGGATAAGCACAAAAAATTTCATCAAAATCGGTCGAGCCGTTTCGGAGGAGTTCAAGTTCGAACACCGTGACACGACAATTTTATATATTAGATGACATCGTCATCTTCGCTCGATCCACTCGACATTTTTGTTGCTTCCAATATTACCCCTTGCTAGGTTTTTCGCGCGTGTTTATTTGGTAGTAGAAATAACAGGAGTGACTGAAACCTTGCAATATAGGTAAGTAGCGTCGTGTGCGAAATACAGTTTATAAATAGTTTGTAATTCTAATGACTGTTTAATTCCGTCATATTTGAGTAGCTCCATGTGCGGAGGGCCTTAAAGAAAAAGAATCGTGACTATAGCATATTATTATACTAAGATTTTTTTTTTCCTCACTTAAGATGTCTATTTTGATCATACCGTCTATGTCTAATTTCATTTGACAGGTGTAAGAGCCCTCCTAATTGACAAAGACAACAAACCCCAGTGGAACCCTAAGACATTGGCAGAAGCAGATGATGATTACGTAGAGAGCTACTTCAAGAAACTTCCGGAAGACAAGGAACTCAAGTTCACAGAGTCCAAACTCTAACAGATCTTTAGCTGTAAGTGAATCATGAATTTATTAATTACTTTTAGTTATGACGTCATAATCGTTATTTTTTAAGTTTTAAGTGTATTTCGAAATACATAGTAATGTAATCAAATTTAAGAAAGAAAGTAGAAACATGCCAGTAAGCTTGTTTATCAATGAAAAAAAGTCTTACAATTGTCGTTAGTATTTATCAACATGATGTATGTAACTCAAAATGGAGCACTTTATACAGGGTGTCCCATAACTAAAGTCAATGGGAAATAAACTAAAAGAGTAAATTTAAGTAATAATAATACGGATAAACGGTTAATTAGAAGACTTAAAACGGGTAATGTTTAAATAAGCAATATTTTTTATGAATTTAATTTCTGAAATAATTGATTGGTATGTTTTAATGTATTTTTGTAGGAATATGTATGACTTTTTTGAGACACCCTGTATATCGTGCACAATTTCGTCTCGACACAGTGTAACTTTCATCATCTTAAATTCAAAATACTTTTTCAAATCTTACTTATATTTCTCATATTTTCATCAAATTCTCAATGTTGTTATTTTGGTGTATAATTGAGTATTTTTTAGTTATTATTGGAAAATTAAACATTGATAAATATTTCACATTTGGTGAGCTTATAATGTATAAAAGGTAAGAAAGATATATTTTTTATTTATCAGCAGCATTAAGCTAGAACTAGAAGTATGTACTTCTGAATAATCTAAGCAATTTTAATTATAAAACAATAAGGTTAGGTAATTTACTTTCATGCATTTTCAACGGGTTCTTACCACGATGCTCAGAGAGTCTTGTATCTACAGTGAGTGTGGTGTGTCGTGATGTGAGTTCGAGTTCCAGTGGTACTACCCAAAAGCGAACGAGAAAGAGGGTAGACAGATTTGTTTGCTCTTAAATCGACCCGCAGTATCCAGTCTTCTCGTGATCATGACGTTTGCAATAACGTTGAAATATCGAGACAACTCAATTAATTAAATATCGCGGTAAGAACCCGTTGAAAATGCATGAAAGTATTATAGAAAACCGCGAGTGTCTGAATAAGTTTAAGGTAATTTATACTACAAATTTTACACATTTTCTTTCATAGTGCAACACCTATTGTGCCTTTGAAAAAAGTAAAACATTTTTGCTATAATTTTCATCTTTGTAAAAACTGTAGTTCTAGCTAAAGAAAGACATTTGGTGCATAATTAAGACTTATTCGCATTTAATTGTACAATGTATGTTGTCATAGACTACATTATATTTAGTAGAATTTGTATATTATTAAATATTCTACAGGGTGATTTTTTAGTGAGGGTACATATTGAAGGTCATGATAGCTAATGGTCATTTACAACCAGTAAAAAAAATATTACCAAAGAATATGGTATAATGCCTTAGTAATCGCAACTTAAAAATATCTAAAATTCTTGCAAAATCGTCGCCTCAGTGCTTGTTTGGCCTATCTGACATTTTTTACGAAAATTACTTTTTAATGCAGTATTATAAAGAATAAAATTTCCATCCGACTGGTAATTTTTTTTTCTAAATATTCAATTCTAAAACAATAAAAATCTCATTTCAATTTTTTTCTCATCACGGCACTTAAAAAAAATTCCGTGCTTGTTTGCTGTCTCCTGTAAAATTTGCTCGAGTGCAGATTTGCCAAACAAGCACTGAGGCGACGAAATGATGTTTTTTCGACAGCTGATGGTTGTGGTGGAGGTGTGGGGTGCGTGAGATCACTAGAGGCTGTCAGTAAGCACTCTTTTGGCCGAAATTCTTTATGTTTGAGGTAGTTTTGTCGAATTTAGATTTCTCCAATATTTTTATTTTTTTTCTAATTTCACCAATTTTTTTTCATATTCCGTATTAGAAAAAGTACTCATCAAGGTGATGTATGTACCATCTTTAAAAACTCACCCTGTATATATTTCCTTCAATATGTACCATCTTTAAAAACTCACCCTGTATATATTTACAGAATCATGTGCCTTTTCATCTAGTGTTTAATTAGTAAATATGGTGTAACCTATATAAATTATTTTATTAATATTTTTTTAAGTCAACATACACTACAGCCGAATACTTTATTTGATACTTAATATTGTACCCCTTTCATAGTAAATTAATAATTTATAGAAAATTAAAACAAAAATAACAGTCTTATTAATTAGACTAAACAAATTTATAAGTATAGTAATAATGTAGTTTTAGGTAAAAATAACAAGGTGCCACATTGAAAAAATGATATACTCATTACAAAGCAAAATAAAAGATGAAATAATTAAAATAAACTGATAGCTTCGATTTTATTATTTTACTTGGTTGTTCAGACTGAGTGTGTTACGTCATACCGACTAGTATAAAAACCGTCGTGTAGTGGACGTGGGGATCAGTTGTCGGTTGTCGCTTGTACGGAAAGGACCTCTGTGTCCTAATAAATAAGTCCACTTCTGATTCCTAAAAATACTTTTATTAAGTTCTTTGAATTAAAAATTAAAATGCATCTTTAAAAAGATGTATACTGTTGTACGTTCTTTTTAGATTATGTAATGTAGATTGGTACTTAGAATTCTAGTATTTTAACAAACATAACAGTAATACTATATCAACTATTTTGCTTTGTAATGACAAACCTCCAGACGAAATGTATTTTTTTGTATTTTTGTATATTATTATACATTTTTGCCATGTTACAAGTCAAAGTATAATAACGTATTTGAACTTGTTGATAAACCGATTTTATTAAATAAATATATGTTATACATTAGAATGAATATTTTCTTAATTAATAAATAACAGAAAATACGCTGTACGATGCTTTCACAATCTGAAAATGAAAAATAAATCCTTTACTAATATTATAAACTAGCTGCTGCCCGCACATCGTCTGCGGGAACCCTACACAGAATGTAAGATTAAAGCTTTTTATTCCTGACAAATATTCGATTTTTTCTCGTAGTAAAAACCATCCTTGAACATCAACGAATATATTAAAAAAAGGATTGACCAAATTTCTGTAGGCGTTGTTGAGTTATGCGCTTAGCAAAACATTTTGAGATTCATTTTTATATTTTAGATGCGAAAGTAACTGTCTGTCTGTTACGCTTTCCCGCTTAAACCTCTCAACCGATTTTGATGAAATTCGGCAGACAATCTTTAGACCCTGAGAAAGAATATAGGCTACCTTATAATTGAAAGTGACGCAGACGAAGTTGTGCGAGCCCACTAGTTGTAAATAAACGATACATTGCTCAACAGATTCTATTATATCGGGACACAGGTGAGTAATTAAAGACGGTAATGAGCACACTAAACTCTATTTACTACTCTATGTCAAGGTCACAGAGTCTACTACAAGCACATATTATACATAGAATTAAAACAGATTATGGGTAGATGACAAATAACGGCCCCTCATTGTCCTGGCATTGCAGAGGTTCATGAGCGACGGTGACCGCTTACCATCAGGTGGGCCGAAGGCTCGTTTATCTATTTCGCAATAAAACAAAATTGGTTGCCTGTAAAGTCGGTATACGGGCGAAAGTTTTACGTGACAACGACTCGGGCATGGTTAGCCCGCCTAAGAGCGAGAGAGAGACATAAAAAGTGAAAGGCACGCGTGCCTCTCACTCGCTCTCATTGTGAGCGCATAACGTGAGCGGAGCGTAACGCAGTTTCTTGAAGTGTCACCCGGCAAACCAATTTATAAGACGTTGTCACGTCAAAAAACAAAAAAGATTCATGAAAGCTAAAACTCACCGACAGATACGATTGGTACGACAAATCAATGACACCAAGTCCTTTCAGTATGAGTGGTTGCTGAAAAAAAATGTTCTTTACACATTATCGATTATCTAAATCACTCGCAACGATGGCTACAAATTGTCTAGAATCTGGAGTCGAGTGTTAAACCGAAGAAAAATTAAAGATAGTTGTGAGACGTCAGTCGATACTGTGAGTTCAAGTTACCGTTGTACCGGTAAACGAACGAGAAAGAGGGTAGACAGATATATCTCTTCAAGAATCTACCCGCAGTACTCAATCTTATCGTGATCATGGCGCTTGCAATAGTGTCGAAAAATTGGGATTGTTCATTTAATACGCGACTAGATACCTGGATACTATATTATCAGTAAGTACCTACTAAAACATTTCATGTGATTAAAAAATATGTCATAATAAAATAGTAGATTAGGATTGAGTGTCTCTTGGTTTTTTATTGATCTCTACTTCTCTAACATCCTGATTCGAGAATTCCCACCACTATTTAAACCAGAATTGCTAAAAAATATGTTGTATGTATGTTAAACTGACCTGCGCTATAGCTATCGTGTTGACCACCAAATTCCTTATTTTAACTGACGATGGTCCTTGACAATGTTGCCAACCAGAACAGTACATGGCCGTTGCGAGTCGAGAGGCCTAAACATATGTTTTATACGGTTATATACGGTTTATGAAGAGTTTTTTTATGATAACTTTTATATTTAATGATGAAAAATCTGCCCACTGCAAATGGAAAGCGGCGTATCTTGAGTAGAACACGTTTCCTATCGGATTCCTTTTCAATTACAGAACAGTAAACAGATGAGTAATTTTGTTTATTCCACTGTACTGGACTTTTCTCAAATATGCTTTAAAAAGATACGCTCGTTATGTTTGATTGATTCCTCACTCAACCCTTCCCTTTCTATTTGTTACTAAAGTATACCTACCTCTGCAAACCATTCCGAAACTCCCTCTATGCTCAAACAATACTAAGTTTTAAAAGTGATGCGTTCAATTAGTGAGTGTTTAAATAAACCGAAAATTTTAGTTGAAATTTCGATCTTTAAGTAATTAAGCTACAATTTCAGTTCGTTTGGGTCTCAACCGGGGTTCGGATACTTCATGTGAATGATATATAAAATTTATACATATTACCTCGGTTTTAGTTTAACTACTGTCTTCATACCTGCACTGTGACGTCGCCAGCGTTCCACATAAAAAACCCGGTGCTTATAAGTATTGCTGACGCAGTTAAAGCAGTTCCAAAACTGTTTATTAGATTTCTGTCTGAATGCTGAAAAACTCTAAGATTTTAGAGGAAATACAAATAATATAAAATCTTCTAATGTCACATGTAAGTTATTCATTCGTATAGAATAGTGTAGATTATGTACAGGGTGTCCCGGGATTTCATTATGTAGAAAAATAGCCTTAAAAAATAATTTGCTTTCGAAACGAGTTCTGAAAAGTGCTGAGTTTTTTCTGAGACACATTTATTTCATCAATATCATCACCATCCTCAGCCTAAAGATATAGACTTTTATAGACGTCCATTGCTGGACATATGCCTCACCCATACCTCGTCACAACGACCGGTCCTCTTGTCGAGGTTCATCAGTATTTATTAAGAAAGAAACAAAACAGCAAAGAAAGAAATAATAATACGAACCACCATGTGAGCCATAATAATAACTATGAGACTGACGTTAAATATAATTTGACCGCTCATTATACCGTTCCATACTGTGTGACACTTCCTGGTGCACCTGAAAATAAAGATGAGGTAACTACAACATTTTAATGGAGGTAGAAAACCAATTCGAAAAAAGCTTTAGAGGTGTCAAGGGACAAGAAGATCCTTTCGATTCATTACGAATTGTAATAATATTTTTTAAACACATTATATTATAATATATTTACAATACGAAATAGAAAGGCAAAGTGAATATAACTGGCTTGCTTTCTATGGGAAAAGAGACAGAGACAGAGTGACACGCATATCACGTCTCATAACAATGCTCGGTCATGATTTTTTCCGTCTTGTCCTCTTTCGTAACGTACAATAAGGTACTTCGTTGTAATACCTATAGAATAAAATTATTAAATTCTTTATTCAAAATTCACCTTAGTGTATCGACATGAAGCTTAACTCCAGATATAAACTGAGCCTCATACTTCGCTTCTTTCTCGGCTTGACTGAGATATTCTTCAAAAATATCCTCGAGGTGATAGAAATAGCTTTGCAGATGTTTGTACTGGTGACTGAGGCAGGTGCTCAAGTTGATAATTAAGACGTAGATGGCAAAAGGTCTGATCACGAACGGCCACCAGAATATGTGGGATGCAAGTCTTCCGAATGAGGCTGCGGTAGAAGTGTCCTCAACGTCGGGCCATGCTGTGATTATGATGTTAAATGTTTCACCTAGAAACAATAGGTAAGTAGTTAGGATTATTTCTAACTGTACCTAGAAATACTTGACATTAGTTTTCTATTTTTGAATTTTAAGAACTAAGTACGTCATAAGAAGCATAGCTAAGACTCGGCAAGCTGATGTGGTAGTGGCTGTTGGGACGGAAAGGAGTAGTAGTCACCTCAAGGAAGCATCAACGACCAAGGTTTGACCTGATTGGACCTGCAAGCATTGGAAATCTTTGGAAGACGCGATTTGAGAATGATGACAAACAAGCACCCATCTAGTTACAATTTCCAAACATAAAGTACACCAAAACTCACCTTTCAGGTAAACTGACATCACAGCATCAAAAAGAAAAGTCAGCATCGACAAAAAACAATTAGTAACAAAAGACACAGAATACGCAACACATATTCTTATCATAGACTTCTCAACTTCACAGTCATTGTACTTGACCTTCAGCTTCACAATCAGATCCAGTAATACCTCTCTTATATTCTCTACTTGCATGGAAACTATCACATGATAGCCGTTTAGCATTGGGTGAGACAAACTGTACAATAGTAAATTAAATTTCTGTTTGTCCGTCAAATTATGCTGGGTGAAATGCGCCGCTATTTGCACGGCTATGAAGAAATAACTTGCGACATTGAAAAGGTAGACTAATCTGTTGTAGAAGTTGATGAACTTCTTGGTAAAATTAAGGTCTTCTATCCAGAAATCTGGTAGGCCGCAGATAAAAGCGATGTGAGATATTTTTCTGAACAAGTCTTTAGTTTTGCTATCAGGGTAACTTCCTTTTTGAACCATTTTGGACGGTGTCTAAGATCTTACTGTGAGGAATGAATTTGGATACAAGTTAAAATCTACAATTAAATAATTTGACTGAAATTGCTACCGGATTTGATAATGAAGCCAATTTTGTAATTAACAATAGTAATGAACGTGTAAATCTATAGTAATTGAGATGAATAAGTAATCCGTTAATAATAGGTACCTACCTACTTCACGAGAAAAGGCTTGACTTTGAAATGACTTTAAATAAGAACCTTTCCTAATATCCTGTTATTATAATCGATCCTACTTTAGTTGTGGTTTTATAAGGATTCTTAGAACTAGATAGATGCTATGTATGAATCGGGTATATCTTGGTACCAAAATACATTTTTGTATGAACACAGGTTACTTCTTAGTTCTTACCAATATGGTCTAAAATACTATGAAAAATAGAAAAAAATACACTCAGAAATTATCATTGAAATATAATATTTATTATTTAATTGTAGTGCGTTAAAGCAAAGTGTTTTAAAGCTACACAATGCTGTTTAGTTTATTACATCAAATAAAGTCAAGCGTTCTGAATCCTGATTCTTTTTTCTCAGTTTGCAGCTACAATTAATAGAACACTGAAAATACTGAGTAGGCGCTCTTGATGACCTGAAAAAACAATAGTATAATATTCTAGACTTTTAAACTTACTGAAAGTCTTGGTTGCTGTAATGGACTCTTAAATGAGCAGTAACGCAATGCATTGGCTAAATAGATTGCCTCTTAGACATTTTGTACGAATCAACGCAAACCTGTGCCTTTCCTACCAGATTATCTAATAATAGGCAGAAGTTACTTTATGTCATAACAATAATAATCCTCCATGCCGGTTTCGGCTACGGCGACTATCTTCCATTGTACTTTTCCCCTTATCATTGGTAGGTTGAGCTTTGATGACATGCTCTGATATCTAATATATCAGATTATCTAATATATTCGTGTCACAGTTTTCGTTGCCATACTCCTCCGAAACGGCTTGACCGATTTTGATGAATTTTTGTGCTTAACCGGTATCTATGAGAATCGGCCAACATCTATTTTTCATCCCCCTAAATGTTAGGGGTAGTCCACCCCAAAATTTCGAATTTCTATCTATGCGACGCAGACGAAATTGCGCGGGGCAGCTAGTATATTATTATTATACAATTTTTGTCGCGAAAGCTGATTGCAGGTTGCATTGCGTCTAATTCCTACTTCTTGATGTTGATTAGAGTCCTTAATTTTAGATTACGATAGATAGATTTTTTTAATAAGAAAATTACAAATAATATTAGGTACCTACTCTTATAACAAGAACAAGACATTTATTGTATAATTACCGCTACAAAATTTTCATGTGACAACTCGAAGAATCCAAGTGCCTGCAATATCATGGGTTCCTGAAAACATCACATTAAATATGAAGGCTGTATTGGAAAGGTTTTGAATTGAAATCTTTATTATTCTTGTGTGCCTCCTTGCTATTTTAACTTAACAGTGCTAAGGTCTAACAAAGTGCAGGTAGAGGTCTGAGGATTTTCTCCTTTTATTTTTGACTTGGAGGAAATCACCTTATGTGGGAGTTGATCCGCACTAAAACCTCCAACCGCTCACACTCAGCTTCCGAACCCCGGCTGAGGCCAGAACTCAGCACGGGTTTTGAGGGTCTTTCCCGTCGCGCTTGATTGACGATTACTGAACAAATCTTTACCAAAGCGAGTTAAAAGATGTTATCACAACACGAATTTTTTATTTATTTGGGAAACAACTGTATAAGTTATTACATCAAAATAGGGACACAAAAAATTAAACTTAGACCAAATAAGTTTCCACCTCTAAACAAGACACAAAAGAGATAGTGGACGTTTTTATTACGTTGACGCTGAATTATCATTTTTTATGTCCATACCTCCTTTTGACTTTTTCCAAAATCTTAAGATGTTACGACTGTGCCATTTTTTGGTGTATTATGGAACATTACTTAATTTTCACCTGTGCCTTGTTGATGGCGACTGTGCCCAAACTCCTGATTCTCACCGCTGATCTGCCGCGACAGTTGTACCAACCGGACCCGTATATAGCAGCCGGGAGCTTCGATGCCTGTGAATAGGTATATTGTGTTCTAAATAAAGGAATAATTAATATAATTTGCCACGCACCATCCGGCTATGGAATGAGCTCCCCTTTTCGCTATTCCCAGAGCGCTATGACTTGTCCTTCTTCAAACGAGGCTTGAGGAGGGTCCTTAAAGTTAGGTCGTAGGTAGCGACCCTTCAGTGTCCCCTGACATTACAGAGGTTCATGAGCGACTGTATCACTTATGATCAGGTGGCCCGTTGGCTCATCTGCCTACAAGGCAATAAAAAAAAATAAAAAAATATGCCTATTGATATAGACTGGTTATAGGCATCCACTAAATATCGCTATAACGACCAGTCTTGCTCGATATTGCACGCAATATGTTCCGTGGGCTTGATTAAGGCGTCCATCTATTTTGTAAAAGGTCAGATCTAATAAATTTTTCGTTTACCTATATCGATGATGGCAAAAAAAACAGTTCTGTCCATGTCCAAAACAAGTCCTTTTTAGAACTTAACTATACCTTATCGAACAAAACAGTAATCTATAGGTAAATAGTATAACCTCTATAGTAATATCTCCGGCAGTCCACATGAAGAACGCCATGATAATAAAAGTCAGCGTCACTGATGCCAATTGAGAGCACAAGCTCTCGAAGTCGTTTTCTGTGTTCTAGTTTGAAATAGACAAAAATTGTATCAGGTATTAAGGATTGTTTTATGCTACTGTAAAGTTAATAGAAATAATGCCTTTACGTTCCAAAGTGGGTATGGTATGGTAGGTAGGTAGGTATTACGAGTATAAGTTTATAAGCTTTGTGTATTCGTTCCATTTTTTTTGCTTTGGTAGGTAAAAGAGTAAAACGGTTCAACTTATGGGAAGCGGTTACCTCTAATCTTCTTTTTATTTATTCAGAAGAGATATTAATAATGATATCTTGAAGAAGTTAAGTTAGTTAAGCTAATATTAAATAGTACTAAAATAGAAAGATGTTACGCACCACGATAGCCAACATTAGAATAATCAGGACAGTGGTGGACAAAATAATATGACCACTGAACACGTCTTTGCATATTTTCTGGCATCTTCTTACACACCTGTGGAAAGGTGCACCTGTACTTAGATAAAATTTATAACATTTGAATAATTATTTTTTCTTAAAAATATGCTACAAGATACTTGTATTGTACTTTTTCGATTTTTATTTTTCAGTAGGTAATCCATAATTTTAAAGAGATATCAACAAAGGTAGTAGTAGTACCTTGGTATAAAATTACATGATATAAGTAGGTATCTAAGTAATAGCTACGAAATACTAACCAAATCGTTTGTGAATGTATTTTAATTCCATTTATAAAAGCCTTTTCAAATTTAATTTCCTTCGCTGTTTGACTCAAAGTCAAATCTTCGAATATTTCGCCAAGTTCTTCAAAGTAGCGACATAATATTTTGTACTGTGTCGTAAGGCCCAACAGAAGAATCAGTAGAATAATAAATACTGTTGAAACCCTGTAAAAGTATATATACCAGAAGAAATAGAAACCTATTCTTGCATACTCAGCGGTTTTAGAAGTGTTATCTATATCTGGCCAAGCTGTTATAATTCCTAAGAAAGGTTCACCTGTAATTAATTAATTAGTGTTATTTAGCTTTTATAGGTGTTCAATCGAGGCTTGAAGATAGTAATACATATACAGTAATACTCGGAGTAGGCGTGGTAAATCAAGAGTAGGTGATAGGTAGCGGGTAGGTAGTGTGCCCTAACATTCCATGAGCAATAGTAACCACACATCATCCGGTAGCCCGTTACCGTTGAGCTTGTCTGCCTGTGTGCATTACAATACCTATAGGTACGAAGCGTGTATCGAAAAAAAAAGACGACATTGTGAGCCATCGATCAGGTGAAAGATATTTTTTGAGAGGTCGATCAAGATCATTCGTAAGGGAATATCAATATACATACTATTAAATACCTCAACGAATAAATAATCTTCTTATAGGTACTATTACCTGTTTTCAGTGCCAGTAACAATCCATTAACTCCGCTGCTACCCAAAACCATGATTGTACAAACCAAAAACACCCGGACACTCTTTTTCATCTTTAAAATCATGCTGTTTTCTATTTCATCATCGTTGTGATATCTTTTGAGGACAACGGCCAAATAATACAATAACTCTTTTATTTCGTTTCTTTTGTACAGTAAGTTTAAAGTAAATAAATGGGCCATTGGATTGGCTAGACCGACTACAATTGCGTCCGATTTTTGCTTGTCATTTAATTTTTTCTGTGTGAAAATCGCAAAAAATAGAAGACCAGTGTAAAATCCACATGTTATGTGAAGAATAAGTGAAATAACATCGAATATTCTGGTAAATATCTTTGGTAATTTTACATCTTCGATCCAAAAGCCAGGTAAACCGAAAATGTAGAATATTGTATTCATTTTGTCATACAGATTTACTGTTTCGTTGTAAACATTGATTTCAAACTTGTTCATGATTACCAACTAATACGCGACTGATTATTTTGTTATGGTTTTAAAAAGTAAGTTAATACCTAAGTAAAATCAAGGACATAAAAAATAAGTAAAATTAAGCATTTGTGTTTTTTATCGTTACATTGTTATAAATTGTAGGCATTTACAGTTTCAATAATTAATTAGATTAGTCCATAAGCAATTTTCAATGAAACGTAGGCAAACATTGTGCAATGTTTTGTAACAAAGTAATTTATATATTTTCTTTTTTTTATGTAACTAAATTACTCGTATATTTCTTTGTAACTTGCAGACAGTAGTTTAGGTTTAAATATTTGAATAGCCTTATGATACAGATAAAGTAATATTTAGTGACGATAATAAAACCTCGTATTGGCCGCAGGCTATTGAATTAGTAGCCGTAGGCTAGGTACAGGAGGTATGAAATAATGCATTTTTTCCCTTAGGCCCTCTGAACTCGATAATTTACTACTTAATTATTTATTTCCAATGGGATGTATTTTATATTTTGTATATTTACATTCTTTTACTAACTAATCTTGTTTTATTATATGGAGTGATGATGAAGTATGCTTAATGTATTAATGTATTCCTTTATTAAGCACATTTTTCTTTTTTTTTATTTCTAGGTACAAAATTGAAAACTGTTTTGCTGTCTTATCGTTATCACCTTTGAATTTAATACCTACTTTTACAGGTTACGGAACGAGAAATTAAAAAATAAAATAAATACGCAATTTAGCCTTTAGAAAATATTTATTGGGATATAATTGAACTGATAATACTTCATACTAGTCACTAATTATTTATTCTTGTGCGCAGAAACAACATTACAGTTGATTATATTACTTAGTTTTAAAGAAAATTTAACTCTATAACAGTTTATTTACTGTTGAGCTTAATAAAACACTGAGAAAACCGAGTAAGCTGTCTTGATAACCTGAAAAAAAATTAAGAATATTATGTTGTTTAATACTCAATTTTCCCATATTCATTTATTTGCTCATTTTTTATATTATATTTAAAAAAAAACAATCACAAGAAAATAAATTTAAAAATACAATATAAAAAACAGAGGTCCACTGGAGACGGGGTCTACGACCCAAGCCATCAGTGGTCAGGGTTCAAGAGAGAGCTGAACTGTACTGTACCAACCCATTACTGCCCACTGTTGGGCTCAGGTCTCCTCCGAAGAGGGATTAGGCATAGTCCACCACGCTTGCCTAGTGCGGATTGGGGACTTCACATATCTTCAAAGGATTTTTAGAATCCTTTTCCGACATGCAGGTTTCCTCACGATGTTTTCCTTCACCGTTTTTAGGCAGTGGTGTTGTGAAAAATTGCACATAAATCTTTTTCGCATTTTAGATTTAGAGGTACAAGCCGGCCGGTTTTGAACCCGCGACCTCCTGTTCGGAAGGAAGCGCTTCGACCACTCGGCCACCACGACTTCAAGAGAGAGCCCTGATACTCAATTCATTATTAAGACTTATAATCACTGGTACTGAAACGCTACTATACCTACCGCAACAAAATTTGCATGAGAGAGTTCGAAAAATCCGAGTGCATACATAACGACAGGCTCCTGTGAACAAATTTAAAACACATACGGTATATTTTGATATTTTTGGAATCCGAAAATTTAAAAAAAATGAATTATGAAACTGTCAATATACATTTTATTTATCATTTTTGGAGGGTTATAAAAGCAGGCAATTAATATGACTTGCCATAGATAATTCATAAAGCTATAATATTACATTTTCACCTGTGCCTTGTTGATGGCGACTGTGCCCAAACTCCTGATCCTCACCGCGGATCTGCCGCGACAGTTGTACCAACCGGACCCGTATATAGCAGCCGGGAGTTTAGATGCCTAGAATAATTAGTACTTACTTACAGTATTACTTTATATTTATCTGTATTAAGGCACGACTTTTTTCTAAGTTAAAATTACCTCGATAGTGACGTCTCCTGCCGTCCACATACAAGACGCCATGATGATGAAGGTTGCGAGAACTGTGACTATTTGTGAGCACAGCCTCTCAAAATCGTTCTCAGAATTCTAGTTTAAAATGCGATTAGACATTAAATATAATTTACATTACTTTGTGCATTGCAACATTTTCAATGGAATTAAATGAGATATACTTATCAGTCGTGGTGGCCGAGTGGTTGAAGTGCTTGCCTTCCGTGCTCCTCTAAATCTTAATATGAAAAAGATATATGTGCAATTTTTCACAACACCACTGGCTAAAAAAGGTGAAGGAAAACATCACGAGGAAACCTGCATATCGGAAAAGAGTTCTAAAAAGGAGGAGGAAAGGAGAGGAGACCTGAGCCCAGCAGTGGGCAGTAATGGGTTGTTACAGTACAGTACTTATCAGTTTACAAAATAACTCAGAAACTAAACATTTACAAGCCCACATGAAGCTTATTTATAAAGGTATCATGTAAATCATTAAGTACATTGTAGTTAATATGCATTAAATTCAAAAGTTAAGTAAATTTTTAAATAATAAATTTAATATGTAATATATAAAATTATCGTGTCACAGTTTTCTTTGCCATACTCCTCCGAAACGGCTTGACCAATTTTGAAATTTTTTGTGCTTATCCGGTATCTATGAGAATCGGCCATCATCTTTTTCATTCCCCTTAATGTTAGGGGTAGTCCACCCCCAAATTATTTTTTTAATTTTTTCGACGCAGATGAAGTTACGCGGTACAGTTAGTCACAGTATAATAATTATGATGTTAGTATACAACTTACCACTATAGCCAACATTAGAACAGTTAGTAAGGTAACAGACAACATCACTTGACCATTAAACACCATTTTGCAAATGCTGACACATCGATTTACACACCTGAAAACCAACAATATTACAATCAATTAAAAATACATACTTAAATATAGAATACAGTATCTGAAAGGAAAATCAGTAATCATTTCTCTAATTGACTCACCAAATCGTCTGCGAATGCATCTTTATTCCATTCACAAAATCCTGCTCAAATTTAACCTCCTTAGCATCTTGTGTCAGACTTTGATCTTCAAAGATAGCATTAAGACTTTCAAAGTAGCTGGCCATAATCTTGTACTGATGGGACAGCAAAATCGGTAACAAGAGGAAAAATAGAAAGGTAACCCTGTAGAAATGTATGAACCAGTACAGGTAGAGTCCGATTCTTGCACACGTTGCAATGAGTGATGTGTCAGCTACGTCTGGCCATGCTGTTATTACAGCTACAAATGGTTCACCTGTAGAATTAGAGTTTAAGGAATATTAAAGGAAATTCTTTTTTTAATAAGACTTCAGTAAATTTATGAAGATGGACAGAACAATGAGGAGATAAATAAGAAAAGTTAAGGATTTAGAAAAGTCCTGTATGGGTAGGTGATAGATAACGACCCCTCATTGCCCTGGCATTGCAGAGGTTCATGAGCGACGAGGTGGGCCGTAGGCTTGTTTATCTATCTTGCAATATAAAAAAAAGAAGAGAGGTATTTCAGAAATAAGTTATCTGGGAATGCGTACCAAAACGAAAAATCCGGTTAAAAACAAGTTCTCTTTCTTGGTGTTTTCAAGACAGACTGAAACATTATAAAGTTCCGAGTTCGTTTACCTGTTTTAATTGTGTGAAGTAATGCTTTGATTCCGTAAGCGCTGATCGCTGCAAAAGTGGTAGACATGAAAGCATACAACCAATTGTTCAACTGTTTGGTCATACTTTCCTCAACTTTCACATCGTTGTGAAGTCTTTTGAGAACTACAGCCAAATAATACAATAGCTCTTTGATTTCTTCCTTCTTATACAGCAAATAAAGGGTGTATAAATGTGCGCAAGTATTTGCTGAAGCCATAACAGTGGCATCTTCTTTTTGACTAATAGACAAATTAACTTGAACGAATATACCAAATAATATAAGACAACTGTATAATACACACACTATGTGTAGTATAAACGAAATCACATCAAAAATTCTCGTAAATCTTCTGGGTAAATTGACAGCCTCAACCCAGAATCCAGACAGACCGAAAAAATAGAAAAATGTATTCATTTTATTAAATAGTTTGATAGTAAGATTGGACTCATTTATAATAAAGTATCTATCCATCGCCGTTGTGATTACTGTATAACTTCTTAAAACATAATAAAACACATTACATTACATTATTGCCTTGATTGTTTCATAAATAGTAGAACCTACATAATTGATTTGATAAATACTTTGTGATTTTTACTCTAGGTCTATGGTAATGGGGGGTTTCGCTGAATAACATTGTAGCTAATGAAGAAAAACACAACGTAATAATAATATTATTTATTCAGAAAACAGTGCAAGTTTGTTTGACTTTGTAACATTTCTATTGATAATATTCTACGTTTTCTGTTCTACTATTTTTGTATCTTATTTAGTAAAATACTGAAAAAACAGAGTAGGCACACCTGTACACCTGAAAAAGTTTATTAACAATTAGTTAAAAATCACATTTAAAAGAGGTGTAACGGCTCGCGTTCTCGACCTCTTAGGTCGGGTTTTTTTTAAAAACCCCGTCCCATGACCCACGGGAAAAAGGGTAATTTCTGCTTCCCTGCTCGTAGATAATTCTACATCTCCGAGTTCTTCGTGTTGGTTGTATGTGTGTGTTTGCTGTGTGTGGTAATTGAGAGGTTGTTTGAGTGTGTGGTTGAGTAATGTCTGTATCGTCAAAGCTTATTCTGCGTCTTTGTGTCCTTCGGGTTGATTGTGTGAGTGTTTGTTGTGTTGTGTTAGTTGTGTGGTCTGAATTTAAATAACATATTAGGTTGATATACCTAGGGATGTATGATATTATGTGATATTATATATTAATGAAATATTAATTAAGAAACAGCGAAACAGCAATTATTTTTTGTAAAATATGTATGTATGTTTTAAGCATGTAAATAAAAGTTTCGATCTAAAAAAAGTTTGGTTTGACAAAATATGAAACTGTTATTAGCCCAGAAACTACCTTAAACGGGTTTAACAATTTATTGAAGTAAGCGAGGTTGCACAGACTATTGGATAATAATGTGTATGTACCTTAACAAAAGTTTCATGTGATAACTCAAAGATCCCAAGCGCATACAGAACCATTGGTTTCTGAAAATAAATTAAACGTAATGACGTTAAAACTACTTCCTTCCTTCCGCATCCTAGATACCTACATTGTTCAATTAATATTTAAAAATATTTTCTAAGGAGGTTTAGTTTTGACATTTTTGTATTATTTCTAAAGATTGATTTAACTTAGAAATAATCTGTGTTAATATTATAAAATCACCTGTGCCTTGTTGATGGCGAAAGTGACTAGACTCCTGATCCTCACTGCTGATTTGCCGCGACAGTTGTACCAACCACAACCATATATAGCATACGGTAATCTTGAGGCCTGTGTAGTAAAAAATATAGATACACTACTAGGTCCGACATAGCCCGAAGAATTGCATCTTTGAAGTGGCAATGGGCAGGACACATTGTGCGAAGAACGGATGGCCTGTGGGACCGAAAAGTTCTGGAGTGGCTGCCACAAACCGGTAGGCGCAATGTTGGTAGACCCCCCACAAGATGGACCGACGATCTGATCAAGATTGCGGGACGTCACTGGATGCAGATGGCGCAGGACCGGTCGATGTGGCGAGGGCAGGGGGAGGCCTATGTCCAGCAGTGGACGTCTATAGGCTGATAATGATGATGACTGGACCTTATATCATATTTTAAATTTAATTTAACTTGGTAACGTAGAGATCTCTTGATCTTGATGTTGCAGCCTAGTAAAATACTTAACCAGTTAAAAAGTTTATATTAAATCATTCTATAAACATATTGAATTTCGTATTTTCTATTTATATCAAAGTTTTTACAATTCTTACCTCAATAGTCACGTCTCCAGCTGTCCACATTTCGGACGCCAAAGTAATGAAGACAACTGCAAGGGTTGCCATTTGTGTACACATCCTCTCGAAGTCATTTTCGTTGTTCTGATGCAAATAGTTTTTGGTTAGGTTAGTCATAAATCGTAGTCAGACTTTAGTTATCTACTTAATTTACCATTCCTGCTTTGTTACGTATTGCAGACACTAATAAATGACGGCAACCACTTCGCATTTATTGTATTTATTGGTAAATCGATCGATAGTAATGTTTTAATTGTCCTTTTTTCTCGCTCTAAGAACTCAAGAAACGAATAGAGAGCAACTCTGGGGCCAAATTGTGCTCATAAATTGCATTCGTTCATCGCACACAGTGATTGCTTAATTGATGTTTAGGATTATCAAAGCTTTACATATTACATAGTCAGAAGCATAAGACATATAGAGTTACATAATATATTTACCATCATAGCAATCATTAACGCAATTAGTAGCGACAGACACGTCATAACGCTAGTAGAAAAAATATTTCGAAAAATTTGTTGACATCTTCTAACACACCTGAAAAACAGCATTTATAGAAGTACCAAATACCAATTTATAAACTTTATTAAATACTTAATAGGTATGTACTATCTACCGAATCGTCCGTGAATGCATTTTTATTCCATTAATAAAAGCTTTTTCAAACTCAATTTCCTTAGATTCTTGGCTCAAATGTTGATCTTCAAAAATTTCATTGAGACTTTCAAAATAACTGTTCAGAATCTTGTACTGATGAGTAAGACTCAACAGCACCAATAACAAGATGAAAAATAAGAAGAACACCCTGTAGAAATAGATGAGCCAGAACAAGTAGAGTCCTATTCTTGCGCATGTTGCAGTGTGTGATGTGTCAGCTACGTCTGGCCATGCTGTTACGATGGCTATAAATGATTCACCTGTGGATTAAGATTTACTCTAGTAAAGATTGTGGAAAAAATAACTGTTTCATACAAAATCACTGAATAAACGAGGTTTAAGTAAAGACCTGTATGGGTAGGTGATAGATAACGTGGCTCCTCATTTCCCTGGCATTGCAGAGGTTCATGAGCAACGGTAACGGCTTACTATCAGGTGGCTCGTTTATCTATCATTCAATAAAAAATGGTAGACATAGTATACGATTAATATGAAGAAGAAGAATCTTAAGAATTGTTGCTATAATTAGTTATAGTTTTACAATTCTATATTTTATCAAATCTATATGGATAATCAAAGATACAGAATATGGAATTATTAGGTCACGCAGGGTGACGATGTAGTTGAGTTTTTTTTTTATTTGTAGGAAATCACCGGATCCCCGCCCGCGGGGTATGCGGGAGTTGAACCGCACTAAAACCTCCAACCGCTCACACTCAGCGTCCGAACCCCGGCTGAGGCCAGAACCCAGCACGGGGTTATGAGGGACGACGCGACGCGTTACACCATCGGCACTCTTTCCCGTCGCGCGATTTAGTTGAGTAGGATCATTGCAAGTTGCTGCCGAGATTAAATAGTAAAGAATTATCAAAACAACAAATACACTTGATAAATACTTTACCTGTTTTTAATGTATGAAGTAACCCTTTAACTCCATAACTAGATATAGCAGTAAATGTTGTTACCATATAAATTTTTAGCCAAACGTGTACTTGAGTTACTAAATCATTTTCAATTTCCTTATCATTGTAATATTTTTTAAGTTTAACAGCCAAATCATATAGCAGCTTTTGAACTTCTTTCCTCTTACTAATCAAATCCACGGTTACTACGTGTGAAATGGAATTTGAAAAGCCTACTACTATTGCGTCCTCTCTCTGCTTGCTGGTAGCATTTTTTTGTGTGAAGATAGCCAAGAAGATTAATACACTTAATATGCCACACATGATATGGAAAATGATTGAGATAACGTCGAATATTTTGGTGAATTTACGCGGTAATTTGACATCCTCAACCCAGAAGCCGGAGAGACCGAAAAGGTAGAATATCGTATTCATTTTATTAAGTAGATTGATGGTTTCGTTTGCTTCGTTAATTACAAAAGACCTGTCCATAGTTGCCAATGACTTCTCGCAACAAAGTAAAGCGTAACTTTTAAATTTCTTATTTTATTTGTGGAAAATATGTGGTAATTTTATTTGCCACCTGAAATTATATTATTATGTGAATAACAGTTGTTTGCCCCGCGGCACCGCAAAGGGCACGGCTTTCGACATTTCTGGAATCGTCCCGCCTGCGGCAGTTTTTTGACTTTATTAAATTAATTGCACTACCTCACTAGTATTTATTACACCGATACGAAATCTAAAATAAATATTTTTTCAAAAATAGTAACAAAGCACTGCTTATTAGGTAATATGTCAATAGTTTCGTTGAACAAACCACAGGCCTTAATTTGAAATAATTTCACATGAACCAGGTCTGCGTTATGCAATCTAATAGGTACATTGTACCTACGCCCAGAAATTTACTAGAACTTAGAAGGACTTGGAAGTTATAGGAAAAATTAAATAAACTTATTCAGACACTCGCGGTTTTCTATAATACTTTCATGCATTTTGAACGGATTCTTACCACGATATTTAAATCATTGAGTTGTCTCGATATTTCAACGTTGTTGCAAACGTCATGATCACGAGACGATCTTCTCGTGAAAAAATGAATGAAAATTAAATAAAACGCATTGAACACTCTAAATATTTATTTTTGTATGTCTGGCATACATTAAATGCAAATTAAAAACTACGAATCACTTCTTCTATTTGCTGACATGAGGATTGAGGAGTAAAGCAATTATTTCAAAGCGTTGCTCTTTCTATCTACTATTTACTATTTGTTTTTATCACAATTAGTAGTTTAGTACTAGTAAAAAACCGAAAACACAGAGTAGGCACTCTTGATAACCTGAAAAGAGGAAAAGAAAAAAATCTGTTAAGAAAACAGAAGAACTTGAATGTAGTATACAAGAAAATGTTTGCCCTTTAATAAAAACTTAACAATCTAGAATTATGGCTGTCTTAATAAGTATTATTTTCATTTTTCAACATGATTACCGTTGCTGTCCTCATTGTAGAAATCAATAAGCACTTTTAAGTTCAGATTATTTTATAATTTTTACCTTCACATAATTTTCATGAGAAAGCTCGAAGAATCCAATTGCGTACAGGATAATTGGTTTCTGGAAATGAATTAAACCACGATGTTAAAATTTCTATCAATCGAAATGGGCTGAAATATGCAGTAGAAAAAACAAATTTTCATTTTAATACGTACTCACCTGTGCCTTGTTGATGGCGACTGTGCCCAAACTCCTGATCCTCACCGCTGATCTGCCGCGACAGTTGTACCAACCGGACCCGTATATAGCAGCCGGGAGCTTAGATGCCTAAATTTGGATAACTATGTTTCTGCTAATAAGTTTATAATATAGGTAATGATAATATGTGCCCAAAAAGCAGACACCGCAAAATCTGTACCTAAGCGCTTCTACGTCACACACGAAGTAATTAAAAAAAAAACTAATATATTTTTTTTATTGCTCAATAGATACACGAGCCTACGGCCCACCTGATGGTAAGCGGTTACCGTCGCTCTTGGACCTCTGCAATGCCAGGGCAAAGAGGGGCCGTTATCTATCACCTACCCATACAGGACTTTTCTTAAACCTCGTTTAAAGAGAGACATGTCATAGCGCTCCGGAAACACCGTGGATGGGAGTCCGTTCCATAATTACCTCAAAAGTAATATCTCCAGCTGACCACATGCAGAACGCCAAGATTGTGCTGGTCACCATCACGGAGGCCATTTGCGAAAATATCCTCTCGAAGTCATTTTGAGAATTCTAGTAAAATAACAAAGAATCTCAGAAGACCATTCTTTAGTTCTAGTCAAATGAACGGGACACAGAAAAAGAAAATAACTAAATAAAAAAAAAACAAAATTATTAACCAAAGTAAATTTAAACATACCACTATTGCCAACATAAGCACGGTCAATAGAGTCAAAGCCAAAATGACATGGCCGCTAAACACGTTCCTGCAGATCACTTGACATCTTTTTACACACCTTAAAACATATTTATTTATTACAAACTTTTATAACGCCTTAACATTAGTAACCATAATATATTTAAATTATCCTAGAGACTGATAAAGTACACTTTTCTTTAAAAAGAATTAGACAAATTTGAACCGCATTGTGCTTTCGGCGACAAAATCTCACCATTAAAGTCTACGTGAAACAGGCTAACTCACATGCGATGTTTCAGATTTCACTTCAATACCACGTTCTTTAAAGATAACCGAAATCTAAAGTACATTTTGACTGTCACAAAAGGATGTACCTGTGGCGTCGTGACAGTACCTTAATAGTGTGTTTACTTACCAAATCGTCTGCGAATGCATTTTTATTCCATTTATCAAAGCCTCTTCATACTTAACCACTTTGGCTTTGTCACTCAAATGTGGATCTTTGAAGATTTCACTGAGCCCTTCAAAGTAATTGCTGACAATTTTGTATTGAGTTGTAATACTCAACAAGAGTGTCAACATTACTATAAAAACTATAGTTGCTCTATAAAAATAAATGAACCAAAACAGGTAGAATCCAATTCTGGCGTATGTAGCAGCGTTTGAAGTGTCATTTACATCTGGCCAGACGGTTATTACTACCAGGAATGGTTCATCTGTAAAATTCAATTAATAAGGGAAGGAATTTGAACGTAAGTTGCTAAAGAATGATGCATTAATTACCGAGATGAGGTGATAGTACCTATCTTAAAAACTACTTTTTATGTCACCGGAAATAGTGTAGATTCCCAACAATGAAAGATTTTTTCAAATCGGTCAAGTTCGGAGATGATTTGAGATGAAGGACAGACGGAATAATAAAGTCGTAACTTATAGGTATTAGGTAGGTATTCGTACAAAAGGGAAGAGGTTCATTAGGTAAATAATAAATTGGGAAGAAATTAAGTGTTAGTTTTTTACCTGAATTTAATTTAAGGTACAATGCTTTAACCCCGTAACCACCTACAGCCAAAATACTTGTAACAACATAAATCTTCAATCTTAGGCTGATCTGCGTAATCATACTCTTTTCAATTTCTTCGACATTATGATACTTCTTCAGAACAACTGCCAAATGGTACAACAGCTCTTTGATTTCTTTTCTTTTGCTCAGTAAATTCAAAGTAAATAAATGAGACATTGAATTTGCTAAGCCGATGATAGTAGCATCCTCTTTTTGTTTGTCGGTTAAGTTTTTTTGAGTGAATATTGCGAGGAAAATTAGAACACCGTATAATCCACATAGGATATGTAATACGAAAGAAATGATGTCGAATATGTTAGTGAATTTTTTTGGTAGTTTCACTTCTTCACACCAAAGGCCAGGAAGGCCGCATAAGTAAAATATCGTGTTCAATTTCCGGAATAACATTACAGTTTTGTTAGAGACAATTATTGGAATTTTTTTCATTGTAAATGTTGTTATTATGTACCTAAGTACAGTTAAAGTACACGTGTGGGTTGATAATGTTAAAGCAGAATGAAGCATTATCTTTTCTTACAGACAAATGTAGTTAATAATTTACTATTGCATTCTTCGAGCTTGTGAAAAATGTAGATTGCGTGTACATTATTAATTGTGTTTACATTGTTTGTCCATAATACCTCTGCATTTTCTTACATTGTAAACTCTCAGAAACCCTTAATAATTATCGAATAAAAAATGCAAACGAAAGCAAGTTACCGTAAGTAAGTACATAGATCTTATTTTGTCTTGCATAATAACCATCTGAGTAATGAGTTTGTCTTATGTGGTCCCTTTTTCACCCTAACCAAAGCTAACACCGGCGACGGTGCGACGGGAAAGAGTGCCGAGCGAGTAACGCGTCGCGCCGTCCCTCCAAACCCAGTGCTGGGTGCTGACTTCAATCGGGGTTCGGACGCTGAGTGCGAGAGGTTGGAGGTTTTAGTGAGGTTCAATTCCCACATACCCCATCCGGTGATTTCCTCCAACTGAAAATAACCATCCTGGAATAATTGTACTAAAATCCAAAATTCAATTCAATCGTATAGATTCTAAATACCCCATTAAAAATGATTTAACATAGATTCTGAATACTATGTTCATTCATATTTTTATAAATAAGTAAAACATAAATAATTTAAAAGACGATTTTTTTATAATAATTATATATTAATTCAAAAGAAAGCGTTTATTTTTGTCGCCAAAGCCAATGAGGACTAAAGACAAAAAATTGTGGCGCCCTCTGCTGGATTTTTAAAATTCCGTACCGTTTCCACTAAGAACTGTCAAGTTTGTATGGAAATTGGAATGTCATAGCCGTGTCGAGCATAAATGCATAAAAACAAAAAAAAATACGTTTGTTTATTTACAAAAACATATTTTATGGAAAAATCTAAATTTAAAGATGAATTATTATAGTAATACTAATGTTAAATTTCAATACAAAAAATCTGTGATAACAAAACATAACAATTAACTATTAATTTATTTTTGTAATTGACTTATAGGTTATAATCCAATGTTAAGTTTAATCATATTATGTGAAGAGTATTACTAGTTTAGTTATTTAAAATGCGTAAATATACACGTAGAAAACAGGAGAATGAGATAATAGAAGATGCCCTGAACCTGTGCAGGTTGTGTTTGCAGAAACCCGAGAAGTCGATGACTATTTTCGATGGCACCAATACTGTTGGAAGCTTGTCTTTGAGGATCATGATGTGTGTGGGTCTTGAGGTAAATAAGAACTCCATAAAAATAATAATTGAATTTCAACGGTACAATACTGAGATTTGTATGTGATGATAGGTAACAGAAATATTGCATAGATCTTTTATGCCTAACATTATAGTTGTTCATTAGTAATGGTAAACAGTAACCACATTATCGACCGTATAACTAGTACCTACTTTGCAACAAAAGAACCACTAATATGTACCAAAATTCTCATTTCAGCTAACAAACGAAAGCTGTTTGTCAAACATAATCTGTACAAACTGTTACGAGGAACTAAACAGATGCTATACATTCCGAAAGAAATGCGAAGTCTCCTACCAAAAACTAAAGTCCCATTTACAAGCTATTAAAGAGAAGGAATGCATTAACAAAACGGTAATCGAAGAAGTAAGTACTATGTTATGGACACATTCGTTGGATGTTTATGTCAAGATAATCAAATCGGTTTTCAAGTTTGTAATATGGTTGTAGAAGTTAACAACAGTTCTACGGTATGACTGTATCTAAATTAATCTAAATTATTAAAATTAAAATACTGTATTAATTTAAAAAATCCAAGAAGATGGATTTACTTTAGATTTAAACATGGTAAAAGGACATTAAAGTCTAAGAAAGGGTTTGAGGTATGTCTGAATTAATCTGATCAGAAAGGTATAGTGAGAATTATAATAATATTATAAAGGCGAAAGTTTGTATGTATGGATGTATGTTTGGTACTCTTTCACGTAAAAACTACTGAATGGATTTGAATGAAACTTTACCACAATATAGCTTATACATCAGAATAACACATAGGCTACAATTTTTGAACCCCTTTGTAACGCAGACGAAGTTGCGCGGGTCACCTAGTATAATATATTGCACTTAGGTGAATTAATTAATAAAATAAGCATTTATCATGCACGGCAACTTGGGTTAGTGAATATCATAATAACAGTATGGCAAGCAGAAAGTACATTTCAATTTTCATGTTAAACATGACATTCTGTATTTCCTATTTCCTTTCCAGGAAACGAGAGACAACGAAATATCTCCGGACATGTCATCGTTCCTATCAACATTATTAGTACAAGTGGGAGTGTTATCTCAAGAAAATGATATGTTTAGTTTTACAGATAACAGTATAAGTGATATAACACTGACCATGGGCAACGGACGGACGGTTACTTTTGAATTACTGGAGGAAGATGTTGTTAGTAGTTTTATTGTAATTGTTTTATATTGTACTAGCTGAACCCCCAACTTTGCCCAAAGGAAGGCAGTTATTAGACATCCACAAATAACACAATTTTATATTAGTCAGAGAATTTTCGAAATTGGTTCAGTACTTATTTATTTATTTGGGAAACAACAGTACAAGTTATTACATCAAAAAATACACAAAAAATTAAACTTAGACCAAATAAGTTTCCACCTCTAAACAAGTCAGAAAAGAGATAGTGGACGTAAATAATTAAAAAAATAATAATATAAAACTACCTAAATTAATACAATAACTTTTAGCTTACAATTTAAAATATACAAATAAGTTACTGCCAAAGATAACCCCCTATTTCTCACATAATAATGTCACAAACATGACATTAACTATCTAACTCTAAAATATTAGTATAGATTAAAGTAATTATCTGCCATAAAAGTTACTGTTAAATGTATAGTGTTTATGTATTTCAGGAACAAATCAAACCCATCGCAATTGAGAAATTGAAAGAGCAACCTATAATTACTGAAGAGAAACAAAATGGAGTAGCTTCGATAGAATTGTCAAATGAAGTTAAAACTAATAATGAAGAATCTAAAAATAATAACCAACAGAAAGATCAGTAAGTGGAATTCATGAAAGACCAAAAAAACTTGAGAGGTGTCATGGGACACCCAAATAGAACGAAGTGCCTTTCGGTTAAAAGATAAGGAACGTGTTTTAAAAGATTTCGATCACAGCGCCATCTAGCGATAATCATCTAAAACAAAAAAGTGTCGTGACAACTTTTCGTAAAAAAAATTCAGTCTAGCCCCCTTTCACAACGCGCGATAAGGAACTTCGTTCCAATAAAAATGTTTATTAAGTTTCCTTTATCATCAGCAATAAAATATTCAATGTTTGAAATATGACACTTCTCTTACCTTGGGTGCATTTAGTGAAGTTTCAAATTTTTAGGTGAAAAGTAAAGGAATTGCAATTTAATTTAAACTTAAAGTGAACCAAACTTGGTTTGTTTTGGCTGTCTAAGAACAACTAGAATGAGAAGTTTATTGCAATGAGGGTATCCATTGTTATATATCTGTAGAAGGAATTCGCCATAGACACCTATTGAGGATTTCGAATATTACTGTTGAATTTTTTTTTTTTTTTTTTATTGTAAGGTAGATAAACGAGCATACGGCCCACCTGATGGTAAGCGGCCACCGTCGCTCATGAACCTCTGCAATGCCAGGACAAAGAGGGGCCGTTATCTATCACCTACCCGTACAGGACTTTTCTTAAACCTCGTTTAAAGAGGGACATGTCATAGCGCTCCGGGAACACCGCGGACGGGAGTCCATTCCAAATTGGAATGTATACTATAACTTCTCGAAAATGTAGCTATTCTGAATCAATGTATTGCCCAAATGCCGAAATGACCCGTCAAATTTATTGTTCTCTCAGTTTGAGAGAAGGAAAGTCGGTATATTATCACCTACTTCTTTTATCATCTTATTAAATTCGTTGTGTAACCCAAGACATAGCTTTCCCTCGAATCATTATGGTGGTCCCACATACACGTAAGTTACAGAGGTGGGAGTTAGTTCAAAGGCACCAACAGTCTCATAAGTACATGCTTACACTTTACAAATATTCAAAATTCACTTACGTCGCTGCCTTATCGTGCAAGCGAATCTCGCCTTTGTGCCATGTATTACTAAGGATCATTATCATTATAGAGGCGTGCGTTGCGGCGCGTGCGGTAAACGGTTATCGTCCCGCGGTGCGCTACGACGTCATGCGCGCGTTCACTCCGGAGAGCGACCGCACGCCTGCACGCTGTGCGAGCGACGGTTCGCACAACGATCCGTGCTCGAGAGACACAAGCTCGTGCATTTAGGTACGTATCCATGCTGTTGAGGTAGCGTGAACTACAGCTGATAGTGTGGGGTGGGGGGTGGAACTGTTACTTTTTTTTTATTTATTGTTCAGAACACATACAGTCATTATAACCTTAAATATAGAATAAAAATTATAATAAATTTAATTTGGTATTCTAATTACATTTTTTTTTAAGATTCGGAATTAAAATATAGTACTAATTACCTTCCTTCAATATACAGGGTGATTTCCTAGAGAGGGTACATATTGAAGGTCATGGTAGCTGATGGTTATATACGATCAGTAAAAATATTATTACCAAAGAATATGGCTTAATGCCTTAGTAATCGCAACTTAAAAATATCTAAAATTCTTGCAAAATGATGGTTTTTCGACAGCTGATGGATGTGGCGGAGGTGTGGGGTGCGCGAGATCACTAGAGGTCATTAGTCAACACTCTTTAAGCCGAAATTGCTTATGTTTGAGGTAGTTTTGTCGAATTTAGATTTAAAAAAAAAAAAATGTAATTTTACTTATTTTTTGTAATATTCCGTATTAGAACAGAGTACTCATCACCCTCCTGCAATATGTACCCTGTCTAACAAATCACCCTGTATATACCATCATTAAAAATGCACCCTGTATAAGCAGTATTAATAGTGTGTTGTTTCCAGAACGTCGTCCGTTCCAGTGTCCGAGTTGCTGTAAGAGCTTCACGCAGCGCTCGGCTCTCAGCGCACACGCCCGCACACACGAGCCCCCGCACACGCGCGCCCTGCACCTGCACCGCTGTCCCGTCTGCAACAAACTGTTCCTGTACCCCTCCAGTACGTAGTAGTACATACAAATTTATTTATTTACTAGCTGCCCCACGCAACTTCGTCTGCGTCGAAAAAATAAAAAAAAAATTAGGGGTGGACTACCCCTAACATTTAGGGGGATGAAAAATAGATGTTGGCCGATTCTCATAGATACCGGATAAGCACAAAAAATCTCAACAAAATCGGTCAAGCCGTTTCGGAGGAGTTCAAGTTCGAACACCGTGACACGAGAATTTTATATATTAGATTATTATTACACAAAACAGAATACAGTCAAAACATGCTTTAAAGGTTTTTCAAGTGCATTATTACTAAGCTAGACTATATCCCTAAACATGTGTATACATAAGCAACAAATTATAATAGAAAACAGTAGGCATAGAGATGTGACGAATATTCGCATTTGCCAATGTCTTAAAACCGACCTCAATGTCTTAAATTCGTAACATCTTTGACTTGGTGGGGGGTGACAAATACCACCTCAAAAATGCAATGTCAACATTCACAGTCTACCCACTACACATCAGGGGCGGTGCGACGGAAGAGTGCCGAATGTGTAACGCGTCGCGCCGTCCCTCATATCGTGCTGGGTTTTGGCCTCAGTCGGGGTTCGGACGCTGAGTGGGAGCGGTCGGAGGTTTTAGTGAGGTTCAATCCCCACATACCCCACCCGCCCTGCAGTTCTAGTATACCATCCGACACAGACAAATCTAGTCCTGTACCTGTATCAACCCATTACTGCCCACTGTTGGGCTCAGGTCTCCTCAGAAGAGGGATTAGGCATAGTCCACCACGCTTGCCCAGTGCGGATTGGGGACTTCACATATCTTCAAAGGATTTTTAGAATCCTTTTCCGACATGCAGGTTTCCTCACGATGTTTTCCTTCACCGTTTTTAGCCAGTGGTGTTGTGAAAAATTGCACATAAATCTTTTTTCATATTTAGATTTAGAGGTACAAGCCGGCCGGATTTGAATTCGCGACCTCCCGTTCGGAAGGAAGCGCTTCAACCACTCGGCCACTACGACTTTTAAATCTAGCCATTCATCAATAATCTCACACTCCAGGTCTAAGTCGTCACATGATGATGCACAGCGGCCGCGTGTTCGAGTGTGGCGCGTGTCACAAACAGTTCAGCGACAGAAGCTCTCTGCAGCGACATCTGAAGACTGCCAACCATAAGGCTGGCGGAGACAACACTAATCCGTTATAACATTGAATTTAATATAAGACTAATTTTTACTTATTCTTAGTAAAGGGGGTAGTTTTTATATAATATTTTCGATACATTTTATGATACTTTGGTTTACGTTGTTGGATTTTAGTATGGATCTCTAATTATACAGATAATATAGCCTATACTTTCTTTGATAAATGGACTATTGAACATTGAAAAAATTGTTCAAATCGGATTTTGGAACGAAGTTCCTTATTGCGCGTTATCGAAAGGGGGCTAGACGGAAATTCTTATGAAAAAGTTGTCACGACACTTTTTTGTTTTAGATGATTATTGCTAGATGGCGCTGTGATCAAAATCTTTTAAAACACGTTCCTTATCGCGCGTTACGTTAGGAAAAAAATTATAAGATATCTTTTAATCGAAAGGAACTTCGTTCTATTCGGGTGTCCCATGACACCTCTCAAGTTTTTTTTTATTTATCGGAATTTAGTTTCTCTCATTAAGTAGCTATTTACGTATCTCTTTATTTCACTATACAATTTTTGACCCATTGGTTAGTCTTCAAAAACTAATAACTGATACAAGAAGTTTTTCAAATGTATTTATGTAACGCAAAAATAAAGTTACATTATTAATTTCTATATTCTATTATACAAATGTACTGTACTGTAACAACCCATTGCTGCCCACTGCTGGGCTCAGGTCTCCTCAGTAGAGAGATCAAGTATAGTCCACCATGATGAAGGAAATTGATGTAATGCTTTTTAATATAAATCACGGTGATATGTGTTGTATTTGAGAATTGTGTTCATAAAAATGTATTGTATATAAGTATTACAGAATTTGGGATAATTGAATTGTAAGCAATTAATGTTATTAGATAGGAAAATTTATGTAGAAAATATATTTTATTTCTTTATGAATTTATAATTGTTATTTTTTAAATGTATCAGGTAGTATAGTAATGGATGTGAATAGTAGTATTATTTTTTCATATTTTGTTCATCTTAGAAAATGTGTTCATTTCTTCATAACAATATTCAAGAAATACAACTTTGTTACATATTAAATTATCATTATATCTGAGTTTTTTTTAAATTCTATTCCGTCATAATACAAGTAAACACTTTTACCCTAAACCTTACCTAAATTACGTTTTAGATACTTTTCATTACCATTTAGATTTGCTATCAGATCACACCTAATGAAAAACCTCTGCAACATCACTGCAGTTTCGAATCAAAAATAAAATTTTACCTTAAACCATTTTACATAATAGACAGAACATCATCATCAGCCTATAGACGTCCACTGCTGGACGCCGGTCTCCCCCTCCCTCGTCACTCGACCGGTCCTGCGCTACATCCAGTGACCTGCCGCACTTACATGCAGGTCGTCGGTCCATCTTGTGAGAGGTCTACCCACATTGCCCTTTTTTCGGTTCGTTGCCTCTATTCTAGAACTTTGCGGCCCCATCGGCCATCCGTTCTTCGCACAAAACATATTACAGTAGAACTTCGATAACTTCAAAAAATAATACAGGGTGATTTGTTAGACAGGGTACATATTGCAGGAGGGTGATGAGTACTCTGTTCTAATACGGAATATTACAAAAGATTTTTTTTTTTTTTAATCTAAATTCGACAAAACTACCTCAAACTTAAGCAATTTCGGCTTAAAGAGTGTTGACTAATGACCTCTAGTGATCTCGCGCACCCCACACCTCCGCCACACCCATCAGCTGTCAAAAAACCATCATTTTGCAAGAATTTTATATATTTTTAAGTTGCGATTACTAAGGCATTAAGCCATATTCTTTGGTGATAATATTTTTACTGGTCGTATATAACCATCAGCTACCATGACCTTCAATATGTACCCTCACTAGGAAATCACCCTGTATATTCCCTTCCCTTCAGAGCCCTAACATAGACCCTTGATAACTCTACAACTTAAAATATTTTGTATTTCCCTTGCACTTTAACTTATCGAAGTTCGACTGTATATTATTTGTATTACCATGTAAGGAAACGGGCCATCTGATTCATTAAGGTTTAAGGTTATGGTACATGTTTAAGGACCTCCACAAAATCACATTACAGTTACAATGACAGACTATGTGAGGAGGAGGAAACCCCTCTTCACTTGCTCTGCGACTGCCCTGCTGTTAACAGCATTAGGTCTCATATCCTCGGAGGACATATCTTGTTCCCTGAAGATATTAGGGACATCTGCCCTAGGAAAATAGTCCAGTTCATGCTGGACCTGAGTCTTGGCGCAGATTTGTAACACAGGGAGATGGTTACAATAGATCCGTAAGGGTCGCAGTGACCTGATGGGCTACTTGTGCCCCCCCCCATCTTAATAATAAAATTACAGTTACAATAAATAAAACACAACAACTATTTTACTTAAACATTTTATTGAAAAATAATAATAGAATGACAGAAGGCAACATGGTAGTTAATTTAGCGAAGTAATGACAAGAGCAGGCCCCGACACCCGAGCCCGGGCTGATGGCACTAATGGTCACAACGCTGCCGCGGTACTCACACAATGCAGTCAGTGGCTATTACAGATTACTCAACACACTTTGATGTGCGTTTTAGCGTGTATTTTATATGTGAACCGATTTTGATAATGCTTTTTGCGTTATTCTTGAAAAAATTGTCGGTCGTTTTGATTTTTCGACTTTTTTGTAATAAAAAACATGTCAGAGTAAGAATTCACTTCTAGATAAATATATGTAAGTAATAATTTGGAATGTATATTGATTAAATATACAACATTTAATCGATTCTTGTTATTGTAATCGATTTTCAGGATTGATTTTTTAAAAAAATCAGTATTTCAATAGAGCTTTTTCGATATATTTATCAGTATTAATTATAATTAATTTTATAATATTAAAAAATGTTTTGTCATAACAGCATTATATTCATACCACGACAGAATAGACAATGGCGTGCATAGTTTACTCTTTTTGTAAAATTTGACCACTCAACATACTAACTAAATGGAACTAACCAAATTTGGTGTTCGTCTAATCATTTATGGTGACATTGAGAGACAAGTGGTTTTTATACATATTTTCGTCTTAAAATCAAGTTTATTGCGCTAAATATAGAATTACATTTGGAATCAACATCATGGACACCAAAATGACGTCAAAATGTCGTATAGTTACGCGTGATCGGCATACTTTCAATTGGCTTCATTCTGTTGATACCAGATGTAATATACGCAAATAATAGGAATTATAAGTGTTTTTACAAATAACTTTTAATTAAACTTGATACATTAGTGTATGCAATACATATTAGCTTGTACAGACTGCACGCCGCTGCCAACAAACAAACGCCACCGCTTCAATGGAATGCCTTTAACTTACAAATCTATTTCGAATTTTGTTCCTAACGCCTTTTAAATCAAGTGAAAACTATCGGTTATTAATTACACTTGAAGCTCCTATTTACTATAAAATCTATAATATAAATGATTATAAAAATAAATTAAGGGGTTGTTATCCCCCTACCTTTCACCCTCCGCTCGCAAGACGCCATTGAGCAATACAACGATTACAATGAACTCGAAAAACTCAAAAGATATGTTTGATAATTCGCAAAACTTTGTCAATCTTTAAAAGATTTCACAAAAAGTAATTTATACAATGTTGCCATAATTTTACGTTTTTATGTAAATTTACATTTATACACTATGTTGGCTCAAATGATTTAAAAGCTGTTTAATTATCGAGGCGTCTTAACGACACAAACAACCGCATATCAAGAAAATTAAACAACAAAACTATGATTTAATAAAACTCGAAACAACTTGAAATACATTTTGGAATAAAGTCAAACTAAGTACAACATTTTGCGGGTAGTTAACTATTCGCGTCAAAAGGCAAAATCGGAATGAAACAAAGAAAAATATCCTTTAGTATTGCCATGTGAAAATGTAAAGGAAAAACTTCAATACACGTACCCATAATTGTATTAAATTATTCGGTTATAGCACATGGTCTAAAATAATTAATTACTATTAAGTAAATAATAAAATCAATATTTACATTAAACAAACAACTTCGGGAACTTTGAGTTTGAGACTAACAATTCGATAAATGTTTGGAAGTCATCTCCGTTGACAGTGTTGCCAGAAAATCAAAGTTCCCGAAACTGCCGGCAATAGTCTCTACTGTTTCTTCTTTTAGGCAACAAGTCCTTCAAAAACGTAAGCACCACGGCATTATACTCGACCAACAACATCGAATACTTAACTAAAAAGAACTCAAAAATACTGTAGTTTATTTTTGTTGTAAAATTAATCTGTAGAAATCTCTAGAATATACTGAATTTGTATAAAAATACTGTTGATAAACAGGAGTTCTCGATAGTTAATTATTGATATAAAAATTGCAAAAGCAAAACGATTTTATTGATAACTGAAAAACGAAACATTTACAATCTTATTAAACAACAATTCAACAGATGAATTTTTGCTCTTGCAACCCTCATTGACTGACAATCTCACGACAACAGTGTTGCCAGGACGGCGTATAAAAATATATAGTTTTATACTTATACCGACACTACCCACGCACACACACGGACTAATTCTGAACTCAAGTGAAAAATCGATTATATCTTTAATATATCGAATCCGTGCGCATTCCATATACATAATTTCCGACGCTAGTTTTTCTAAAGCTTACAAAATTGTACAAACCGGGCGCATTACACAAATAACACACGACATACGAGAGCTAACGGTTGATTTAAAAATGGACAATAAAAACTTTTCAATCTGGCAATGTTGCCATAACTTTGTATAAAAGTACAAAAGTCTAATACTGAATGACGATTATAATCGATCGTGTTATCGATTATCCACTCGACTGGGTACATCAATTTTCGGTAGATGACGAAACTGGGCTGGAATTACTGACTATTTTTTCCATACAATTTTTAATTAGTGTTCAAATTTGGTGTTAGTAAAGAGACCAATATTGACGTGATTCCCAGTGGAGCGGTGATGTGTTTACCGTAGCTCTGTGTGGGTCGTGTTTACATGTTCTCGAACTGGTCGACGCGTCGCTTGGTGTTGCCCTTGCGGATCTCGCGAAGGGTCTTGTACTTGTCCCTTCCCTGACGAACGTTCTCACGATGGATCTTGTCCATGGCTGTTTCTTTAGTTTCGTCTCTCGATTGGGCTAAGTCTTGTTTCAGCGCCTGTAAGTTTTGTTAATGTACAGATTTTTTAAAAATCTTATATATAAAAATGAATTGCTGTTCGTTAGTCTCGCTAAAACTCGAGAACGGCTGAACGGATTTATCTTAGTCTTGAAATGTTCGTGGAGGTCTAGGGAAGGTTTAAACGGTGAGAATATACCCGGGATTTTTTTTTGTGACGCAGACGAAGTTGCGCGAGCCAACTAGTTGATAATAAATTTAACCATAGTCCTATTTTGAAAAATGAATAGTCTAGCATGTTTTGACAAAACAACACGTTAGCTTTATCCTGAAAACTACAAAAAAATACCTGAAAACCAGAGGCATTTTTTGTTTGTAGTGTTTTATTATGACTTTCAAAATGTATAATATTATGTGTTCATTTAATCATTTGAATTTCGACTTGCAAAACAATCTTAGGAACATTTTGACGTGACAACGTGTTATAAATTGGTTTGCCGCGGGTGACGGGTTCACTTCACTGCGTTACGCTCCGTTCACGTTATGCGCTCACAATGAGAGCGAGTGAGAGGCACGCGTGCCGTCACTTGTTATGTCTGTCTCTCTCGCTCTTAGGCGGGCTAACCATGCCCGAGTCGTTGTCACGTAAAACCTTCGCCCGTACACCGACTGTACAGGCAACCAATTTTTTAATTCGGCGAACACTAACAAAGGAACAGTGTCGCAAAAATCTCAGTGAGATTACAGAGCAGACAAGTAATATTTGTTGCATTTGAATGTGAACCTTAAACCCTATAGCACTAAGTCCACATTACCTTGAGCTGGTTATGAAGCCGCTCGTTCTTCTCTGCGAGCGTGGTGCGCGCCTGCACGGGGTCCACGAGGTCGTCGGGCGCCTGGTGCAGGTCGCCGCCGCCGGACTCCTCGCCGTGGTCGGAGCCGTCGTCGGCGCCGTTGTCCTCGGCCACGTGATGGTGCTGCGGGGTGGTGGCGGCGGCGAGCAGGGCTGCGGCCTCGTCCTGCTTGCGGCGGGCCTCCTCGACCTCGTCCTGCAGCCGGCGGGTCTCGGAGTCCTTGATCTCGACCTCGGTCTGTATGCGCTGTACTTCCTCTTGTTTGGCGCGGATCTCGTCTTCGAGTTTGGCGCGCTCGGCCGCTTCCATGTTCTGAGGGAGAGTTTATACAATTATTTCGATGCTTATTTGTATCACAAAATTAAACCGGTTACCATATGAGTCATATTTGGATGCTATTACAAACTGTTATTTGGTTTCAAATAGACTATACAGCTGTATATTTGTGTATGAATAAACAAAGCATAGTTTTATTAAAGGTGGAAATTTTCAGAAAATAAATTTGATCTCATAATGATTAAATTTAACTCCATTCTTTTTACAAGATAATAGACTATTACGCACCAAGCTAATAAAACTATAAAATTATCATACTTTGATAAATTTGCGAAAAACTAAGTGATTAATGTTGATTTCTACTCATAAAAACGCAAAATATATTTTATATTCCAATTTTAAAATTCGTGTTTTTATCTGTGCTTCGAATGTCAAAAACGCTATCCGCCATAATGGCTGTAATATGACGTCACCTCTACAGTAAACCTCTTAGCAAATCGTAGTGTTTACACTGTGTGTGCTGTTTACTCTGTGGTGAGTGACGCAAAAGTGACGTTAGAAGATGCACCCCGCATTTGGCGACGTTTTTGCGCCAAATTTGAAATTGAAATTTTAAAAGGCAAATTTTAGCCTGATTTGGTTAAAAAAAATTGTTCTATTTTTTATAGGTTTTTATGAACAAAAGATTAAATTAAAATAGAAAAAAAATGGAGTGGAATAGCCTATTATATAAAATATAATATAGTTACTCCAGCATACATGCCAAAAGACCGCCTGTAACAATATGCGAAGTAACATCAGGAGTCACGTACCTTGGTCTCCTCGAGTCTCTGCATCATGTCGTGCAGCTCCTGTTGTCGTCGCTCGAGCTCCTCCTTGGCGGCCTGGAGCTGCTTCAGCTGTTCCTCCAGGCGACGGATCATGTCCTGGGCTTCGAGGAGGTTGGCCTGGGGAGTTAATGATAGTATTAGTTGCTGCTTGCTATAAGAACATTGTTGATCGCAACATAAAAATATGAGAGATATTTTGAACAAATTGTAAGACAACTGTTGCCAATAAAACTGACTCTCATGTCCTACAGGTAGTGTGTTATCCATTTTCAAATTACTTTTTTTAAAATAATTACTATTCTCTGTCATTACGTTAACTAATTTAACTGTTTTAAGTGTCATAATATACTTGTATTGTTAAATGTGTCTAAAATGAGTTTGTAGTGTACCTGTGATCGCTCCATCTCCTCCTGCATCTGTCGGAGTCTGTCCTCGTACTCTTGTTGTTTCTTCTCGGCTCTTTCGCGCGCAGCTATCTCCAGTTGAAGCTTCTTCCTGAAATTAACAGTTTCATGGAGTTGTTAGTATATAACCATTAGCTTAATTGGTAGCAGTTCTGATATTATTTTCATTAACTGTCATATGATCAGTGTAATTGAACTCTTTTTAAACATTTGTTCATGTAACCACTCAACTGGGATCGGCAACCAAATTGGTTTGTTTACTTTTTCCAAGTCTGTGGCAGGAGCCAAAATTGAGCACAGTTCAAAAACTTGTTTTGTTTACATTTTTTAATCGTTTCATATTTTACGGAGATGATATATTTTTGCTAAAAATGCAATACAGCGTCATTTAGTAATAAAGTAACAAAAAGTATAACGTTTAATTAAAAATCAAATAAAAAAATATTGGAAAAACATGTTTTTAAAAGGGGCTCAATCACGGTATTAATTCCGAACGAAGTCCCCAGTTTCGCCATCTAGCGAATAGTGACGTTCCTAGTTGAGTGGTTAATAGATAATGCATTCTACTTGTAAAGCCGTAATGTGATATACTACCATAATAATCTACACTTTATATAGGTGTGAAAGTATCTTAGAATTAACTAACTTGTAACATAATTTCTATTTAATTCATCTAAGGGACCTTTCGTGTATTTTGAAACAATCTATAATCGGTTGAAATGTAGCCGTACCTCTGCGCCTGCTTGGCCAGCTTCTCCTCGCGGGCCTGCGCCTTCATCTGCTGCACGTCGATGGTGTCGGGTTTCCTCCGGCGCATGTAGAGCTCGTGGTTGCCCATGCAGAGCGCCAGGATGCGCTTGTTGACGCGGACGCGCGGCGCGAAGAACACGAAGTCCGGCGCCTTCTTGTCGATCGGCTTGATAATAAACTTGCGGTCGTTGAACGAGATGTTGCGGATCTCGGACCACGGGAAACCGATTTTTGGGGTTAATCTGGAATTATCAAGTAGATTTATAAGGTCATTTTGTTTGTGTCATAACATGAAAACTGTTTTTTTTTTCTTTCCTTTTTGTTACGGGCTATTTCCTGTATTCAAAGATAGAACGGCAAGTAACTTTATTTTTACTATGTAGTGATGTATAAGGTAGCACTTTCGAAGTGTTTCAAAAATGGCTGTTCCTACATAGAACATAAGACGGGATTATATTAAAAAACTGATTAAAACAAAGGAGTCGTGACCAATTTTCTTTAAAAAATATGATATTTTTAAGAAAAAAACAAAACAACCGCGAATTAAATACTAAATTGAACTATTAACATTGCCTATAAAATTTCAAAAAATTCACCAACTACTCAAGGATACCTGATGACTATATTGACCACCTGAAAAGTGTACCCTATCAATAAAAAAATATGTTTTCAAATCAGTCCAGGCGTCTTTGAGTAATCGGTGAACAAACATAAAAAAACAGACGAAAATTACACTTCCTTTCTGGAAGTCGATCAAAAATACTATTAACCGCTCAACTGGGAACGTCACTATTCGCTAGATGGCGAAACTGGGGACTTCGTTCGGAATCAATACCGTGTTTGAGCTCCTTTTTAAAAACATTTTATTCCAATAATTTTTCATTTTGATTTTTAATTAAACCTTATATTTTTGCAAATCTTTATTATTAAATGACGCTGTATTGCATTTTCAAAAAAATATATCATCTCCGTAAAATATGAGACGATTAAAAAAATGTAAACAAAACAAGTTTTAGAACTGTGCTCAATTTTGGTTCCTGCCACAGACTTGGCAAAAGTAAACAAACCAATTTGGTTGCCGATTCCAGTTGAGTGGTTAAATAAAAGTAAACAATAACAACTCACTTATCGTCCTTCTCGTATATATTGAGTCCCAAAGCGTCGACCCCCAGCCACAGCTCCGTGTTCTTCTTGTTCCGTATCTCGAAGTAGTTGACGCCGTACATCTCGAGGTCCTGGGCTATCTTCAGGTACTCCATCATGGCGTCTTCGCGCAGCATCTCGCGGTGTTCCTGCCACCAGTTCGTGATGCTCTGCTCCCACTCCTCGCGGGACATCTGGTGGAAAGGGGGGGGGGGGTTAAGTGAGACGTCATTGAAGCCCTTTTTTGTATGTGGGAGTTGAAGCGCACTAAAACCTCTAACCGCTCACACTTAGCGTCCGAACCCCGGCTGAGGACAGAACCCAGCACGGGGTTTGGAGGGACGGCGCGACGCGTTACGCACTCGGCACTCTTTCCCGTCGCTCCGTCCCCGGACGCCGAACCGGTAGCCGCCGGCGAATACGGCCACCGGCTCTCGGTCGGCGGGCTTTCCGAAGCCCGCCAAGATGGGACCGCGTGTCACCCTCCCGCGGTATACCCCGCTGGGTCAGAACCAGCGTGGGTCGGGGAGCGCGGTCTACCATCCCCCGGATCATTGAAGCCCTTACCTTCTGTATGAGAGGTTTTAGCAGGATTGTACTATCAGCTTTAATAGTGCATACTTGTTGTAAATTACTGACATTATGGTTGATATGCACTAATGAGACTAATAATTGTAACTCAGTGAAAAGAATGCTTCTATGGTGGATTAAACCTGAGACCTGATCTTAATGGGTTTTTGTACGCTAATAGGTACGCCAGTATACGCACGCATGCACGTACACTGCGTACAATATTTCTCTCTAAAGAAGCGTACATATTAACGTCACAACACAGCATGCCTCATTTTGTGCGCTGTGGAATAGCTCTCTGGTGTTTGCGTCCATCACACATGTATGTGAGTTTGTATATTGTCTATGGTGGTTATACCTTGTGTTGGTCGGTGACCCTCTGTGGCAGCAGGCGGTCGTTGGCTAGGAACCCGGATCCGTGTATGGCGGGGTTGTGTTCCCCGTGCCTCGCCTGCACGGCGTACGAAGCCAGTAGTACTGACGTCTCGGGCGGGCAGTAGATCTCGTCTGACAAGATCGCGTTTTTCACCTGTAATAGTGAAATAATATTTTAGATTGAAAATTGCTTGTTTTTTTTTTTTAAGAGGGGGCGACGGGAAAGAGTGCCAATGGCGTAACGCGTCGCGTCGTCCCTCATAACCCCGTGCTGGGTTCTGGCCTCAGCCGGGGTTCGGACGCTGAGTGTGAGCGGTTGGAGGTTTTAGTGCGGTTCAACGCCCACATACCCCGGGGATCCGGTGATTTCCAACTAAAAAAAAAAGAAGTTTTTAAAAGCAAGAGAGAGAAAAAAGAGGGAACCTGAACTCAGCAGTAAGCAGTAATTGGTTGTTGTGTTTTAAAAAAGTTATTGAATCTACAATCATATCAACAGGTGAAGAGATGCATTGATGTCATAAATTTTAAGATGAGCAACAATTAAAATGATCATGAATCTCTGCAATTAAACGGGAATGACGGAAATTTGTAATTAACTAATTATTATAATAGCAGTGTGTGGATGTGATTTACATACATATAAACTGATTTTCGAATCATAGACTTTTGTCTATGAATAATCACATCATTTTTCGACTTTTCAAAATACATTTATTTCAGAAAAATGAAATAGATTAAATTCAATTTCTAAAACATCCTCTCTTACAAATTTTATAGTGTTAAAAAAATAACCCAATACACCTTGAGTAAAAAAAAAACACATAAATAATATCAACAGACCTGCAGGTAAAAGAGTTTCAATGTGATCTCCTGAATCAACTCATCTGCAACATCCTCTGGGTAGAATTTGGCTCGAAACTTGAACTGTAGAGGATTCTCTTTCTTCACATCCTGTTGCATAACCTGTAAACAACATTTAATTTACAAATCCAGCACAACTATACAAAAAATCACTGAAACTCCAAATTTTATGAGTAAGTGTTGTTAAATGAAATGATCTTGCTCTAACTATTTCTGAATACACTTATTTGCATTTATTATCATTTTGATAACGTTATCGGGAGTAACGCAAGGTTGTATTTTAAATTGCATTAACTGTTATTTAAATGGACAAAGTTTATGTGTTGATTTGTTGAACACTACAATGGTCTGCATATTAATTTGTAAACACGTTCACTGCGAAAGAAAAATCGAATTGCATTCACAATTGGACTTCTTACAAGTTGGGTTATTAGAAAACGGGATACGCAGTGAAAGTGTTAAACAAATAATTTTCAAATTAATAATCATCTTAAATTGCTCCTATAAATGACAGAGACACAAATCCAATCAAAATAAAGTCTGTCTTCTTGATTCTCCTGTCTCCTAATAAATAATGATATCTCACCCAGCTGGAGAACGGGAGCGACCCTGACTTTCGTTGCGTGCCGATGGATCCAGGGTAAGCGTTAAAAAGGCAACAATTAATTACAATTCCGTTTCGGGTAGTATACAGTAATAGTTTTGAAATTGAATGGAATAATATTGAACTAAAGAAGAACACACTGGCAACAACTAAGACATCATACAAGTGGATACAATTTTGAACTTGAGAGCACGCAATGTAAACAATAACTATTATACAGGGTGGATTAACATCCAATAAATATCTTATTATAGCAACCTGCAATGATAGTCGAACATCCAAATAATGATATTTAAAAAAAAGTTTAATTGATTCCAAAAACAACTATATTGTATTTCGACAAACACAGCCAACTACAGCTAAAATAATGTTACATGTATATCACCCTGTATATAGTATAGTATTATAATGACATAGCATAAAGTACTACTCAAAGTTTTTAACACACATACCTAAAATATATGAAGGTCAAATGAAAAAACTTAGCATCCTACACGAGTATTTTTTCAGACCTTCGTTCATATTTTAGCAAAAAGTTCTTCGTTTTAGCTTCTTTATCATAGACAATTTAAATTACAATCTTTCATTTTCTCAATCAATTTCAATTTAATAGATGTATCATTCAAGTACTTCATTTCAGTTTAAAATGTAAAGAATGTATGTTATTTACGTTTTGCATTACATGTATGTACGCGAAACATTGATAAGATAAGTATATAACGATAACATTGAAAGTGAACGTCCGCTCAATGTTTTTTTATGTACTGAACGCAATTTTATTATTTCACACATAATAGGACGTATTTACGATCTCGTTAACTTTGTATTTACATAAAGGCATCAAACAGGATGGATATGTAAAATTCTCCAAACCCGCAATGAGCACTTGACTATTCAAAGTCAAAGTCAAGTCAAATAATTTATTTCAAATTAGATAAAATCAAAAGTTCTACCACCAGTTCGCTAAAATTACGCCTCCGTCCTGAGAAGAACCGGCGCAAGAAACTCAGCGGGCATGTCTTTTTTAATTTAATATGTTTCTTTTTCTTTTTTTTTTTTAAATATTGTTTTACAATATTTTTGTTTTTAACAAATGTATCAATTGAAATGGCCCGGGACGAGCACCTCATTCCCATTTTGTGCAGTCATTTATATAATCATTAAGTTTATAATATGCTTTACTGCATTATATATTATACGAAAAAAAAAAAACTTGTAACAAAAACACGTATCGACAGAATATTCAGACCACTTTGTCTTGGAGGTTACTTGTCCACCTATGTATATGCAGTGATTTGATTTTATCTCGAAATCGAACTGAAATTTCCTTCACCTTTTGTTTTTGCACTTCATTATAGGATTTTTGTAAAATCTTATTATATTTTCTTAGATTAACTACACCACTAGCAGCACCAGCTTCTTCTACACTTGTAAGACAGATCTTTATATTTAAATCTCAATGAAATACATGGTGTTCTAGCGTAATATCTAGCTGTACTACATGAAGACCTCAGGTCATCAGTGTTACCAGGTCGTCTCCTCTGTCATATGCAGCTTCTTCATCATCATCTTCAGGCCTTGACAGTTTCTTTACGGTGTTCGTGATGAATTTCGTGGTCTTTTCCACTATTGACTCGGGCTTTACAACAATAATACTAAGTTATTGAAATTGATTTTAATAGTATTATAATTAGGCTTTCTTTCTTATTGGGTCTTATTTTCTATAGCTTTATTTCAATTTAAGACTGTCATATACGGTAGATATGGCATACTTGACAAGTTTACCTGCGCAATTTTTTTTTTTTTTAATCTAAATCCCCCCAACATTATCGGGGATGTTCTTAATCTAATTGTTGGTTTGTTTACTCTTTCATTCCAGTTGTAGCTTCTGTCCAACTTTCGTACCGCATACTTCACATCCATCCCATTCACACTTTCCGCTGGTGGGGTGTTAGCCTATATCTATTCTTCTAATATCTATATACCTGCGCAGTTGAAGTATGTAGGTATACATTTAGTCTATATTAACATAGACAACGATTAGAGCTATAAAATAGTGTCTAACATACTTCTTAATACATTACTATAACAGAATTATCATTATACATATATACTCATACGGTAAAAGTATACGTAAGCATTCACTATTAAATCACTTTCTAAACTTTTACATCAAATGTGTTGGATAATATAAGAAGAGCTTATACGATTGAGTAATATTACAGTTTAATCAATCAAAATTAAGTACAACAGCTTAACATTGCTGATATAAATAGTATTGTTACTTGGTGTAAATATTTTAATGGATTAATTGGATTAAAGTGCATTTGATAGTAGATGATATTATTATATCCGCTTCACTATCACCTAACAGTCATATTATATAAAACAAAAGAATACATAAGACCAGTTGGGTCGTAAGCTAAATCTTCTTATATATAAAAATGAATTGCTGTTCGTTAGTCTCGCTAAAACTCGAGAACGACTGAACCGATTTGGCTTGAGTACAAGACAGGAGATGTCGTTTTAAATTTTAACTACTTTAAAACTAAACTTAATTACCAGTATTCTTATTTCATTTGGATATCTGTATTTGAAATGGGCAGGTCATCTGGCTAGATATCCAGACAAACAAAGATGGACTCTTCGAACAACAATTTGGACTGGTCCTACTGGAAAAAGATGAAAGGGCAGATGGTCGGACGACATTGATAAATAGCGGGAAGGAGCTGGACGACCCTGGTCCGTGATAAAGGAGCATGGAAAAGGATGGAGGAGGCTTTTTATCCTAAAGGGGCCTTAAAAATATAACTAAATTTAAGTGTACTTAGGTTAAGAAACAAACATTGTAAGGATAAATAAAGCTATATATATATATATTTGAAACACTTAGAAAGGGATTTTTCAACATTGAAAGATTCTAGATTGCTTACGAACCTTCTAGAATTCATGGATGTCTATATTATACGTTATACGAAATCTTACAATATCCAAAGTATTATTCTATTTTTAAAATTCTCTGTACCCGTTGTTATTGCAAGAGTCGAGGAGTCGATTTGGAAAGTTGTCAAAATAAACACACAACTGGATTTGTGCAAACGATTGAACATCACCATTGACTTTATCGTATCGTATCGTACCTTCGACTATATCGTATATTCTTTGATGAAAAATAAACCTAACAAAGATAAGAAGAAATAGTTGATTGATTTTAATGATAATTCAATAAAACTGAATGTGCCTTTTGAACTCGTTTTGTTTTCTGAAGATGATTACGTTAATGTTACAAAATTATTTGATGTTAACTTAAGATCAAAGGTGAGAATAGATCGTGTGAACATTTTTGATAGATTAAGTGGTCTGCAAACATTTTTAAATATGTATAAGCTTTTAAGATCTTGGATATGCAGAAGTGGAGGGCAAACAGGTTGTTTAGTTTAAGAGGAAACCGGGAACTTAGTCATCACAAAATTCCACCCGAATTCACACAGATGCAATCGAAACATTTTGCCCACCATATGCTCATTTTGCTAAACCCCTTAAATGCAAGTAGGGCGAAATTCGCTTGAAACGTCATAAGTACAATATACGCGATAGATCCTAAAGTTTTAAAGATTCAAACGAATTATCAGGCGAGTCATAATTCAGTTAGTTCAACTGTAGATCCAGTGCAATTTAAATAAAACTACTAAAATCATATCACATTGACGACATTTCAAGACGTCGCGCAAACGTAATTGAGCAAGCGTATCGTGGGAGAGGCGAAAGTGCGGTCGTCGAACCGAGATCTCTTCACAATCAGCTGTTCTTGTGCGAAACTATTACCATACCAGGTGATAACCCGGTTTATACTAAATCTATTGCTTCATTATCTAGTCTTTTTACTTCAGATATGAGAATTATAGGTTAGGAAACAAGTTGCAGGTCTTAGAAATTTCCTTATTAACAGCCCATTGCTGGACATGGACCTTTTTTTTGACAGGAGGAAATCGCCGGACTTCTACTCGCCCCGCGAGTGGGGTATGTCCGATCCCCGGCCCGGGACAGAACCCGGCACGAGGCTGGTAGAGGTGACAGGACGCTTTCGCGATTGTCGCTCACGCATCGCCCCGTTGGACTTGGACCTAGTAATTCATCAGTATTATTGCTGGTCTTCTTTAAAAAATGTGCATTGTTCAAACTCCTTTTCGTCATAACGGACTAGTTGTAATTACAGACACTACAGGACCATTTTGAATTATATAATTATAACAAAGCCTAAATTAATGTTGTCGTTCTGAAATATACAACCAAAACTACTGTTTTTTTGTAGAGATCGAAACTCGACGCATCACATAGTATAAGTTAAAGCGTACGTGACTGAGTCAACTCTTGATTCAAAGTGAAATCTGTTGAATTCCTCTGCGTATATGTGAGAGATTCGTTAGCGAGATATAGCGCAAATTTGTCAAGGGCTTTCCCGGATATTACTAGGCTTATTGCAGATCAATTTATTGCTTCAGTGGGAACCTTAGCGTTATTTAATTCCCATGAATCATAGACGACTTAAGCCTTGTCTGAACCAGTCAGCATAAATTCAATGATTCTAAGGCTGATGGTACTTTGTCTCAACCTTCAACTGAGGTCTGGTCGTAGTAAGACGTGATAAAGAGGTTCAATGAAGTGACAATTTTACATACTCAGAGTGGTTGTACATCTGGCAAAACTTGACCTATGACAATCAAAGATCTGGATGGAGAATCTACGATGTTCTAACATTGGATGTCTATAGGTTGATGATGAGACAATAGTGATTGTTGACAATGACAATCCGTTTTGTCAACAGTCACAACACAAGGTTGCAAGCGACGAACTACGCACTCTTAGTCACGCACATTTTTTTAAACTGTACAGTAATCAAATTTAATGACTTAACAAATGCCTACGGAAATGTTATTTTGTTTATAAACGTAACAATTTAAAATTCAGTTACACAATAGATGTAGGCAAGAAATAATTTATAAGGACAACTGTAACAATGCTCAAGGATTTAACAACCAATGAACCTTGTGTTAGTAAGTTTCAAAAGTCTACAACCACATTACTCGTAGCTATCAATCATACCACAGAACCATTTACCAGTGCTGTCAACAACCAATGTCACCCAAATGGAGTATGAAGCAACCCAATCTGTAACCCAACCCAGGTATTCGCATGAAACCTGTTTGGTATGCGTCAGATCTAAATCAGGTTTAGTGTTGAGCCGGAGGATATCCGAGCCGCATTCTGCTGGTCGTTCGGGCGACCCAAGGTCGTTCTGCGAGACTGTCTGTAGTGATTGGGCATGTGACAGGTAACAGTGATGATTCGCGTAACTTTTGAGTGAAAATAAACAGTCATAGGTCTTATGGAAGTCGTTGATAAGGAAAGGAGAATTGGCAGAGATAATCAAGAATTTCTCACTACAGCTATCAAGTTTGGATTAAAGGATCATATTAGTAACGAATTTAACTGTCACGAACAGTTTATTAAGTGCATCTATTAGCAAAGGCTGCATATGAAAGAGCCTAAAGAAATCAGACCACCAGACCAGAAATCCAATCAAAGACATTAATAATCTCCCAAGTTTCAACATGCTAAAATTAAATAGCAGTTTATAACAGTTCGCATTCACAACACTAGCGCACGCACTTTCACCGGCGGCACACCTAACCGCAGACATGTTGTTCGATGGCATCAATGATTGCAAAATATCTACGATCATTCATACGAAGCTTGAGAACTATCAATTTTGATCTTTGAAGGATTGTTTGCTCATAGTGTATAGTGCTTTTATTGGGATTTGTGATAAAAGAGCTGATTAAATCGTAGCTATAGTTATATTAGAAAGGAAGAAAGATGAGCCTATTACACCGAAAAATTTTAAAAATTGCTTTAAGGACAGGACAGAGCGATATTTCGAGCAAATTTTCGGGTCCCTCCAATTTTACTTTAATGAGCACAGCTTTTGAATCATGGCAAAAAATTTGATACATGTATGCGGTTTGATGATAATTATGCATGAGTCAATTCTGCAGATATGAAAACGGAAATTGTGACGTCAATTTAATGTTAAAAGTGATAAGTGATGTCACCGTGATAAATCGCAGGACTGTGATTTATTTAATGATGATTTGCTTGTAGACTGAAATGTCGAAGATCTACACTAGTGTTTTCTGATTTGAGATAATAGGTTGCCGAAATTTCCATAAGGGCTTCGGAAAAGTGTATCCTTCATTCATTTTCTTCCTTTTTATCCCAAGATATGAATGCACGAGAGATTCCACAAAGGCAACACCTATACACACATGCTTCCCCCCTTTAAGTATTTGGTTGGGAATTTTGAGTGTATATATCGGCTCTACCTTTTAGGGAAAATTTCAAACCTGAACGATTGAATGTGACACTACATGCAGTCAGGAAGTGAAATGTAGGATGTGGAGTAATATGTAAAACATAATATAGTTATTACACAACTCGCATGACAGCTAACAATATCGACGATATTCCAAAATCCAATTAATATTTTGATGAGCACACAAACTTTCTGTGATTGAATTGCTATTCAATCTTGCTTAGTCATGAGTTGTTTGATTATAGCTCGATTGTTTTTGAGAGTATTATCCGACAAGCTTAAAATGTAAGTCCATAGAAGGAAAAGGGGTATAAAATTGGTATGATACTTAGGACCATAAGAGAGTCCAATTGCAGACATAAAGGTAATGCAAGAAGCAACAGTCATTCCAAGTTTACTTTGGTTAAAACGACTAGAATCACCAACTTGTCCAACATCATTGGCCACCTTAACCTTTGTCGGTAAACGCTGAATGGCCACATTACCAAACATTACTGCGCACACTTGCCCGTTACACCTGTAAGAGTCAAGGGCACCCAGTATTGTTGAGCCGCGATGATCCGACGGCGACCTCCCATCACAATGATCACATCTGGTATCCGGCGTGGGAACGGGGTCAGCCGGGTGGTCGGTCGCGCTTCGGTGCCGGCCGGTTCGTGTCTGCGTACCTGTCGTAGCGATTAGCTGATAGACGACTGTTCAGAGGTTGGAGATGTGGGGAATGGACAGCCATTACACGTAAGGATAGCAGCCGATCAATCAGATAACAACCAAAAATCGGGTTTGTGAGTATAGTAATTTTATTTGTATCTGATCCTTCAAAAGCATATTATACAGTAGGTACGCACTTAGACACATTTATAAAAGGCAAATCGAAGAGTGCATTCCTTCTCGTAATTTCAGAATATTCTCATCGGAATTTTCTTAAACACAAACATCAGTTGTTTTCGCTAACGCTAACTAGATGGAGCTACTAATAACTACCGTTATCAAAACCCTCGTAAAAATAAACTACTTAACTCAATCTTACAGAATACCTTTGACAAAGACAAAACAAATACGAATCTAAATTCTAAGGAAGAGTCTAACTAATAAGACATTTTTGTATTTGTATTACACGTGAGTTACGAAACTTTAAAAAACCTTTATCATTATATTTACGTTTACTGATAGAGCAATAGATTACAATAGATAATGCCGAACGAAGATCACAGAGATATGACGAAAGTCTAATATTACGTCACTTATAAATTGTTTAGATTAAGATGGTGCGGTGTACATAATAGTAACATCAACTGCATCACAGTCTTCTTTCCAATTCTTTTCTAATAGTTGCAATGCACAGAATGAGTGTTTCATCTAAATGCACAGCTAACCTGTTGCAAAATTTAACTACCTACCCTAGCTAGCCTGTTCTCTGTGAAGGGGCCAAAATGGTAATCATAAACCCACAACTGTTTCCTTCATACTTCTTCTTTCTGCCTTCAAGATAAGACTAGGCCTAATTTGGTCCTGAAGCAAGAAAATAGTTTTAAGAAATCAAAAGTAGTATTGTCCTATTTCTTGATAATGCATGTAACAAATGAAAATCAGCATGATTTCAAAACCAATTTCATTTGGTGCGTTCACATGTCATTCGCTACATTCGTAACTACTGACACGCGATCTCGTTCACAACAGCTCTAAGAATGCGCTTTTTTGTCGACAGATAATGATGTGAAAGAAAAAGTCGCTTAAGGCCTTCATAATAACATTTTTCGGAAAGTGTTTTCTGATTTGAAGTCATTATTATGATGATATAACGATGAAAATAACAGCAAGATTTTAAGGCAGAGTCGAAAGACCAGACATCCACAAGCAAAAGTAACTACTATCAAAAGACCAAACTGCCTTACAACTTCAATTTTTTATGTGTTAAAGGCTGACTATATTAGCCTTTGTCAATTCAATAGAGGGCGAGCTCATCATGCATATTATTAGTATTGTAAAGCTATTAGTACATGTAATTCTACGAAATATGGCATGATTCACTGATTAAACGAAAAACACATGTGTCTGTTTCACACAACTTATAAAGTCACTTAATATTTAAGGAAACTGTTCGTACGCATATTAAACTATTTGGAACTGGCAAATTTTGAAATGAATGCTCCAAGAATCGAGCATTTCTGTGAACAGGGTTACGCAAGGGCCAGTCACACAGAGGTGCGAAGTTGTTATCGACGCAGGAATGTTAGATTGCATAGATAGTTGACTGGTTTTACAGTACCTGCGAATAAGTAAAAGCCAGGTAACATCTAATGTACAATAGGAACACAATGATATCCAGACGATTAAGATGGAACCTTTACTAATTAACTATTTTTGTAGTTAACCATGCAGTTCTGGAGTGGCGGCCACGAACCGGTAAGCGCAACGTTGGTAGACCCCCCACTGGTTAAGATCGCGGGAAGTCATTGGATGCAGATGGCGCAGGACCTGTCGATGTGGCGAGGTTTGAGAGAGGCCTATGTCCAGCAGTGGACGTCTATAGGCTGATGATGATGATGATGTAGTTAATCAAAATTCGTCCAAGATCAGCAAGAGCTATGTTAGCACTGTTTAGTAAACAATACAAAAATAGACAGTGAACTAAGTGATAGTAAAAAACATCATCAAGTACCCATTGTCCAAAACCAAATTGATAAGACTTGATTCGATATGGTCTGAGAAAACAAGTCGCCACGAGCGCAACACGAGACACAATGCGCTATTTATTTGAATAACACGTAATTTTGTGTAAAACGACAATTATTTGAGAAAGTACCTTCAAGAGATAAAGCGAACAATAATTATCACCACGTTGACTTGAAACAAAAGAATATTTTGATGACCCTTAAAGTTGTTATGGTGTTAAGAGAGATTTTCTTTTAGCTTCGAGAAGTCGCTGTTTGAATAGAAATTTTAAGTCACATAATGTTTTCCGTAGTTCTCTGAACGATTTGTTTCCTAGCTAATATGACATGACAAAACTGTGACCTTTAGGACTTTGCTTTTACCACACATAAAGTCCAATTGTAATCTTTCCACAATTTCGTTATATTGATATACTCAATGATTAAATCTATACTAATATTATAAAGCTGAAGAGTTTGTTTGTTTGTTTGTTTGTTTGTTTGAACGCGCTAATCTCAGAAACTACCGGTCCGATTTCAAAAATTCTTTCACTGTTGGAAAGTCCATTTATCGAGGAAGGTTATAGGCTATATTTTATTTTCAAAAAAAATTAGGGATCCGCATGAAAATATCGAATATGTAACAAAAGGTGAAAAATCAAAAACCTATTTATGCGTACGCTGCAAAAACTATTGACAATAGAAGAAAATGATGTACTACGGGTTTTTAGGTCTTTTGAAGACAAACAAAAAAGTCCGCGACAGCATATATCTAACTATCATAGTTTAGTCACAATAACCACTTTTATGATTAAAAAAATTTTTTTTTCGTCCCAAGATTGAATTTAACGTTAAATGAGTATCGTTATATTAACCCTTATCCAAATTAAGTATTTTGTTATCTAGAGTATTAATGTAGAAGTAAATTACTTTTTGTTTTATTCCAATCGGATTTTTCATTTAGAAGTTATTACGAGTATAAAACGCAACGAATATGTGGGGCCGCGAAAATAATAACTCGACGGCATTGCGGGAACTGTTTGAACCCCTTTGTAACGCAGACGAAGTTGCGTGGGTCAGCTAGTATTAAAATATTTGGGATCTGGTGCCTCACTCTCATTAACATACAGGACAGATGCGAAGTTATAACGACAATGACACCTATTACATCAGTCATTGAACTGATTTAGCACTGTGGGGGCTGTTTTTTGCGCAAACATGATCTCATCAACATGTGGGCTAAATATGAACGATGAGTTTCAGAAGTTTGTAATTTTAATTTATTATAAACAAATCCACATATGGATGATGTAACAACTCTGAATTAAAACTGAACTATCTCAGTCTATAGTTTCACACTCTCGTGAACTAATTTTGATATAAGAGTGTCATAAATAGTATTCTCCAATTATGTCCAGTGTGCTGATGACGATAATCTGGCTATTAGTGATGACGAAAATCGAAAGCAAAACCAAGCAGTGATTATAAAGAGGCAACAAACAATGACTCAGTCTAAACTGGCGACGTTGTTTGGTAAATGAGATCATATCGTTTGAGTAATGTTATAATAATTCGTGATCGTATCACGCTTATCCTTAAATGTGTTACATGATTAAATTAAAACGGGTAATAAGCGCGAATAGATGTCGATAATACAAAGGTCAAGGACGTGGAAGAATCATATTGAGGTAAGTAAATTCAAGTTGAGGAAAATGGTTAACCCTTTCAGGACAATAAGATGGCTGAGACTAAATATGCGAATACTATACAATATTTAAGTTATTCTGTAAAGTAAGAGATATCACTAGAAAAACATAGTAGGGTGTACAAATTTCCTATAAATTCCATATGAAACATTTTAACACAACGTACCTAAACGTAACGTTTGACATTCATTAAAAAATATCGATTCAATAATAATAACGATTTTTGTAGAAGGGAAAAATATTTCCCTTGAGCGTGAAAGGTTTAAAGCCAAGGATGCTGCTAGAATGAAATGAGATGATAGGAAAGGAATATTATTTGAAAATAAAAACAATGCTAGAAGAAATTGTTCTAAAAGATAGTCTTGTAAATCTTAGTCTAGTTGGTAAAAGACAGATCTATATGACGAAAGATTGAATTCCCAGCCACGCATTTCATAATTTATTAGCATCTTTATGAATACAAGCTGACGACCGTGGCATTTTTAATTTCGATATTTCTATGAATAAAACAAATAACGATTCTTGCATTATACATTATGGCAACACCGTCTGTGGATATATAGATAGCGGAAAAGTTTCCATAAAACGATCGAAATGAAGTTAAACAGTACTATGAGCCAGATGCACCGACGACCTGATCAGGACCACAGGAAGTCATTGGATGTAAACAGTTTAGGTTCCAATAGGAAAATTTGGGAGAGTGAACGTAGGTATACAACTAATGATATGGATGGTGGTTTAATACCTTTCCGTTCAAGGAACAACAAATTGGGAGTCAAAAGGATTCTAGCATAAGGTCTTCTAGATCTTGGAGCCAGGATTTCAGATACAACAAAAGATGAATAGGAGTGATAAGAAGTTAATTCTATAATCATGCAATCCCTTCGTGGATACGGATATTAAGTACAATGTGAGTGAGTAATACAACCAAACATCTTGTCTCCGACGCGCGTAGCACCAGTCCGCAAATTTAATTCGATTAGCACCGTTAGCATGACCATGTTACATAAGAAACATGTTCCGATATGTACCTACATACAAGTTATTGAACGTTTTCGATTCTTAAATTATATCGTAAATTTTATATTAATTCTATGGGTGGGCCAATCTAACGTTTGCATTTTGAACTCCTGTTTATTTAGAGAATGACAGCTCAAATGTCATTCAATTTGTGTTCATAATTTAGTTAAAGGTTTGACATTTACGAAATGGGACGTTTTCGGTTCGCCCAATGGGCAGAAGATCGTTTGGCCGAAGATGAGCATTTTTATCGAAAAATCGTCTTTGCAGATGAAGCCCATTTTCACTTCGGCGGCTAAGTCAATAAGCAAAATTGTCGCATCTGGGGGTCGGAAAATCCACACGTCACCATTGAGAAGCCAATGCACCCACAAAGAGTTACAGTTTGGTGTGGGTTTTGGTCCGGCGGCATCATTAGAAAATGAGCAAGCATGCGGAAAATGCAAACTTTATATGGCCCACCCCTTAATATAGCCTATAGCCTTCCTTGATAAATGGACTATCCAACATGAAAGACTTAAAGATCTTAATCTGACTAGTGGTTCCTGAGATTAGCTACAAACAAAATCGTCAGCTTTATTATTTACTAGTGTAAATTTGTATTCTGTCGAATTCCTTTAATATAATTAAAGCCAAATACTGTTCACATTTTACTGTAAAGGACACATAATATATCAAAGAGGAAATTGAGTAACCCACAAGTATTACTCATATATTTCTACGAAAGGCACACAAGTTATTTACTTGTACCAGGAATGTATGTTAGAAATACAATACTGATGTCATTGCGACAATGTTACTATAAATATATCAAGTTAAATATACTAAGATACAAATTAAATAGCACTGGATCACCCTTACTATGTTAATGACTTTCATAATAAACTATAAGATAAGGAAACGAATGGAATCATGAGTTTCCAGTTTAAATTAAATCGACGATAATTTGGTATCAATATCATGTTTATACTTTAATTGCTTTTATCTGGTATTCGATACTACATTTTTTTATATTAGAAGTATACCTTTTAGACAATTGGTCTCTCAAATGTCGCTGGTCTATCGTCTTTCAGAGGTCAAGGAAAAATATACAGCCAAATTACAAGAAATTCATAACCTTAAAGCCTAACTTATCAGGAATTTAAGTCAGAAAGAGCCGTAGTTTTCACTTACTCTACATATTTTCATTATAATAAGCTAGAAACCACGTTCCTACATGATTATCGTGGCACCGAGGCCGCGAGCATATACCCACATACATGCACATTACGTAACAAGCTCACATAACACACACACACCAACAACATAATCCGTGGTCAGGTCACATCGGAAACCCTTATGGTATGCAGACAACCAGCGCAAACTAAATGAATTTTTAATATTCTAGAACGTTTTTTCAAACTTTCTTAGTTATGTAATGATTGATCGTGTTGACTTCCAAATTAGGGTGTATGGCCTACATAGGAATTCCAGATGTAAGGTCATTGATTATTAGACAATTATTTCCCTATTGCGATCTAATTATTTTCCTTGCTTAAACAATATAAAGTAACAAGAGATCTACAGGTCTGAAATTTCGTCTTTTTTTTTTATTTATTTATTTGGTTCCCCAACAGTTCCTTACACTTATTAAATCTTAAATCTAATACATAACAGACATCATGGAGAGTATAAAAACTACTTATAAGAGAACTCCTTGTGCACTAATTAAAACGTTGTTGATTAAATTATGAAAATAAATGAATAAGAATTATTTTGAAAGCTTCTGGTCTCGTACCGCCCCACGGAATCTTGTTGTCGAATCATAATGAAGGTAAATGAGATGGCTACAGTCGTTTACAATATGCTATATTTTTCATTTCGATTCCAGTCTGAATTGATAGGTAGGATCGATATTATAAATCCCAGACGATTGTGAGCATAAACAATGTTGCAAGACCATAAAAATTCATGGTAATTGTACGTAGGTAGATGTTATTTATTATTATACCTTTCTATTAATAATTATACATGCACATACTCAATTAACAACCTTCAAGAGGAGTCGTTATGCGTTCACTTGTCCTTGTTTAGCAATAGAGTTTTTATGATCATCTTCCGAATACATCATCGCTGTTCCGCGATATATATCTGCGTGCAAGATGACATCTCAATCGGAAACCGAGAAGTTTGTCAAATTTAGCTTGTTAGATTCTACCTGAACTTACATAGTTACATACAGAGCAAGTTTTTTTTTATTGCCATGTAGGCAGACGAGCCAACGGGCCACCTGATCATAAGTGGTTACCGTCGCTCATGAACCTCTGCAATGTCAGGGGACTTTGAGGGGTCGCTCCCTACGACCTAACTTTAAGGACCCTCCTCAAGCCTCATTTGAAGAAGGACAAGTTAATACAAAGCTTGTAAAAAGCGACAGTTGCAGTTTCGAAAGACAAGTTGTCGCATAGTCACGATGAAGATGCTATTGCTGCGATGATTAGGCAAAATGGCTACTAAACGTTATTACAAACAATTATATCATTAGAGTTTATGACTGCTGTTTAAGTGCCTATTTATTACCTAACCCACAACTAAGCGACGTGTGAAGGTTAGAACGAGCAGAGACTAGAATTACTCTGTAATGATAGATATTTGTTGCCATGTACTTCCGGCCAAGGATATTATAGAAGTAGTAGTAGCTAGTAATCATCAACAATGAAAAGAATAATAAAGCCATAAAATCCCTAGTTTTAATTGGTATTGACGATCTGAAAAACGTTAAGAGCGCTATGACTTGCTTTCCCTGAGCGCTATGACTTGTCCTTCTTCAAACGAGGCTTGAGGAGGATCCTTAAAGTCAGGTCGTAGGTAGCGACCCCTCAGTGTCCCCTGATATTGCAGAGGTTCATGAGCGACGGTAACCACTTCCTATCAAGTGGGCTGTTGGCTCGTCTGCCTACATGGCAATAAAAAAAAATCTAGCAAGAATATCCAATAGAAGTATGAAGAAAAAGAAAGCGTGCTCAAACCTCAAATTAATTATGATAACATATGTTTAAAAATCCTGAACGAAAAAGAGAACTATACAATAATTGAAAATAAAACATGAGTTTTAAAGGCCTCGTAACGTTAACGTTAGATACGATTAATTATAATCATTAGCACTAAAATACGTTCAACATTTATTACTTTTAACATTCTCTAATTGATAATGTGACCGACATTGATTACATTATTTTATAGTTCTATTAAAACATTTTCAACAGGGAACCTAAGTTTCAGGTAGGTCACTTTAGTATTAAGACAATAGATGTAATTGAATTTGAGAAGCAAAGTAAAAATAAAACAGCAACTAAAGAAAACAGTAATGAGACAAACAGGAAACAAATCAATTGAAATTAATCCTGTATGGGTTATAGTTGCGTAAGCATTTTGAAAAGGAATATGCAAAATTGAATTGAGTGAAACAAGAGATTATTTTAGCAGAGAATACCGCGCAACAGCGTGGCATAAAGTATCTGCAACTGGACTCCAAACGGTTATCAATTGATCCCTCTTGTATTGTATGGAATATGCAATGATGTAAAAACTGTCATTTTATTTCTCGAGGATACAAAATATTTTAAAAATTAACAAAACATAATGATTTCCAAGAAACTGTGAATCAATTATATGAATAATAAACATTCATTGATAAACGATTGCGTGCTGCACGTACAGCGTTTAGTATTTTTTATAATGAGATCGTTACGTCGAGTGCTTTCTCGGTTGTTTGTTATGTTTTGCGACCAATATCGCTTGGAGCATCAATCATTTCCAATTTATTGAACATTGTTCTTGGGTGTTGTTAGCTGATATTTTTATTGTATCCAACACAGCGTTATCCTCATATATCAATATATTTTGTAATTTTTATTCTCACATAATTCTTACTTCTTGTGTCCCTTTGCCTTCAAATTCAGGTTTTTAACTTATCTGTCGTCATACACTGACATCTACCTTTTTCCGTATACCTATTAGCGTAAATTGAAAATCATCATCAGCCTATAAATGGCCACTGATGGACATAGGCTTTCCCAAAAGTCACCACAACGACCGGCCCTGCATTGTCTACATCCAGTGACTTCCCGCGATCATGACTAGGAAAATTGAAAATCATCTTCACTAAATTGAATCTGAATTGATGTGTTTGCGAATAGTTCTCGTGCATTGAAGTAAATATATAACAAGGCGCATTACAGACGACCTTGCTGTTTATCGACGTCTGGTTTTAAACAGGGCAATTGTACAAGGTTCTCTTTCATCGCCATGGTATACAAGGTTGGGGGAAATGTGAAATTATATAAAAACAATGCCATAAAAGACAGAGAAGGAGAACTGTGTCATGTGGGAGTTACTTAAGCAAGATGCAGCTTACTAAAAACTGGGTTTTGAATTTATTACTGATTACTGGAGTGTGTGGTAGTCCGAAATTTCGAGAAGCCAGTTTTATCATAATTAAATCTGTTAATAATTCTATGTCAACCACAACTAAGGTAAATATAATATTGAATACTTCCCACACAATGAATATCAATGCGAACTCAAAAGAAAAATGAATCAACACTACATAAACTTTAATCGACCATTATAAAAATATGATTGTCAATAAATTCTATTATTAATAAGCCACGTGTAATAATTTCGAATAGGAAATGTTGATAGAATACGTACACGTGGTTATTAGCTAGTATAGTACGAGTAGATTAGATAGTGTTTGTGCCGATGAGGTATTTATGTTAATTTTATTAGTTATTAACGGTAAGAAATCATGTTTCCATAAACTTGAAGAAGTAAATTGCACGGATTGAGAACATAATTTGACTTTAAGTACATTTTTTTTGGTCCAGGACAATTTTAGTGAATGCTCAAAATACTTTATAAGGGAATCAAAAATTTTGCGAAAAGATAGAGAAGAATTTCGTAATCCTCAAAAATGTACAAATTGCGCGAAATTTGGAATGATAGGAGAGAAAGAAGATGTATATCTTCACATCATATTAACAGAGAGCTAAATAGTTTTACTTAGATATATTCAATACTACTCGATTATGACACTAATTGCAACTCGTTCTAGTCTAAGATATAATCAATTTAAATGTTTACTAACAAACCTGTGGTCGTTAGAACGTACAGTTTAATAAACACTATTATTGTTTACGTTTTAGGCACGTGGATATTAAGCCAAAGAAACTTGGGTTTAAAACTGTATTTAATGAGGTTTTATCAACAGACGCTTGGAAACAAGGTGTTGATATGCAGCACGTTTAACTAGGTATAATCCATAGAATTATTACATCTGGAACCAACATCATGAACAACAGAATGAAGCCAATTCAAAGTGCACCAATCGCGCGTAACAACACGATGTTTTGAATCAACATCATGAATAATAAAGTGAAATTTTAAAGAATTTATGTGTGTGTAATATTTTATTAGTTTTTTAAGCGAATTGAGTGTCATCGGTACACTAACGCCAGAATATCGTGTTGTTACGCGCGATCGGTGCACTTTAAATTGGCTTCATTCTGTTATTCATGATGTTGATTCCAGATGTTATAATTCTATGGTATAATCTTAAAACATAATTTGTGACAAAGAGACTCTGTTAAAAGGTACGAAGTATATTCGTATACTACCGTGTCAAGTATAATAGGTTATAGGAGTGTGAAACATAGCTTCAAATGCGATGTGCTTCCTGAGTCTAGCTCATCGGGAGATTTGAGCATAAGCCCACACAGAGGCATAAAAAGAGGAATAGATATAAACTTCAGAGGAATGATAGAAAAACCTGTAGTTCATTCAGACTTGATAGTTGCAAAGACAACATAAAATAATGCAAGGACAATAAATTACGTACCTTGATCCAGGTAATTTCTCATACTTTCCGAATCTTTAAGGTAAATGACGTTGGCAATATTACTAGAATTGGTATTACATAGCGTGATTATCACCAATTCGATACTAAAAAACGCGATATATTACTACACGATATTGATACATGAATTGACAATAATGATAACGACGATACAATAAGTTTGACTTAAAATTTTATATTTCTAATGGGGAAATTCTTCAAACATACATAGACATAGATTCATGAATTCTTTTGATTATTTTTAATGTTATTGTAGCGAACCAGATGACTGGCTGGTTAACGTCTACATAAAATCTGTCACGCAGAAGTTTGAATTTGGAATGGAGTTTTGGCCTGACGCGTCGATTATTACGTTTGACAATTTTCTACTTGTAAACATTATAATTTTCATTTTAAAAGTATTTCATAGTAAAAGTTATTAAACATGATTCAATATTTAATATATGTGGTTTATTTGATCTTACGTTACCCACATATAATTGGTGACCCCGACGTGATCATAACATTATCCAATTGCAATAGTTTGTCTTCAATTCTTCATCATCTGTAATTCTCTCAACAACAATATATTCCTATTTGACTAGCTAATAGCAATAGTAACTGTTCGAATTTCTCTTCTTTCTCTTAAAATGGTTAATGTTTAATGATATCAATCTTTCAGTTTCGTCTCGGGTCATGAAAACTTAAGCTATTTCCAGAAATTCCTTTATGAATCCTATTATGACAATTACAGCATCTTTTTTTTCGGCTAACGGGCCTGATCGTAAGAAAGAAAGAAAGAAAAGGCATTTATTCAACACGCACATAGAGGTCATTCATGTAAGCTGTTACCGTTGCTCATGGACCTCTGCACTGTCAGGGGACACTGTGCTACATACAGCCTTTTTTTAAGAACTTTCTTTAAGCCTCGTTTGAAGAAGGGTATCCTTATATAGGCTAAATATTACATCACATACACATTATAAAGATATATCTAAACTCCGCAGTGATAAACATTATTGAGCAATGAACGTAACGTATCAAAATAAATAATCAGTCTCTAAGAATGATAAAAAGGTTTTGTTATCTGCCAATCGTTATCAGCCAACACATCATTTTCATCGTGTTTAGTTTACTTCATAGTATTAAATTCTACAATGATTACATAAGTTCGTATGCAAATTCAGAATTATTTTCCTTTAGATATGCCTATGAAATCTTTAAGTTTATGTTAGATTCGAGAAGTAATTTTTCTGTTTCGTGTTAAAGGATTATTATTGTTAACAATAGTAGCTAAATTTACTCCAAAAACTTTAAACTTGAATTTTCCAAATTAAAAACAGTTAAAAAATGGTTATTCAAACCAAACTAGAAAAATTTTAATATTTTATCTTTGAAATATTGATACAGTTCATCAGTAAACGCAATGTTAGATATTTTGTGTAGTAGTATAATAGACAAAAAACCTAAACATTTTTATATATAGCTAAACATTATCTTATCATAGGCTTTTGATATAATACGATAACGATTACTATAGCAATTAAAATTCCTATTTCTACTTATTACAGGAAATTGATTATAATTAGAGAATAAAACTTTACAAACACACAGTGTTATTTCAAATAATCGATCTACCATAAGATCTAAACAATGTATTGTATTTTCGAATAGCGTAAAGATTCATTTATTTTAACCCATATAAATTCTAACAGCTTCTGTAGCTCAAACTAATTCTATTCAAGGTACTTCTCATTCCTAATCTAGCATAAGTCCCCTGTCACGCCGCAAATTTTCATATCCTCTTTCACACAATCCAACCATCTCTTCTAAGGCCTTCCTCTCCTCTGACATTCATCCACTTTCAAATTCCACATTCACTGTAACGTGGTCCTCATCTCTCCTCATCACATGTCCAAACCACGCCTTTTTTTTCAGCCTCAGTTTGTCACATATATAAATTCTAACAGCGAGGTCCAAAATCATTACAAACTAATAATTTTGCTAATAGCGACATGCTCATTCACAACACATATGTCCTTTCTGAATATTCACGTTCCTTCTAATTAATTATAACTCGACGTCCTCCATATAAATATGTTGATAATATATCGTTTTGTTTGTGGTTTTGTCATTGGTTTAACGTGTCAATGTCGAGTTAAGGAAAACAAAGTCATTGTTTTAAAATTCAGGACGGAAACACGCATCTCGTACAATGAGAATTGGAAAAAATAAAGGAAAACTTGTAAAAGGTAAATTACCGAACAAGTTGAAGCTGGTTTGACAACAATCGCAAAGGAAAAGCACAAGGCTGTTTAGAGGATATCACTTTTCCTTTAAAAAGGCACAAGTTTAAAAGAATCTTAGTCACATTACCTACTCAATATATTCTGCTCAATTAATAGCATATGTATTATCTAAAGCTTCTGAAGTCTGCATATTGGAACTAATTTCAATTATTTAATCGCTCTTAAACCAATAACCGGCCCTAATCAGGAATATATTCACATATACATGATTTTTTAAACGTCTCTTTGCAAATGCATCGACTCATCAATGTATCTAGTCTATGGCGAAATATACGCCAGTGTACGGTATCATAAACCTTTCAATATTCAGCCATCAAACAACATATAAACATATTATGGACTGTATATTCTTACACTGCACTAACACCATTACCAAATCGCATGCCTACGTGTCTAATCTTGTAAAGACTTCGTGAAACAGCCGTAGACCAAGTCTAGTTATCGCGGCCATAGGAAACGAAACTACAATAAGAATAAATGATTGTACAGCTGTTTCGAAAACACTTGAACTTGTAAACGTTTTGAAAAGGGTCAATTAGCCCATAGTAACCATTGTGTTTGTATTTAGTAGTTAGGTCACTTTAGTATATTCAGATGGAAGCATTCCATTGACATCTACGCCAATAAACTTATTCAGACACTCGCGGTTTTCTATAATACTTTCATGCATTTTCAACGGGTTTGTTTGCTCTTAAATCCGCAGTATCCTGTCTTCTCGTGATCATGACGTTTGCAACAACGTTGAGATATCACACTTAGAAGTTTGACAAAGATAATATTGCTAATGTGGTTTTAATATATGTATTTAGGGCGAATATAAAGTCAAATTTTTATCATTGATTTGGCAAGGTCGCTACTGACTAACTGTAATAACTTTGCAGGTGAATTTAAACATGCCTTACACTATTATTTTTTATTGCAAAGATATAAAATCTAAAAAAGAACTTAAAGTTAGGTTTCATTGTTGCTATGCCAGAGATCAATGCTACATTGCATTATTGTTTTCACACTAGTAGTTACTTCGATACCTACAGTTATAAAACTTTAACCACTTGTAAAAGACTTGGGTACATTATTTTCTACCATCACATTACCAATATCTAACACTTCATTACCATTCTCAAATATATTCACAACTCTGAAAAGGAACAATTATACCAAGAGGCTTTAAGCCTTCAACACCGTATGATAAATTATACTTCAATTTTATACTTAACGTATACCACGCAAGACTCAAAATGCAATTCTAATTGATTTACAAGTGTCATTGTAAAATAGAGTTGTATTTTGAACCTTATATGGTCGTCTTTAAGCAACAATTCTGCACGCTATTATTAACATCAAAGAAGTGATCACTAACCTTCTTGTACAGTTTGATCCAGGTTAAGTCCCCCTTGGAGTCGGTGTACTGAAGGCCGAAGAACCAGACCTCGCGCAGGCCGATCGTCTTCACGACCTGGTCGAAGAGCTGCTTCCCCGTGGTCGTTTGTTGGATCGCGAACTCTAGTTCCGCGTCCATAGTCGTCACACGGACGTTCATCTGGAATAATGGAATGTTGTTAGAATATTCGAGAAGTAACGAATTGGCTGTTTCTGGAATGTTCGAGAATGAGTGGCTTTATACGTGGCTACGTGAACACAATATATTGGGTGAATTGTTGTCAAAATTGACTGTTGATGATGAAACTAGCGAAAAAATCAGTTTACCATTTTCGTCACTCTTTTATCTTACCTACATCAAAAATTTAGTTAAAATCTACCTCTACTCTTACATTTACATTTACCCAAAAATCCACTTTGATATTATCCTAATAATATTATAAAGGCGAAAGTTTGTATGTATGGATGGATGTATGTATGGATGGATGTATGGATGGATGTATGTATGGATGGATGTATGTATGGATGTATGTTTGTTACTCTTTCACGTAAAAACTACTGAATGGATTTGAATGAAACTTTACCACAATATAGCTTATACACCAGAATAACACATAGGCTACAATTTTTGAATCCCTTTGTAACGCAGATGAAGTTGCGCGGGTCACCTAGTAGTATTATAATAAGCAAAATCAATATTATGTTTCATATCATTCATATAATGATGGTCATAATTCATCTCCTATTTTAATCCAACGAAAATCGAAATCCTTCATCTATCAACATAATTAATATGCTATATTACAAAACCTAACACATTATTTGATACACAATTTTATAAAATATAGTCAATTTCAAAATACGTGCAACTGTGTAAATATTGTACAATATTTTTAAAGATTGCCTTTGAAACAAATATTTTTAGAACAAATATCACATACAGAAATTGATGTTTTAAATTGTGTTATTAAGCTATGGTGTTTAATATTATGATATTATTCTTACTACTAACAGTTTCAGAAGGCTAGAACCCGAAATCATTAGAAGTCTTAACTGTTTCGAAGTAAGCTCAGAAATATCAGGAAAAAGTCTATAAGCATAACAAGTGCTGATAAACGATTTAATGTAATTTTCGCATGGAATTATAATTACCTCTGGAATCAACATGGTGAACAACAAACTGAAGTATTCGCAGCTTTGTTTTTAATTACGTCAAAGTTACGAAATGTCAAATGTCAGTTGAAAATATGTCATGTTTTGAAATACTAAAAAATGTTTTTTAAACTTTATAAAACGGCGATATTTTGAATATTTACGTTTGGAAAGTGATTCTGTGACATTTATTTTGTGTTGATGAATGGTTTCTGCAAATGTTTACAACGCAGGAAGGCATAATACAACTTTGTCTCTACGCGTGTTTTATGTTAATACTGTCAAATAAATGTCAATGTCATTGGTGGGCATGGATGTGTATGTACACGACTGGTGCGCGTTGGCTAAACTTCACCAACTTTGTTCCCCATGTACGTTCCTGAGGTAATAATGCTATGCATTTTCGCAATTAATCATTGACGTGTTTCCCAATGCTCCCCTTTTTTTTTTTTTTTTTTTTTTTTTTAGTTGGAGGAAATCACCGGATCCCCACCCGCCCCGCGGGCGGGGTATGTGGGAGTTGAACCTCACTAAAACCTCCAACCGCTCACACTCAGCGTCCGAACCCCGGCTGAGGCCAGAACCCAGCACGGGGTTATGAGGGACGGGGCGACGCGTTACGCCATCGGCATTCTTTCCCGTCACTCCGTCCCCGGACGCCGAACCGGTAGCCGCCGGCGAATACGGCCACCGGCTCTCTCGGTCGGCGGGCTTTCCGAAGCCCGCCAAGATGGGACCGCGTGTCACCCTCCCACGGAATACCCCGCTGGGTCAGAACCAGCGTGGGTCGGGGAGTACGCGGTCTACCATCCCCCGGCCAATGCTCCCCTAGGCTCTTCTTTTGCAAATTAATATATACTCATCAGCGTAAAAGTATTCTTATAATAATAAACTTTTATCATAATAAGGTATCGTGCGGGTTGTTTCGTCCTTGTGTTCGACCGCAAAGGCCACACGACCTCGTTTCGACTCGTATGACTCTAATACGTTTAAGAAAATTGCATTGGTATCATATATTATAGTGCAACATGCTCAGTTTTATGTTATTTTATAATTTTGAGATAGCTACACTTCGGTATATGTATAAGTAATTAGGCTTGCAAATTGAACGTCATTTTACAATAATAGAAATATACGTAAAGCAATCTTTGTTAATCAAAAAACAAAAAAAATTGCAAGTTTCATCATAAAATCTGCTGCTTATCGATAAAAGTGACAAATGAGTAATCTTTAAATTACTTAACCCAAAGTTAGCAAATGAGACAGCAAAACGAAATTATTTTGACTTTAACTCCCACTGAAATTAAGGTCGAAGAAATATCTTTCCACTTAGGTATTCCTATCATAGCATCAATCTTCTTTGAGAATCTCTTCAAGATATTTGCCTATATTTTTGTCATTATCATCATCATCATCATCATCAGCCCACACTCGTCCACTGCTGGACATAGGCCTCTCCCAAAATACGCCACAGCTCGATCTTCTGCTCGTCTCATCCAGTTGTTACCGGCCACCGTTGTTATTTTTGTCAAGAGGAGACGTAATGTAAAACTAATAAATAACAATAAAAAAGAAGAAAACGATGTATAATTTACACAAATAGACAAACAGCACGAAGCAAACGTACATCATTCTATTAATAGTGTTCATTGAGAGGATGCCAAACGGATGTGTTCTTCCGGACTGTGTGTCACTCTTGGTCACGAATTCATTAATTTAATATTCTACGTTAAATTCAGTCACAAATACTTTGAACAGCTGTCTAAGTTACACCCTGTTGGCGCGAAATTTATTTTAATATGTATATTTCGGTACCTAATAGTACTTTTTGATGTAATGAGTCGTGGTAGCCGAGTGGCGCTTGTCTTCCGTACGGGAGGTCGCTAAAAACGGCGTAGATAAACATCGTGAGGAAACTTGCATATTGGAATAGGGTTCTAAAAATCCGAAAATATATGTGAAGGTTCTGAACCGCATCGGGCAAGCGTGGTGGACTATCCCTAATTCCTCTTCTGAGGAGACCTGAGCCCAGCAGTAGGCAGTAATAGTACAATACAGGTTTTGACGACATAGTATAATAAAATAAAAAGGGATACTAGATTTGACGATCGTCTTCCTAACTTACATAGAGCGAGAAAACGCACCACCTAGTACAGAAACCAATTCCTTACCATAAGTCTATTTAGGAAAAACAACAAACATTGTACTAAGAACATGATAATGTTTAAACGATTACAACAAATTACATGTAAAAACAATAGCAGGACGAGATAACCAGCAATCATTCTAACAATAGATTGCATTCATAGAGACAACGAGGTCGCAGGATCACAAGCCCCCATCGTTTAGATTAGATTGCCCGCATCGCTACTTGTACCACTTATTCCAATGACTTTTCATTACAAATTACAATGGGATGAACATAGAATACAACTGCGGTTCAGCTAAAGACCGTAGATTTGATACTGTTTATATCTACAACGAATCTGACCAAGAAGAAACACAAATAGAACTGGAATATAATTTCGTCGCTTATTCAACAAACAAAAGTAAAAATATTTACAAAAGATTGTCGTCAAGAGACTATTAAACATGTCTTTGACATCGAAAATGTCGAAAAACATCTATTTCACGGTTCGCTGGTGAAATTATAATGGTAGACGATGAATCAGGCTCCACGAAGTTTACTTATTATAAGATCTAGACTTCTGGCTGCCAAGTGACCAAATTAGAGCCAAAAATGTATTATTTGTAGTGTTCATTCAGACTGAAGATTTGACTCATTGTTTGCGGTAGTTTGGGATTCCCGTTAAGGATCTTAAGGACATTATATTGGCCAAAAAAGTTCTCGTGCAGCGTTGCCAGATTTGTGGGAACAAGGTGGACCGATGTCCCAATCAAGGCTACGGGAGGTCACTAGATGCAGAAAGCGCAGGACCGGTCATTTTGGCGAAGTTTGGAGAATGCTTATGTCCAGCAATGGACGCTTATGGGCTGTTGATGATAATGTAGCAAATTACACAGATAATGTCGTATTTATCAATTTGCCTAATAATAGCACATCTTCTACATTCGACCAAGATTTAGTTTGCTATTGGTACATTCGTTAGGGACGTGAGATTCTTAGTCATAGACTAAGCTGTGATAAAGTCGTATGGTTGGTACTAGGTAGCGTTATCGCAAAGCAAACTGCGGATGTTTGTGTAAGGTAGAGTAAATTGCTTTGCGCCAGTTTGTGTGAAACTATTATGAAATTGTTTATTCTTTTGTATTATAGGATTTTCACAGTGTAATAAAGCAGTGGAAATGTGATTAACAATTTTGAAGGCAGAATTAAAGTACACCAAACTACGAATAAGATGTTTCATTAACAATTATTTGTGAATTCTTTTAAAGTACATATATCAAACTTGCCTAGATGTTCCCAAGTTGTTATAGGTACTACTATCTGCTAAGTACCTAAAGCATTGTAATCGTGTGTTCCATTAAAAGGTGGTACATATTCATTTTCAGAAAATACCTATGTCGGAATATAGATAGGTATTAATTTCTTAATACAAGTCAGACTAGTGAGACTATAACGATTGAAATTACCTACTAATGACTGGGTTTTACCGTTTTGCTTGTTGCCTTGATCCTTTTTTCGTGTATATAATTTTGAAGCTTCGAACTTAATTTTAAAATCAAGTTTGCAGGCAATCAAGAAGTGATTTTTTGTGTAATTAGATTTTTTCCAAGTTGATTGTATTTATTTTATAGAATAATTTACACAGCATTTACTGATTTTAGTTATGTTGGTTGTGGATAAAAAATGGTACTTCACCTAAATGCGTGGCATGTGTGTGTGTGTATGTGGCATTACAAACAAAGCGCTATGACTTGTCCTTCTTCAAACGAGGCTTGAGGAGGGTCCTTAAAGTTAGGTCGTAGGTAGCGACCCCTCAATGTCCCCTGACATTGCAGAGGTTCATGAGCGACGGTAACCACTTACGATCAGGTGGCCCGTTGGCTCGTCTGCCTACATGGCAATAAAAAAAAATCATAGTCTTGGGAATCTATCCATCCATCCATTTTCAGTAACAAACATGTTTCGTCATGTCACACTAAGTGACATTTGCAAATTTCAGAGCCAACACTTGAATGTTTAACCTTGGAATTTCCCATAATAAATGCACAATATAGTATGAGTCTAATATAAGACATAATTTACTGTGTACGATAGGAACATGACATCACCGCGGTTTCGCACACACGTTGTAGAGATAACTCCAAGAAAACGACGTTTATGCGAGAATTATTTATAGACATGATCAACTGAAACTTTTCTTTTCCTTTAGTGTTAATTTATATTGATCCTTGAAATACACTTTAGTTGACTTGCATATGTGATGCTAAGGGGATTTTTCATTCTTCTCTACTAGTTTTAGTGATATGTTTTATCTAGTCATCGTCGCTAAATGATTATACAATTTCTTCATAAATTACTCGAATACCGTTTATCGGCTTTACATAAATATTTAACCACATATGTATAATTCTTGGCTGTACTTTATTTAGTAGAGTATATGATTCACATATCAGACTGATAATATCGTTTACAGTCTAGATATAAGATTAATACAAATATTTAAGAAAGAAAGATAATTTACTAAACTTATAATTTAATAAAAGAAAAAAATTGAATATGTGTGCCCAAAGAATTTGATAGTTTCTCCAAACCAGACTATTAAAGATGCCCATTTCGGGCCTACTCGCTTCTTTTTAGCTTTTTTCGTTCCTTTTGGGTGCCTCAAAGCCAGTTTTTGGACCATTTCGTCCTTTTCTGAGGCCAAGCCGAGCAGTAATGTGTTGTTATAGTACAGAGACATTTCTAAGCAATCCGTACCATGAGTTTGGAAAACCTTGTACATAAGGTCCCTCGTGTTTATCGCCATGATTTTTCAGGCAAACGATGACAAGAGATGTCCTCGCTGTTAATACGTAAGGAAGTTACGGCCAAGGTAAACAGAATTATAATTACGAGACGATTACGTGTCGCACTTGCAACTACTAGATTTACGACAGCCATTACTTCGAAAAACATTAATAAGATATATAATTTGATGTTTATCATTGAAGGTTTTTTTTTTATCTTGAACTTATTCTTAATTAAATTTAATGAAATCTTTGGCATAATTTCATCATTTCTTTAAATCTATCTAAAGCTAGAAATACCATTTCAATAAACTTATCACAAAACTTACACTCGAGCTACAAAATCGAACATTTTTCAAGTCCAAACTCTTAAGGGAATAATTTATTACTTATTCATAGCCAGTTTCTTATCGCAATATGTACAAGAAAGCATATTTGAGTACATTGCTTCCACGCCGTCAACTGTGTCCGCTACTGAACGTACTTTTTATACAATAGATGAAAAAGTAAATATTCAGCATACTTGACTCCAATTATAATTATCATCAACGCTCCAAGGGTTTGGTGCTATATGAAAGTTATTTTTTTTTGGAAATACAATTCAAGAGTGTTCACCAATTGCTGTAGAAAACTTAAGTATATGATCCAAAATCATCCTTTTCTGGAATCTGTAGAATCTTGTTATACAATCTGGCTTGAGGTTTGAACATCTGTCTCAAGAAACCTCAAACGAAGGTATATTTTTTTGCATTGGTAATAAGACCCTTTTCATCCAGGAAGGGTAGGGGAAGTACAACAGGTGCAAAGGCAGATGGCTATACCTTGACTGTTTTGGTAACAGGTTTTTCATCAAATTCGGTAACCTTATTCATATTTTTTCTCATCAGCAATTATTGAAGATTTGGTTGATTGAATGAAATTCCGTTTCTTCAAAAGCTTGTTTTGATTCTGATAGAAGCTCTTATTATGGGAGTGCTATGGTTAGTTCCACATCCGTCGAGACCTAGCTAATATTAACGCCCTAAAACAAACCTATGATTGATCTACGCAACTTAAACTATCAAATAATATGGCTTTCCCCACAAAATGAAGAGGTGACACAAAAAAAATGAAATCATCTAATAGAAAACGCAGCGAGGAGTGAAACCGAGTGAAACAGCTCCACATGGCCACAGACCATGTCGACCGTCAAATTAAATTCAAGTACACCAGTAATTAACCGTCACCATCATACGTCAAATGGATGATGATCCGCGAGTATGTGATACCTACTACAAAACTCAAGGTCCTCTTACTCTGGTTTCGCTTTAGAATCGGCAGCATTTTATTGTAATTGCTGATTTCTAAGTGCTATTATTGTTTAAGTATGTTTGATATAAGGAATGTACGTTTTGATGCTCTGTTTTCTAATTCTTCAATTTTATAGCTTTACTGAGTATACAGCCAACGTAATATGAATGATTGTAAACGTTGAATCGTTTGCAGATGTTTTCTTATTATCAATTCTTCTTCCAGGAGTCGGCAGAATATCATTTCTATATACTTCTTTTATTATTGACTTTTTCTTGACCTGTCTTTACTCTTCCATTCATAAAACTTTCGAACTCACCATTCGCATAACCTAATTTGCTAAATGTTGATAACTCATGTAAAGCAGCTGCCTAGTCATCAGCGTAAAGTGATGATACTTTACATTTTGTTACAGCAGTGGTTTCGGAATCAGTTGGTAGTCAATAAGGAAATAATTTGATGTATTCTCTTCATTTTCTAATAACGTTTCATGAAAATGAGATATCCTTAATCCCAAACCAGACCTTCAATATACTCGTAAATATATTTTCGTTGATGATGTACATAATATGAATATTAAATAATTACTTCGAAGTATATATGTATTTTAATACCATGGGAGGTTGCTAACAGGAAAACAACATAATACTGTAAAATTATTGTTAATTCCGAGGTCAAAGTTTGAAAAACTAACGTTAATGATTTTTTGTAATTAAACCAGGTTTCAGTAACGAGGAAAGACCTTGGTTTTTTCTCACAAACGACGTAAGACTAATCACCGCTAACAAATTCACATGACGATACAAATTTTTATATTATAAAATATTCATGAATATATTATTATCGTGAAATGTATGTTGAGTCTCAGTTTTATTTCTGACTTCCTATTTGCATGAAATCAGTGTTGTTTTCGGTGGTAAGATTTCAACAACTTGATGAATAAGCTGGTTAACGGGGTTCTGATGGATGCTGGAATAAATTTAATATGAATAAATGAATATAAATGTAGTGGAATCGCAGCTGTTTCTTTTTGTAATTTTAACTTGCACGTTAATTAGATTTGCATACTTTTGTTGATTTTACAGCAAGATTCGCAAGTTGTCTCTTTCGACAATGAATTTATAGTAATTTCACAGCCACTGGAAGTGGGCTTCGGGTATTGGCCCACCTCTCACTCCCACCACTGTAACTCCTGTGTAGCCAGGATCCACAGCGGCGACCATCGTAATGACTCTGAGCAGTGAAGCCCAGGAAAACCTGAGGGAAAGCTAACTTGTCTTGGACCCCGCAACGAATTTAATCAGAAGATGATAGAAGAAGTAGGAAAAACATGAGTTTCGACTTCCCTTTTCGCAAAAGCGGGAGACAATAAAATAACATTGAAAGATGCATTACGCCAGAATTGAGAAAAGCACCACGGACATTTTATTATATTTAATGAACCTATGCGGTGAGCTGTTGTACTATTTAGGATGCCAATAGTAGTTATGGCAAAAACAATGGCAAAATATTGAGTAAAAACACTTAATCTAGATATTACTTTAAAAGTATTATTACTTGTAACGTTTTCGCGGGGGACATGTCCCTTTTATTATTTTTACTTCGGCTCAACATAAGGCATTATGTCTAACGTAATGATGGGTAATTGTTCAAGTGGTATTACGTAACTTTATTATACAAAAAAAGAAGCAACGGTTTAATTCAAATGCGAACGAAAGCGAAAGGGACCCTTTGGAGACAAGGCGCTATTCGCGTCCCTTTTTTATGCACGGGTTCGAGCGGGATGGATGATTGAAACGACGGTTGGGACCGTTCGAATTCTGGCAAATATAATTTGAAAAAAAAAAAAAAAACTGTAAAACGTGACTCCATCTTGGCTGAAGCGATGACATCAGACAACTTATTACTTTGGTCAACATCGTGCTCCTATGCTTACAATTAATTTAGAAGTTTGTAATAACGTAACTGAAATTGTTGCTAAGGCTTCTTAACCATGAGCGTTCAAAGTTCAAGTTCGAAAAAAAAAAACTGACCTGTTTCCCTCCGGCAACCATTTTGGAAGTTCACAAAACACTCAAGAGCAAAAACACAAGCACTTTTTAATGTCAGGATAGCAGGGGTGGTTTGTTAGCGGCACTTGAGCCGCGTCTGAACGTCTGTCTGACGCGGCGTTGTCGTTTGAACTGAACGGTCGGACGCGGGGATGAGCAAGCGCCGGTGCGCCCCGACCCCAAGGTCGCGCTTACCTCACGCACACCGAAGACCAGATGCTAACAACATTGCAATACGCGAGAACAGGTTGCATTACAAACGTCACTGCGCTCTGAACACGAAGTCACGAGATGATTGTAGCTAAACAATGTATTTTATGTGCTATGTGGTGGTACTGAAGTGGTGTAAAAACAGTAAATCCAGTATCAACATCAAGAAATTATGAAGAAAAAAATACATAGCATGTATAGATGTAATCGACGGGTTATCACATCATTTCGTACTTGGGCTGACAGTAAACGATTTTCATGATAGAACTCAGCTTAATACACTGTACTACGAAATTGAAAGGCAGGTATTAATTTCTGTCAACATCAACTCCAGGGGGCAAAAAAGTTAATTATTATTTTATAAAACGACCAACAGTTGTCAGCACCCGTCTCAGACAATAATACCGCCTACGGTTCCACTATTTTTTTGCTCCTTTTGTAAAACAAATCGGATTCGCGCACTGAGAGCTGATGACGTACAAACGTGGCCGGCCAGAGTCTGAACCTCTGCGTACATCTGATGTAATTAGTTTATTTTCGTCAAACATCATTTTATTCTCTTGGTCAAGGTCAATCGAGACTTTCCTTTAACTTTTTTATTACCGTCTATGGACGAATTTTTTTTATGGTAAGTTACACGTTGATTGCGTGATAAACATAGGAATGAATGAGCTGTCAATACATTCATGACAGGCGGTTGGACAGACTTTCAAAATAACTTCGACAACAACATTCAGCCCTATACATAGAACTTAGATCAAAGCTATAGCTCAGTCCATACATTCTATAACAAGCAGGTTCGGTTCCAAAAGAAATAAAATTTCATATCCAAACCGGCGACGACATATACCTACTTGAATCATACTTAATCCTCTCCATAACACCAATTTCTGTTCTCCTGCAAAAAGCATTGAACCTCACACTCCACTAATAAAGAAACTTATGCTGAATATTTCAGAAGGAGACACGGGTGTTATGATGAATGACACTAGACACACAACTTTCCAATGTATTACTCATCGTTGCTAACCTATATCAGTACTTAGGTTCGAGAAAATCAAGTTGGTGATTTTGTGATTACAGTGGACTTATGGCCAAAGGGAGATCTCCGACCGGGCGAGGTGGTGTATGCCTGGTCAGGCCGAAGCCCGCTGTAGTAGATTTTAGATGTCGTATACATATATGCGAAGATTCTTGCAAATGTCGTAACCGCGATTCAGGATCTCACGCGCTATTATTGATCGCCACAATTTCATAATTTCGATGGTGGTGTTTTTAATGATCCAAGACAGTCTGAAGAAATAATAATTATGTGATCATTCGTGGAAACTTGTATTTTTCCCTTCGTCATACTTTATCTACGGATATCCTTTTTCTATCATTATAATAATATCGTTTATCCTGTGTGTTACAATTCTTAGAAAGTAACAGTCGACCTTACATTATGAATACATTGTCATAGAATCCATGCAATGATGTTAAGTAAGAGGAAACTTTATTATTATTAAAAACAAAAGATTGTTCAACAAAACAATAAAGTATGGTCTTCGAAGAACTCAGTTTATAGGGACGATATCAGAAAACAATCTGTCTGTCTGAACGAGGTGTCTGTTAATTTTACCGACCTTTGGATAATCTTATGAATCTTTCAAGAATTATTTAAAGTATTCTTACCAAGGAAATTCATCCTATTATGTATCTTTATTTAAAAGATAATATGATACCTGTATGGCCCATAAGAATTGGAAGGCTGAAAATTGATACAAGTAATATTGGGAGAGGCCTCCATCCAAAAGTAAACGACTGTGTTGATAATGAATTAAGAGAATCGATTCAACTACAATTACCTTACTAGTTCTTTTTAATGGTAAATTTCCTATAGTTCGACCATTCTTAAAAATACGAAGATAGGTCTTGGAAATGTAGAGAGAAAAATGCCCCTCTTATGAAATTCGCAAATGTGATGGAACGACAACGAAACCCATTTTAAATGCGTCCTAAAGAATAATAATAAATATCCATCCTCAAAATGACGCAATTTTATATTAGAAATGTATAAACCGGGTTGAACGGAACAACCACTATCGCTTGGCGACCGGTTTTACGACGATACATGAACAATGTTCCATTCAATTATATGACGTTGTTCAATGTTGGAGAAATATCAGCAGGTTCAATTTAAGCTGAGTCACATTTCAGGTGGCTATAGATTACAAATTTCCATCGATGACCATTGACCAATATGACGAGTATAAATAAGTCCTTTGATGAAAACTTGAGATTATTTGAGAGTGGTCATCTTAAGTTTTATTTACTGTCTTAGCAGGCGAGCTGATGATTTATCATTTCAAGACTTCATCGCCGCTTATAGACCTCTGCACTCTCAGGAGCGTTGTGGGATCATCAGCTACCGCCTAACATAAGAGCCCTTACAAATCCAAAGCTAGGCTAAATTTTCAATTTATATGACCCATTAAGATGGTAGATTTACAGCCTCGTAATATCCAATTCCGCGTAAACCAATTCCGACTATCCTGCATTCTTATACGATACTAACTAGAAGTCAGAACAGAACTAAAGATCTAACGGAAACCTTTGATGATATCTAGTAGTTTTACAAGTCTTATGTACAGTAGGCCGTAGCTACCTTGTGGTGTCCTGACATAACAGAAGTTTATTCATGAGCGACGGTAACCACTTGCTATAAAATGGATCGCAAAAAACATGACCCATCAAGACGGTAGATTTAGAAAAATTTCTTTAAACACTCGCGGTTATCTACATCACTTACACTATTATTAAACGGGTTCTTACCACGATTATTTTTAATTAAGAGGTCCCGATATTTCAGCACTGTTTCAAGCGCCATGATCACGGGAAGACTGAAGAACTGCAGGTAGATCATTTAAGAGCAGACAAATCTGTCTACCCTCTTTCTCGTTCGTTTGCCGGTACCACTGGAACTCGAACTCACATTTCGACATACCACACTGACAGTATCGGCTGCCGTCTCAAAACTAGATTTTTTGGCTTTATTTTCGTCTAACACTGGATTCCACATACAGGACAGTTTGCGTGATCATGGCGCTTGAAACAGTGCTGAAATATCGGGACCTCTCAATTAAAAATAATCGTGGTAAGAACCCGTTTAATAATAGCGGTAGATTTAGAGCCTAATTCCACGTTAAATACTTCCCATTATTGACTTACTTATGTCCACTAATCAGATAGCACGTCCCACTTTCCCGTTTCCTTCCTATGAACATTGGCTTTGTTTACACATAAACATTGCATAACTCAAGTTACATAGTCGGGCGTGTCATCGTTATGACATATAATATATTACATGTGGGAGAATCGTGCATGTGAACTGAGAAGATGGTTTATCGTGAAAATTTGTTGTGACTATTCTCATATTCTCGAAGGCTGTATTACATTACGAAATATTCAAAAGCCTAATGAATAATGTTAAAAAGTAAGAGAGGGAGTTTGTTTAAAATTTATGTTTGAATTTCTTTTTAAAAGTCTTATGTGACGAAGGAAGTTTCCATTTCATTTAGAGTGGTCAATTCTCACTCTTAAACCCTACACTATCTCTTTCTAACAAAAACAAAACATTATTAAACAAAACCAAATCAACATGAAACATATTAATTACAAAATGCTACTGCAAACTCCATACGGTGATAACAAACATAAAAATACAGATATGAGCCGAGCTATACTAAACTAGCACAACACAAAAGTTATCAATTTACTCTCATTGAAACAATCAAAACAAAACAATAAATTTAAAGAAAACACGCACACATCAAACTAAAATTAAAAATACATTAATTACTCGACAATCTTTAAGATGACTCGTATATTAAACATTTATCTACAGTTACGAGCAAAAGTTGACAAACCAAAGTATTATCATTTGATCCAATATCTAGAGCGTTGGATATGTAAGTTAAGATCTGAAAAGTAGAACTTCATTATAGTTGCAAATTTTTGCAAAAAATATTTTCATACAGCAAATTATGTTTTGAGTATTTTGAACTTGAATAACATTCAGGTATTTGCTATCTCCTGTCTTTAAAAAACTAACTAAAAATAAACGAAAACATTACAAGTTTTAGTTCACAATAACATTTTCACAAATTTTATTCACAACCTCATTTCATTGATAAGAAATTTATAATATAAATAAAGAAAAAATATTTTTTAAACAAAATCTGAAACTGTAATCTTACAAAGACATCTCAAGATGTACTTTGAAATACATGTACTAACACTTAGTTGTTTATGTGTATTGTAATGTGGCCCACAGTACTAGCAGCCAATATATTCTTTGCATCATTTATTTAAAATATTCCAAGTTTTAACTATTCCTGTCTAACTTCAAAGTTGATTAGATACCATGTAGTAATAAAATTAACCAGTATTAAGTGGTACTCTCCCATACATGCTCAGAATTCATTGACTTAAATGACCTGATCTTGTGACTCATTGCGTGTGTCACTTTATCTTAGAAATTTTTAGTACTTTATCAAAATTTCAACTTTCTTCAGCAAATTTTGTGCACTTAAAAATAGTTTAGTGCACTTTATGTGTTAGATATCTATACTAATTTTTTATAAGTAAACAATAGGTGATATGCCTATTTTCTTATGAGAATGGAAAAGCTATCAGTATGAAATTCTTAAAAATGTGATAAGTTAAAAATATTTTTATAGTTTTATAACCAGTCTTTTTAAAACAATAGACTTAGTTTAAATTAACTTTTATGGTAGTAATTAAACTTGTTGATAAGTACATGGAATTGGGTTCAATTGGTTATAATCATTTTATGTGTTAACTACTTTAAAACATTAAAAGTTAGAGAGACATTCTCAAAGTAATGCAAACTATAGGAAGCAGTATTCACTGATTTATACTAACTATAAAGATTTAACGAACTAATTGCATGTTTCAATACATATTCATTCTTTTTTCCCAATAGTGAAATTCAACTTGGACATGATATGTTTGCATAATCTATGAGAACAAGGTATTCTGTTTCGTAACGATAATTTAATTAATAATATCTACTCACCGATTTCGGCATGTTGGCGGCTATGGATCACTATCTGCAAACACGAAAACGAGACATGTGAAGAAATTATAACATGCAAACAGCAAAGATATTTTATCAAAGTAAAAGTGTTTAGACACCAATATATGAACTGTAAACGTGATTTTAATGTATTATAATGTTCGGAATGTCGTCACATTGTTACGTATTACAAGATTTTCCAGTAAATAATCATATTCGCGCTATGACAATATCATGTAGTCACCGGGTATGCCACAGAAGACAGTCGTCACTCGTCACCAATAATTTTATCAAAATTTTATGCAGGTGATGCAATTTTTATAACATGAATATAAAGTATTTTTAATACTTACCCGGTAAAAATAAGAATATCACCTAATAATCCACATAAGTAGCACAACACACATAAAGAATGCACACACCCTTCGACCACAAAAATATCGCGGTGTGACAAGTTGCTTGCGTGACGTGGTAGCGCACATTGCCAAGTTAAAGATTTTAAACGTACTACGAACCAATCTGAATACTTTACATGTCAATATCTCAATGTTAAAATAAGTTTATAAATCATAATCGTAAATTATTTTAAGTCTTAATAATTTTCCAAGAACATAATCACAGTAGTTTTCGAAGGAAAGTCTTCTTTAACGTTTTTAAATTGATGCTTCCATATTTTTTCTACTAAATACTTTCTCAATATCTTGGTAACACTTTACCAACCATAGGTCGTAGATGGAGTAAACTATAAACTGATTCAAAAAAATATACAGGGCGTCCCAAATGTTATTTTTAAAACATTAAGGGGTATTTTTGTTGCTAACTTCATCAATTACATTGTTTTTTTTTCACTAATAAATGTAAAAATAAACAGGATAAATTATTTATAAGCATGCGATTCAAAACCCAATTTATTTGTAACGGTACACTGAAAGTTGAAACTATCAATAGACTTCTACATAATGACGTTTGCAATAGTAGTTAAAAATTTGATGGATAGCTCATTATAAATAGGAATTATTATAATGAATAATAATAATTACAAACAAATTTAATCATTAATTTTTTTCTGTCTAAAAGCAATATTTCATCTATGTGATCAGGCTTCTTGGATGGACATCATTGTCTTTAAAAAAAATAGTTTTTTTAACTGTCACCCATGAAAAGAATTGTCAATTCCTGTGTTTGTTGATCTTGTGCATTATGATTTGTGAAATGTAAAAAATTTCTTAGTTTTTAATCCTAGAAAAACAATGTAAAAATTCATGGTATGAATTAAAAATAACAGCGTATCATATATAAAATAAATAGGCATTGTAAAGTAGTTGTTTTATAACATCAATACAATGGTGTCGTCTCCATTTCGACGAATACTACATTGGGGTCCCATATCGGTTTTATGTAAGTAAATACTAATTTTAAGCCTTTTGAAATAAAAATACACGTACAGGAATAATTTGCTTTTAATATCGCATCAAAAATACGTAATTATAAAACAGAAATAGAATAAATATTCTCCATATTTAATGCCGGTACCAAATAACTATTTGAATATAGATATCTTACTTTTTCTTTGAAGCAGGCCACAATCTTTCAATATACCCATATAAATTGAGTAGTCCAATGGTACATATTAACTGTAACCTTTAAATGTAATGCACATAACCTAAGAAAAAAATACGATTTTATAATCGTAACAGAATACTACTATTTTATCAAATAGATTGGAAATAAACCCCTTCTATACTTCTCTGAAACTTTCATTTAAGTCATAGTGTAAGAGAAATCGTAGAATGCACAAACAAAACCATCAATATTAAACCCATCAACATTTCCAGGTATTATAAAACTGGTAACATGGTCCATGGTCCACATGTTAGGTATGTGGTGGCCGCCACACGTGTCGATATATGCGACACTACATGCATCACTCTTCCTGTCACTGGCGGCTGGGACGCTGTACTACTTCCTGCAATCTCTGCTTGAAGGACCTGGGTTCTTACCTTTAGGATGGAAACCGGTAAATACAATGAACAATTCTTTACTACCTTTACAAGAACCAGTAAAAAGAACACAAATTGTAAAACCCATTCTAGATGAAAGTAAAGTAAACAATTAGAGTGATAGACTGAAATTTTAATAAAGTACAATAAATAAAAAAAATACATAATTTTAGGTGAAAGAAGAAGATGAAGAATATCTTCAGTTTTGTACAGTTTGTAACGGATTCAAAGCTCCGAGATCACATCACTGCAGGAAATGTGAGTTACATCTAGATAATATATTTTTGTCAAATCCCAAATAAAAAAACTGACTATTTAATCGAATTTTAAAGATATTTACTTCACTCACTAGTTTATTAATATCATAATTTCTTCTTCTTATATATAAAAATGAATTGCTGTTTGTTAGTCTCGCTAAAACTTGAGAACGACTGAACCGACTTGGCTTATTTTAATCTTGAAATATTGGTAGAAGTCCAGGGAAGGTTTAAACGTTGAGAAAATTTCCTTATGTGACGCAGACGAAGTTGTGTGGGCCAGCTAGTCTTATATATAAAATGAAAGCTCAAGCTTATTGTGCATATGCAATTTATTATTTCATTACAAAACTTATTACAAAATTCCTGAAAAACTTCTTTTAAGGTCTTAATACAATATTATTTGGACATGAAGAGCACTATCAGAAAAAAATAACCAATTAGATCGGTTCAGAGATTTATTTATCTAGTCAATTCCTGCCAATTTCAGGTGGTGCATGTGTTCTAAAGATGGATCACCACTGTCCGTGGGTAAACTGCTGTGTCGGTCACGCCAATCACGGATATTTCACTATGTTCCTGAGTTTCGCTGTACTGGGATGTTTTCATGCTTCTATTGTAAGTGAAAAAGTACTTTTTACTACTTTCATTGTATCATTAGTTACCTCCTGTATTTTCGTCTTACAACTTTGCATTATTACCGAAATAAAGGTGTTTTTTGAAAACCATAAAAAGTAAACGTAACCACATAAGGAAAAGGATTTCAAAATCTTTCGTCATGGCTATTCTATAATTTTCGTTAAAATCTTTAAGAGTCCAAATATAACCCACATTTAACGTTAAGTTGAGTTTCGACTGTTTTATTTATTTGTTTAACAATTAAAAACAACAAACAAACAAACTTAAAATTATTTATTAGGGGTGTGCGAATAATTCGAACTTAACAATTATTCGTTCCGAATCGAATATTAATATTATAGTATCGAATTTGACTACGACGATGCATCGGAAATAGGACAAGTATTTGTATTTTGTAGATAATATCATGAATGGGCTAGAAGTCAGATTTTGAGTTTTTTGTTTGTGTGATTATTGTGACTATTCCAAATTCGACGAATATTCGAAACTTTTCCAATTATTCGAAATTTTTCGAGTATTCGTCGAAGTTCGAATATTATAAAACAAAAAATTAGCCAATTACGGATTTACATTTTGTTTACACTGATTTTAGTCCTTAGGGGTACAATGAGATAGATCAAACAAAATATTATAAACAAATACTGTTTTGTTACGAAAACTCTTCTATGCATATTATAACAAATAATATCCACTGCACAGGTACTATCAATATGCATGTACCACGCGATCAACCGCGTGTGGTACGTTCAGTACGGAACAGGTCGCGAGCCCATGGTGTACGTGACCCTCACCACGTTGCTGTTGACACTGCTGGCTATAGGCATGGCTATTGCTGTCGTGTTGGCTGTCGGGACGTTGCTGTATTTCCAGGTATGGTGTTGCACTTTTTGGACAAGAGGAAATCGCCCTAAAATCTGCCACTCAGATTTGATATGTAAGTACAAAAATTTGTGCTTATTGGCGACATCAAATCAAAAAAAAATCCTCTAAAATTATCAGTTAGTCAGACAATTCCCTTTCCCTTGAATCACTATCTATTAAAACTTAAAAGCTACAAAATTCATTGTGTAGTTTTAAAGACTGTTTTATTTTATGATTTTTTCAGCTCCGTGGCATACTTCGTAATCAAACCACAATTGAAGAGTGGATATTAGAGAAAGCAACAGGAAGACGATCAGAACAGGAGTTACCTCCCTTCGTTTTTCCCTATGATATTGGGTGGAGGAAGAATTTGAGTATGGTGCTGTCTTGGAATAGAGGGGATGGTATCCGATGGCCCGTTAGAGAGGGGTGCGGGGAATATGATTTGACTGTGAGTGATTTTTCAGGTGTCTTTTTGTGACCTAATTTTCGATCGATTTTCCCTAAAACAGAGTGTGGCTTTTATCCAACTTGAAAGCTCTTTTAGAGAAAATTATTTTATTTACAATTTTTAGAATTCCAAGTAATCTTAATTCGACTTATTTTATTGTACAGCGTGAACAACAAGCCCAGAAGTTAGACAAGCGTGTCCGGTCCCGTTTGTACGCGTGCAGGGCGCGATACTCGGGCCGCTGGTGCCCCGTGCTGGCACACTGGCGGGCCGCACTGGCGCCGCCCTGCACCGACGAGCCGCGCCTCGCACTCGCCGAGGGAGACGTGGTGCGGGCCACGCGACAGAGGAGGTGAGTGTACTGTAACAACCGATGTGTCGGCGCCGATCCTTGCTACCAAAGACAACTCCGGGACACAAGACCCCACCGTGCGCCAATCAAGCGCCCGCGTCACCACTCACTCTCGACCAGCGAACATATACTTCAACTATTGTAATCATACAGCAAAACACAGTTATACAGTCCACCAGCATTTCATTACATCACCTTTATAGGAGCTAAACACCATTATTGACCAATGCTGGGCTCAGATCTCCTCAAAAGAAGGATTAGGCATAGTCCACCATGTAATCTTAATATAACTGCATTAACCTAATATGTGTGCGTATTTGTGTGTGTGTGTTAACCTATTGTTGTCAACTGGGTCAGGTTCGTAGAGGGATCAGCCATAGTTCACGCGACCACAATACGGGCTTTTTTTTCAGTTGGAGGAAATCACCACATCCCCGCCCGCGGGCGGGGTATGTGGGAGTTGAACCGCACTAAAACCTCCAACCGCTCACACAGCGTCCGAACCCCGGCTGAGGTCAGAACACAGCGCGGGATTATGAGGGAAGGCGCGACGCGTTACGCCATCGGCACTCTTTCCCGTCGCGCACCACAATATGGGCTAGGAAACTTCATATATCTATAAATAATTATGGAGTCCTTTTATAATATAACCTGCATTTCGAAAAATGATTCCTGACCTATCATCACAGTCACTATCTGGTATCACTAGTTTTTCTTCCACCACCCGAGCGCTATGACATGTCTCTCTTTAAACGAAGTTTAAGAAAAGTCCTGTATAAATAGGTGATAGATAACGGCCCATTGCAGAGGTTGATGATGATGATGATGAGATAGGCTTCTTTATCTATCTGGCAATAAAAAAACAGTCTTCGATTTTAGGATGACTAGATGTTTTCTTTATACCCTATAATATTATTTTTCAACAGGCACTGGTTATTCGGTGAGAAACTAATGGGTGCGGGCGAAGAGAGAGGTCCCCGAGGATGGTTCCCGCGTACTTGTATCGTCACGAATGAAGATAACGACAGAACTAAGTCGAACTAGCACTCGACTGTGAAGTAGCGAAGCTATTATATAACTTCATTCCTAACGGGTTACTTGATAACCATAGACTAAAAAAATACAGACACATCTTAGATTGTGTAAAAAATTGTTGACTCAATATATTTTATACTAATTTATGATACTGGTGTATATGAAAAATAATGGATTTTTTTTAGAAAATTTTATGATTTGTAAAAGTTAAAATTATTATCATTTATACTACGAATTTAAAGCGAAACTTGCAATTAAAAAAATGTTTTTATATCTGACTTTGTATCGCACGTATTGTAAATATATAGTATAAGATTGTGTAGAAAAATAAATAAATTATTTCATAAGTTTTACCTGCTAATTGTTTTACTTATTGTTTTTGGAACGAAGTTCCTTATCGCGCGTTGTGAAAGGGGGCTAGACGGAAAAAATTCTTACGAAAAGTTGTCACGACACTTTTTGTTTTAGATGATTATCGCTAGATGGCACTGTGATCAAAATCTTTTAAAACACGTTCCTTATCGCGCGTTACTTTAGGAAAAAAAATATAAGATATCTTTTATCAAAAGGAACTTCGTTATATGCGTTTCCCATGACACCTCTCAATTTTTTATGTTATTTTTATTAAATAAGAATCAAAAAATAATTAATAATTATTTGGCAAAAAAAGTTATCTGTTAATTTGAATGTGAAATAAAACATGAATTCAAAGTGTAAAATGCTTTATTGTGCATTAAAAAAGACAATTACCTCACACACTTGAAAAGCGAAAAAAAAAACATAAGTTAGCTTACAAACACAAAATATCTTAACTTAATTCCCATGTTCCAAGGATTATTATTTATTATCACGTTTTTAAATATAATTATTAATAAATGCAAACAATTCCAATTTCTCGTCGAGATCCAACATTTTAATTCTATCGATAAAAATATTAATTTTGCACTGTTACACGACATTCACACACACACGCATTATAATTAAACCTTATTAGAAAGTGACAGAAGAATACGTTAAAATCGATAAGATTTAAGAATGATTGACAGTTAATCGATTTTCAATACAATCGAGATATCTCTTTTGTTGTAGGTCTTAGGTCGTAGCCTACGCCATTTTTCTGCGACTGAAAATGTATTTTACTAAAACTTCGATAATCGTAAAAATTACCAAAATCATTCACCATATTAACCCACAAAAAAAGCGATTTTAAAATCGATACATTGATTACAATTATTTGAAAATCGATAACATCCTATCAATCGTTCACCCCCCACTTTAGTATTCGTTCTCTTCATCGAGTTCTCCCTCAGTAGAGTCCACTCCGACTTCCTCATAATCCTTCTCGAGCGCTGCCAGGTCCTCGCGGGCTTCGGAGAACTCTCCCTCCTCCATACCCTCACCTACGTACCAGTGGACGAAGGCGCGTTTGGCGTACATCAGATCGAATTTGTGGTCCAACCTGGAAGAGGATATCTTGGTTAGAAGTTTTGTGGTACAAAAAGCGGGGAGTGAGGAATTATAAAGTAAAATTACTCTTAAATTGGTTTTGCAAAGACATTTAAATAAAATTAAGAATGTCGTTAATGTATTATTTTGCCCCGGTTGAGGAGCATACGGGTCCACCTTGGCAAGTGGCTATTTTCTTCATTCAAGGTATTTTGACATGACAGTTGTCCATAGGTTTACATTTGCAACTCCCAAGTGTAGGTATTATGGCAAGGTATGTGACAGATAAACGAGCTTACAGCCCAGCTGATGATCAGTGTTACCATTACCAATCACTCTTTGGTTGTTACCCATTACCTACATACAGGACTTTTACTTAAAGAGGGTCATGTCAACGCTCCAGAAATGCCGAGGACGGGAGTCCATTCCAAAAATTATGCAAGTTCGATACCTGATGCTACCGTTTACATTTTAGACTTCAGTGTAGTGTTATGGTTTGCCGATGAAACCTTTCGGTAAAGGCAAGTTTAAGAACTCTACACATAGAAATTGTAGTCATTAAATTACCTGGCCCAAGCTTCGGCGATGGCGGTCGTGTTTGACAACATGCAAACAGCGCGTTGTACTTTAGCGAGATCTCCGCCAGGCACCACCGTGGGAGGCTGGTAGTTTATACCCACCTGGGAATAACATGGAATATAAAAAAAACATGGTTCAAATATTTAGAGAATAGGTGTTGTATTATGCAGTAAAAATAGCTTTTGGGTTCCTGGGTCTTACTGCTCAGTGATTCCGGTGGACAGAAATTACTGGCTGCACAGAAATTAGATTGGGTTGTTACGGTCTCAACGACCTGCCTTAAAGGACACTCTTCAAAGTTCGTTTGAAAAAGGACAAAGTCGGTGCAGCATTATCAATGGAGATATTTTTGGTGCGTATTAGTAGACTAACCAATACATAAAAAAAAAAAGTTTTTTGTGAAAACGTCCGTTTAAAATACCTTGAAACCAGTAGGGCACCAGTCCACGAATTGTATGGTTCTCTTTGTCTTGATGGTAGCGATGGCTGCGTTCACATCCTTCGGTACTACGTCTCCTCTGAAACAGCACACTTCGGTTATTTTTAGATTTCTTCCAGAACTTTTAAGTACAGCGAAATTATAAAACTTTACCATAATAATATAACACGGCCATTAAGGATGTCAATCGCAAATAATACTGAGAATGGAAGGTCGCAGACCCATCATATTTGGAAGGGCATGAAGTCTTACCTACCTTATCATCTTATTGTGTTTACTAGTTTTAAGTTTATAATTGTACTGAGTTTTAATTAAACATATTTCTTTCTTTTTCTTTCTTTATTAATTTTGGTTTAGATCCCGATGATCATATGATTTTAAATTGTAAGTTATCGTACCTGTACAACATGCAGCAAGCCATGTACTTTCCGTGACGTGGATCGCATTTCACCATCTGAAATAGAGAAGAACATTTGCTAAAAAAACGCTTCAATTCAGTCGTTTGACTTTTGCCTTTTGTTTTTAAGATTGTTGTGCTTAGATGTCTATCTACCAGTGGCGAAGTGTCAATTTCTTAGAGAGAGAAGCCGATATAAAGGATTCTTACAAGAATGCTGCTATCTCTTGTTAGTCTATGGCTATTAAATATCGAAGGGGAAGCCGAATGGAGTTGTATAGAGCCTTCGCCACTATTATCTACATATTATATTTCCTCTATTTTAACCTCATGTTGGGTTCTGGCCACAACTGGGGTTCGTACGCTTAGAGCGGTTGGGGGATTGAGAGCGGTTCAACTCCCACATATCCGAATAATCAGGCGATTTCCCCCAACTCAAACAAATCTGACCTGATTTCTCCAGTTATTGCTCATAAAGTAAGCTGGTTAGCAGGCTCGATGAAGGCATTGGCGATATCAGCGACAGCACTTTGATGGTACTCCTCCTCAAGGCACTCCTTACCATCGAAAATATGTGGGAAGGGAATAATGCTTCATGATACCAGGTTCCTATAGAAGTTACCTGGTTAGCAGGCTCGAAGCAAGCGTTGGTGATCTCGGCGACAGTCAGTTGTTCGTGGTACGCCTTCTCCGCGGAGATGACGGGCGCGTACGTGGCGAGCGGGAAGTGGATACGGGGGTAGGGCACCAAGTTGGTCTGGAACTCTGTCAGGTCCACGTTTAAGGCGCCGTCGAAACGGAGCGATGCGGTTATTGAGGAGACAATCTGTTGAATAATAATGACTTTAATAACATAGGTATTCCTAGTATTGCAGCCATTGGTAAAACTTTCACAACAAATTTTTAAGTGATCCTATTCAATCTATTGCGTCGTTAACGGGGCTTGTTATATTGTAAAACAATTTACGTCTTGCTTACGTTTGATGAGTTTTGTTTCGAGCAAATGTTTGATCATGAGCTGCTTGATGAAAACGTTAGAGCAAAATGTTGGTCAAACAAATAATTTTTTCACCAGCTTTTCACTTAATGAATACATTCTGGACTTCAACAAGGATATAGAGACACAGAACAATATATTTTACACATAAGTTCGAGCGATGATAGTATACCTGTCCAATAAGCCTGTTCAAGTTGGTGTATGTTGGCCTCTCAATGTCCAAGTTCCTTCTGCAGATGTCGTAGATGGCCTCATTATCGACCATGAAGGCACAGTCGGAATGTTCCAAAGTGGTGTGTGTGGTTAGAATCGAGTTGTATGGTTCTACTACTGCTGTAGACACCTGGGGGTGAAAAGTGATATTGTGTAGTTTCAAAATATAGTCTGTCATCTCCAAAGAAGAAGGAGGTAAGTTCCTGAGATTTCTTTGTGATTCTAATTGCATGAACTCTTCTTTTAGTTGCAAAGATTAGGTAAACAGAAAAAGATTCAGTAGACATCTCCAGTGTAACCAGGGGAACTATTTACAATTGTCGAATCGAGAGGAATTCGAAAGCTTTTGGAGGAAAGATCGAAAGATACTGTTGAAATTTGTGCGTCCTGATAACTTTTATCTGCATTTGACAGTTAAAATTAAAATGTAGCGAATGTATCGATCAATTTGGCGAATAATCCTGCAAATTAAAAGAAATAGCTTTCTTGAAGATAACACGTAAGACACATGGCGTATTTCCTGGATTTCGCTCTGTCTCAAATTTCAGGGCAAACATCAATTACCTGTGGTGCTGGGTAGATGGAGAACTCGAGCTTGGATTTCTTGCCGTAGTCGACGGAGAGACGTTCCATCAGCAGCGACGTGAACCCGGATCCGGTGCCGCCTCCGAACGAGTGGAAGACCAGGAAACCCTAAAAATAAGAGAAGGATTTACTAAAGCTTTTTGGGAGAAGGGATTTCATATTAATTTGGGAGCCTCTAATGATTTGTGGTTACTGTCTGTCCTAAGCTTCTGTAATGCCATGCCATGGCATTGGGAGACCGGTACCAATCGGTATCTAAGTACCTATCTCATTTAAAGAGGAATTTTGAGCACATCGGAACCACTGAGGACGGGAGTTTAATTATTTCTGTCGCAGTGCCAATTATTGTCACAAGTTTTTTTTTATAAATATAAGAGTCTACTATAATAAACCGAAATAAATGAACATCGGTCTTTAGAAAGAGAGCAGTTCGTAATTTCTAGTACTAATCCTTACCTGAAGTCCAGTACACTGGTCAGCAAGCTTCCTGATCCTGTCCAAGACTACATCTACGATCTCCTTGCCGATGGTGTAGTGTCCTCTGGCGTAGTTGTTGGCCGCATCTTCCTTGCCAGTGATAAGCTGTTCCGGATGAAACAACTGACGGTACGTGCCAGTTCTGACCTCGTCTGTAGACAAAAGAAAGATGATTAGACTAGGTAAAGACTGCACCTTCATATTCTTCTCTTTAGGAATTCATAGCGTTCGAGAAACACCGAGGTTATGAAAATATTTATGAAAAACTACTATTTACCTCCTACTAACTAATTAAATAGCCATGTTATTTAATTTATATTTAAATATTGGCTTTTTTTGTTGAAGGATCGCGGAATCGCCGTGTCATTTGAGATATGCCACACTAAAACCTTCAACCGCACCCCGAACAGCGTCCGAGTCCCGGCTGAGACCAGAATCCAGCACGATATTATGAGGAACCGGACGACGCATTACGGCACAATTTCCCGTCGTGCCGTCTGCCGAAATCTATTAGCTTAGGACATTAAGATAATAATTTAAGTTCTCTTTAACTCTTTGTAGCTGCTATTTCCCAAAAAATAAGGTTAATGAAATTAACCATTACTAAAACCTTCCACTATTATGACTGAAACTAAAAAAAACATATCAATGATATTTTCAATGTTTAAACTGATCCAAAAAGTCATTATTTAGTAAAGTTGATTGTCCTCAACATTCATTATGAAGTGACGCGAATGTACCACGCTCTAATGGCGACAGCCGCCGGAAATCGAGGCACTTAGCTTTAATGAGCGGCTTCAGATGCAACTTTATGGGTTTCCAGGAGTTTGGCTTTGTTATTTGCTGTCTGCTTTAACGCCCAGATAGTTTTGTCTAAGGACTAGTTGTCTATGTCCCGAAATAAATAATCTAAGTAACTTATTATCTAGAAAACTTTTTAAAGAACGTGCTTCTTAGTGCTAGTTTTGCTTGTCTTGACATATTATTATATGTCTCGATATCTAGATATCATACTGAACTACTATACTAAACCGATTAGTATAGGGGTAAAGGACAGCGCACACTAAGCCGCAACGCAATTGGATCCGTCTCCCATATACGAGCCTTAACTAATTATCCTCTGTTAAATTTTTCATACAAAAATTGACGTGATAGTTTGCGTTGCTTTTGGATCCTTACACACACTTACTGTATGCGCACTTTAAGAGTAGGTAACTTTAAGAGATTAATTTAATTGCAACAGATGTGTCTGCACTCAAATATAATGGCTCTTGTTGAATTAATGGTTGATTAATTTAATACTTAAAACACCACTTCAGACATGAATCATCCTTGATCGTTTTCATCCGACATTTTCTAAACTGTTAAATGACGATGATGTCTTCTGATGACCATTTCTAGCTGTAGCTTAGTTGTCTGAAATTTCTGGAGTAAATGGGAGTCAAACCGAATTAAAAACCAACCGCTCCCACCCAACGTCCGAATTCCGGCTGAGACCGAAAGCCACCATGGAGTTATGAAGTTCAATTGGCAATCGAACCACACTAATTCTATCTGCTAAACTAAATAAGGACAAAAAAGCAGGCTAATTATTATTTTGACTATGATTGATTATTTTCGTAAAAAATCCGTTCTAAATCTAGTTTCCCGCGCTTTAGTGTTTAAGTTTTTGTTAGTTTTGTTTTTAGAAGTCATCACAAACTTAATTTATTATCGTCATTAAGCGAATAATAGTTGTATTAGACTCAGACAGGTTGATAAATTAGGCTATTCTTCCGACAAAACCATTTTCAATTGAAATAGCCAGAAGCTTTGAATTTTTTAGGTTATTTTTTGCAGAGACGTTCCCGATAATGAGATGATATGAATAGCCTATAGTAATGACACATCTAATACATACCTGTACTGTACCAACCCATTACTGCCCACTGTTGGGCTCAGGTCTCCTCAGAAGAGGGATTAGGCATAGTCCACCACGCTTGCCTAGTGCGGATTGGGGACTTCACATATCTTCAAAGGATTTTTAGAATCCTTTTCCGACATGCAGGTTTCCTCACGATGTTTTCCTTCACCGTTTTTAGCCAGTGGTGTTGTGAAAAATTGCACATAAATCTTTTTCACATTTAGATTTTAGAGGTACAAGCCGGCCGGATTTGAACCCGCGACCTCCCGTTTGGAAGGATCACTCGGCCACCACGACTTTACACTCGGCCACCACGACTTTACATACCTACCTAATGAGTATTTTTTATTATCAGGCAGACAAGATTACGTTTTAGCATGTCTTAGCTGATCACCGAGTTCACCAGTTCTTACCAGGTTAGAAGCTGGAATCGGTATTACCTAAATCCTCTTTGATGTTCATAACATACATTGTATTTATTCATATCGAAATTTAAAATGAAGTTGAGTTTGAGCAGTCACTCTGCAATGTCTGAAGACTCGGTAGAACCGATACCGAGGGTTTATTCTTAAAGCTTGATAGGTACCTAGAGTCAAGAAGGACAAGACTAAGACGAGGCCTTCATTTCAGAGGCACTCTATTACAGAACTTTAAAGCTGGCTTTCTTTACCCCATTCTTATTAAAAAGTTTCTCTAATGATATATATATATTATTAAATAGCTCTAAATAACCGAGAATTAAAATTCTGTTAAAAGTATAAATACAAAACGTCAGAGGACATCAGCTTTTTGTTTTCAGAAAATGAAATATTTATTTTAATGTTTTAGTCATCGTGTTCACGGGTTCATCACCCGGTTACTTCACAGCCTTCGTGGTTAATTCGAACCAAGACTTTTTGCTGCAACCTTTTTATAACAACTTACTGTATTCAAGTAATTGTCGATGGTTGCTGGGCGAAACACGGTAGGCTGTTTAGTTTTTCTGTTGGATCGTGATTCGAAATAAATGACAATCGCGGTTGGGTGCCAGACTTTTTGGAATATATCCACTCAACTGGGAACGTCACTTTTCGCTAGATGGCGAAACTGGGGACTTCGTTCGGATTTACTACCGTGTTTGAGCCTCTTTTTAAAAACAATTTTTCCAATAAATTTTAATTTCGATTTTTAATTAAACCTTATATTTTAGTAAATCTTTATTATTAAACGACGCTGTGTTGCATTTGCAGCGAAAATATAGTTTCTCCGTAAAATATGAGACGATTAAAAAATGTAAACAAAACAAGTTTTAGAACTGTGCTCAATTTTGGTTCCTGCCACAAACTTGGCAAAAGTAAACAAACCAATTTGGTTGCCGATCCCAGTTGAGTGGATATTGTAGAGTGTATGTCAGTCTTGAACTTTGCATAATAAAGTTAAGGATGTCAAAGATGATTTTCAAGATTCTGCTAGTATACCGAACGAAATCACTTTAAAAGAATGCACCAAAAATAAAACTTGAGAGGTGTCATGAGACACCCGAATAGAACGAAGTTCCTTTCCATTAAAAAATATCTTATATTTTTTTTCCTAACTTAACGCGCGATAAGGAACGTGTTTTAAAAGATTTTGATCACAGCCATCTAGCGATAATCATCTAAAACAAAAAAAGTGTCCTGATAACTTTTCGTAAGAGTTTTTTCCGTCTAGCCCCTTTCACAACGCGCGATAAGGAACTTCGTTCCAACATGAACCAATCATAAAAATCACTAGTCTTTCAGTATATTCCTGTCTGTCATTATAATTATTTGTACATTTCAGTTAAATTCTTATCTACCTACTAGTTTCATATCAATTACTAGATCCCTATCTAGTATCTACCTATACCAACCTCCATGCCGGCGACTGACTGGTATATTTTTTTTCTTTTAATTTTCTAAACTTCAGTGGAGGTATCTTATCTTTGCATAAAAGTGCGAAGGTACTTACAAAAAAAAATTGTATAGTAACTGTAGGCGACTGAATCAGTTTTATTTTATTTTTAAAATGTAAAGAACAGACGACGATGGCGCCCTCTGTAAATAGGTTTAATATTTTTTTTATTAAAACCTCTTTGTAGAGTATGATATACCTACTATTTTTAAAATTAAGAAGGAATGTTGGCGCGCTTTTTCAAATATCGAATTGTGTGTGTAAAAAATTAGTTGTGTTTGCGTCATAATTTTCTTCCTCTTAAGTTTTATTGTCATTAAATGATTGTTTTTATGTTCTTCGATGCACTGGCAGCCTTTGATTATCTACACTAACTTTTACTTACCAACAACAGTAGGTTCCAAATCAACAAAGACAGCTCTGGGAACATGTTTGCCAGCACCAGTCTCGCTGAAGAAGGTGTTGAATGAATCGTCTCCACCGCCGAGGGTCTTGTCTGACGGCATCTGTCCATCAGGCTGGATGCCGTGCTCGAGGCAGTACAGCTCCCAGCAAGCGTTACCGATCTGGACGCCGGCTTGACCGATGTGGACGGAGATACATTCCCTCTGTAAAAGGTTTTATTAATGTTAACTTTGCTGTAATAACAAAGTAATACACATGCTTTCTTTTTTGTAAAAAACAAATACTTTTTCACCACAAAACAACCGAGACTCGCCATATTGCTGTATATCGACACATACATCTATGCCAACATCCAGCTCTGGTTTTGTGTCTCAAATGGCAGTGACGCCATATTTGAACATCTTTTTATTACCATCTGATGAAAGTTGCTGTATGAACTACTCCAAATCAAAGGACACTACGATGCCGCTACCTACGACCTAGGTACTGAACAGAACTCCTCTGAAACAAGGTTTCAAACCCAAAAAAATCATAGCGCTAGTGGAACACCGAAGAGGAGAATCCATTCCATAGACAATCAGTACAATTCTTTTTTTATCCTTTTTTATTCGATTACCCTATTTAAGCTATTAACAAATTCCAATAACAAATGAAACGGCCACATCTGATCTAATTAAAGACATAAAAGGCACTTCGCTGCAAAAAACTTATAAAATTTGACTCAAAAGGGCTTTTATGTTACAAACGTAAATTAACTCCATTAATGGAACAATGAGCCCTCAATACATTTAGAATTAGTAGCACAAAACCTTAAACCTTATACTGCGATGACTAGACACTTCTTTAAATAGAACGTCATATGTGCTCTTTCGATTATGGGAAAATCGATTTTATGCTATTGTCAATAAGGTGATTTTGGGTTGACAGTTTCTATATTGTTGAACCTTATGGTATTAATCAAAGTCCAGTGAGTCATACCACACATGTTTCAAGTTCTAGATACAGTTTGTATTGATTTTATGTGCTTTTAACCATATGTTGTGGTGACAACAATTATAAGGACTGATATGTTTTTCTGTAGAGTGGAAAAATTTGGTTTTAGGGTTAAAATTCACGCAGAATTACCTAATTCTTAATTAAACAGCCTTTTATAGTCTTATTCAAATTACTAATATCAATTTTAGTTAGTTAGTTAATTTTAGTTTAGTTTCCATAGTTTGCAGTGTCTGCACGCATTTTTTGGTTCAAACCATGAAAAACTTTGGATTGTACGATATTACAGTAGGCTTTCTCTCGTATGTTAATTTACATAAGTACTTAAGTTAAACGAATAATATCGGGTATTTGCCCACCTCTCACTCCCACCACTGTAACTCCTGTGTAGCCAGGATCCACAGCGGCGACCACCGTAATGACTCTGAGCAGTGAAGCCCAGGAAAACCCGAGGGAAAGCTAACTTGTCTTGGACCCCGCAACGACTTTAATCAGAAGATGATAGAAGGAGTGGGAAAAACATGAGTTTAGACTTCCCTTCTCGCAAAAGCGGGAGACAATAAAATAACATTGAAAGATGCATTACGCCAGAATTGAGAAAAGCACCACGGACATTGATTTTATTAAATTTATTGGACCTATGCGGTGAGCTGTTGTACTATTTAGGATGCCAATTATTAATAGTTATGGCAAAACGAGTAGTAGTAAAAGCTGAGAACTTATTTAAAGCATTAAGCAAGCATCTCATGACAAAATCATTTCGTTCGTCCTACAGTTTAAAAATGATTACTTTACTTAGCGCCTAAGAAAGAGAGCCTTTATTCTCTGAGAAATTATGTACGAAGGAAATAACTACAATAAAATTAATTTTTGCTCCTTTTAAATATTTAATAATAACTTGTGTCATTTTCGTTGTCTTAATGATTATTTAACTAGTACCTAAATTACGAGCAACAAAGCCTTAATAAGTTTGAAACTTCACATAATTAACCTTGATTTACTCTACTTATTGTATAACTACTACATATTCTTTTGTGAAGTAATAATGTCTAATATGTAATTATATCTTTTGTTCAAGTTAGGATTTTTGCTTAAAATTTGTAATACATCATATACATAAATAATTATAATATAATTATAATCATAAAATTTATATACATCAATAACATCATAATATATTGTTAACATCTTGTTGTTAATTTCATTCACAGCAAGATCTTGAGTTAATTTACGTTTAGTTTTAATTTATTTGTATTTTTTTACACAAAATTACTTAGTGCTTTATTGATAGTGTAAGTTTGTTGTTATACTTAAGTGCTTTTGTTTAAGTCATTACTGTATTGGTAGTTGTAATTTCTTTTTCAATATTTTTTTTATTTAAAAACTACGCAACGGATTATGATGCTGATTTAAATCGAAAGACCGAATCAAGAAGGTATTCCTGCAAAATACATATTATTTATTTTGTTGTTGTTGTAAATGTAAATGTTGCAATTTTCCACATCGCGCGGAATCAAATTCTCATTTTGTGCCCACAATTACCCGTTCCAACTACCAAAGCATAATCCCAATTTAACGTTTCAAAAATAGCTTGAAAAACAGCTTAAACCATCGATCATATTCAGGATTAAGTTACAAGTATAATAATAAGACGCGTGTAATCTCGTAGTTTGTTCGTTCCCATCATTTGATACATTCGTCGCGCACGACTGCGTGTTTGCATTCATGACTGCTAACAAGCTTGTTGGAAGGCTGTATTCATTGAGATGTAGATTTTAAGGTGGTGGTTACTAAGGGCGCTGGATTGATTTTTATTTCTCAAATTGGAGACTGCCGTGATTGCTAATAATTTCAATGAAGGAATATTTAATTCCATCTTCTACTTATATATAAAGATGAATTGCTGTTCGTTAGTCTCGCTAAAACTCGAGAACGACTGAACCGATTTGGCTTATTTTAATCTTGAAATATTCGTAGAAGTCCAGAGAAGGTTTAAACGGTGAGAAAATTTCCTTATGTGACGCAGACGAATATGTCACTAATTAATACGAAGAGGAACAGTTGTTGTAGCGATATTTGGGGGAGGACAATGTCCAGCAGAGGACAGTCTAAGGGCTGAAGATGATGATGAATACAATTTTATAATTTGAAAGTTAGGTACTCAAAGATGTTATATTTTATACCTGTACTATAATAGTTTGATTCAATCCTTTCAAATAAGAAAGTTTTACTCAGCAACCTGCTATTGTTGAATTCGGTTGATAACAATAAAATAAAGAAGTAGTAATTGTTTTATATATTTTTATTGTCTTGTAAGCAGACGAGCCAACGGGCCACTAGATTGTAGAGACAATGCAGAGGTCCATGAGCGGGTACAGCTCATGTACCTCTGCATTGTCAGGGACACTGCCTCGCTACCTACGGCCTAACTTTAAGGACATCTTCAATCTTTGAAGTAGGACAAGTCATAGCGCTCGGGAAATACCGAAGTGCTTACACATTCTTTATTTTGATGTTCTAAACAGACTCATAGGAATGCGTGTGTGTAATTTCATGTTAAAACCTATTCTATTACCGATAGTAATCAGATGCGTGCCGCCATCGTATTAAGCCCATCCCCTTCTCCAAATGAAACTTTATTATAAAAACTATGAATAATTCAGTATATACACCTGAAAATTGACGTGGTTATATGAAATTTATGTTTTTTTAACATGATGGTAGATAAGGTCGTACCCTAGTAGAATAGAATAGATTAGAATAAATATTTATTTCAAACTATAACAGAATACTTATACTAAACTAAATCTAAGTAACAAACAAACGGCTTCCGACTCAGCAATGTCGACAGCACCGAAAACGGTACCACGACGCTGGTCTTCCGTCGGCACCAAGTGACGTGCACGCAGGCACTGTGCTAATTAGCTACAAATGATAAAAAAAAAAAAACTATAATAGTACAAATCAAAGAGTTCAAATAATGAGATAAACGACTAAATGTAAAATCGAAAAACATAAGCACATATATATTTAAAATAAGTAGTAAAAAAAAGAAAACACTATAGTTTCGACAAATTAGGCCTAAGATATCATAAAATCGAATAGTTTATAGTATAGTAGGTAGTGCGGTATTTTTTACAAGCTTTATATTAACTTGCACTGGATGTAACTATGTAAGTTCGGAAGGAATCTTGCATGCTAAATTTGCCAAACTTTCCAACTTTCCGGTTTCCGATCGAGCTGTTATTTTACAGATGTAAATCGCATGACATTTTTTTGTTTTTTATTGCCACGCAGGCAGACGTGCTAACGGCCCACTTGATCGTAAGCGGTTACGGTTACGGCCTACCCTTAAGGACTCTCTTCAAGCCTCGTTTGAAGAAGGACAAGTCATAGCACTCGGGAAACACCGAAGAGGGGAGCCCATTCCATAGCCGGATGGTGCGTGGCAAAAAAGTATTCTTGAAGTATTCTTGAACGTAGTGCAATGATACCACAGAGCTGATCTGATGATGGAGTTGGAAAGTAACCATCGGAACTCCAGTACTAAACAAAATAGACTCATCGTGTTTGGGCTCGCTTTACTTGCACTTTACATTTATATGATAACTAGTTTGCGTTTTATTTCAAAATTTAAATATATGAAATTTGATTCCAGACGACCATGCCATCCGAATTCCTTTGCTTCCTGAACCATAAATTTGAAGTATTGCAACGGTCCATCAACCTCCATGGCTCAGATCTGATGGTATTGTCTATGTCAACTGAAGCGTGATCACAGTTGCCCATTGTTCATTGACTTGAAGAATGTTCTGAATCTTTCGAATATTCGAATTTTCTGTCAATCACTTCGGTCTCCCGCGATATAGGCCTGACCCAGTGTGGGGACCATTGTTGTTGCATATATTTATTTGCCTTTTCTTTTCTATACTAATATTATACAGAGGAAAGGTTTGATTGTTTGTTTGTCTCGAATAGCCGAAACGACTGGTTAGATTACAAAAATTATTTCAGTATTGGAAAGTTCATTTATCGAAGGCTATAGGATATTAGCATTGATTACCGGCCGGCTTGTACCTCTAAATCTAAATCTGAAAAAGATTTATGTGCAATTTTTCACAACACTACTGGCTAAAAACGGTGAAGGAAAACATCGTGAGGAAACCTGCATGTCGGAAAAGGATTCTAAAAATCGTTTGAAGATATGTGAAGTCCCCGATCCGCACTGGGCAAGCGTGGTGGACTATGCCTAATCCCTCTTTTGAGGAGACCTGAGCCCAACAGTGGGCAGTAATGGGTTGGTACAGTACAGTACATTCTAGAAGATTTTACGTATTCTGATGAACTTAATATAGAGGTTTGAGGCTTAATATGAGGAGGTCATATCGGATTCCAATATATTTAGTTCACAGAGCTCTCAAGAAATCAATACCTTTAATCACTTCAAGGTAAAATGGACTATTATTATTTATAAACTTATTCAGACACTCGCGGTTTAAAATACTTTCATGCATTTTCAACGGGTTCTTACCACGATATTTAATTGAGTTGTCTCGATATTTCAACGTTGTTGCAAACGTTATGATCACGAGAAGAAAACTTAGATCACGTTGAAATATCGAGACAACTCAATTAATTAAATATCGTGGTAAGAACCCGTTGTAAATGCATGAAAGTATTATTATTTAGTTTAAATCTTTAATCTATTGGCGATCAGGACGTGTGGTGTCTCCAATTAAAACGCCTACATAACGAATATCCTGAGAATTGTCAATTTACTGACACTATTCCACTTAAACCTTGTAGTTAGGTATAATAGTTGACCCACGCAACTTCTGTCAAATCAGTTTAATTAGAAGCTGAGAACAATATTTAATTTACAACGAAAACAAGTTTATTATATGATTAATATTTCGTACAAATAGATCAAAAATAGAGAACTTTTAATGACTGGAAAGACCATAGAGAACACTAACCCTTGCTATTAGCCCTTTATCTAAGGTGCCCGAGGCTGAATGTTTATTTATTTATTAAAACTTCATGCACAAAATAGTGTACATAGGCGGACTTAATGCCATAGGCATTCTCTACCAGTCTACCTTTAGGTCATGGAGAGATGATTGAAGGTAGGCAAAACAAGTCTATTGTTCAAAAGAGAATAGGCGTACCAAACGTGTAAAATAAAAATTGTAGGATATGGCGAACAATAATAACGCGCGAGATCCTGAATCGCGGTTACGGCATTTGCAAGAATCTTCGCATATATACGACATCTGAAATCTACTACAGTGGGCTTCGGCCTGATCACCATACACTACCTCGCCCGCAAGGAGATCTCCCTTTGGCCATAAGTCCACTGTCCACAAAAAACAAGAACTTTATGACTACCTTGGTTACATTTAGATTCCAACAGCGAGAGGTAAACAAGCATACCCACGTCATGGTTGTAGATACCGTCTCTCATAAACCTCTATATTGTCAGGAAATTACAGGGTTGCTAATGTTGCTATCTATTTAACTTGTTGGAACGAAGTTCCTTATCGCGCGTTGTGAAAGGGGGCTAGACAGAAAAAATTCTTACGAAAAGTTGTCACGACACTTTTTTGTTTTAGATGATTATCGCTAGATGGCACTGTGTTCAAAATCTTTTAAAATACGTTCTTCATCGCGTTACGTTAGGAAAAAAATGTTTTAATCGAAAGGAATTTCGTTCTATTCGGGTGTCATGACACCTCTCAAGTTTTTTAAAAACTCGCTTGCTTTTTAAATTTTTTTTTGGTAGGTATATACAGGGTGTTAAAATCCGATGAAACAATACTTTCACAGCAAATAGTATACTTGATGTAGAAGCCATCCACCAAGTCTGGGTTTTCTAGGCATAATATATCATAAGTTATAACTAATCAAAACTACGTGTTAATTTTCTATTAGTAGGAGTTTATTATAGTACGGAACTCTAAAATTGCGATGGAATGCGCCTGTGTGCTTGAAAATGGCATATAGATATAGCACGCTACATGTAGGTCAGGGTAGGGTTGTCAAAATTAATACAAAATAATATTTTTTCAACTTTGTGTGGGAAAATAAAGTCATTATCTCCGTTTCAAAAGTATGTGTATATGATTTGAAATGTGATATAGATTAAGCCCTTAAAGTATTGTTTCACCGGGCAACAACACCCTGTATGTTTCAAACTACTTAATTAACGTTAAGATTTAATAGTAATTGTAATACCTAATTAAATACACCTTGATTACCGAGTAACGAGTATTTGCACAGATGTTACAAGGCTACTCAAATTTATTAAAAACATACATAGTAATATTCACATTCTCATACAGAATTGTAGGAATGTAAATTAGGTGTTTCTTGAAGTTGTTTTTGTAATGATATTCCGTATAATTATTGTTAAACATAATTTTAAGTAATTAGTAATTTGTGAAGTACATACTCTGCGATAGTGTAGATAGATACTATAGTTCGGCCGTTCAGAGAATGCGTTCCTGACACGTAACTTAGTAATGGCGTTGCGGTTACGATAAAAATATTTTTGCTGGTTGTTTACCGTAACAAATGATGAGCATTAAAACAACATTATTATATAAATAATCAATGAATGTTATAATTTTGTGCCAAACTGAGCGTCAAATATCTTGGTAAACAATATTTTTCGTGACTAACTGATAGGGACACCTAAAGCGTTCCTTGTCAGGAACGCATTCTCTGAACGCCGGACTTTAATTCCTTGTAATTTATCGAACTTTTCAAATTATCCAAATTGGTCCATCATCTGCATATCCCTCCAAAATTAGAAATTTCAGTTATTTTACCACATTTTTTATTTATTGCATCATAGATACACGAGCCTACGGCCCACCTGATAATGCTCGTTTGAAGAGAGACATGTCATAGCGCTCCGGAAACACCGTGGACATTTCGACATAACAAATTACATCCAAATGCGATTATTTTATTTTTTCAAACTTTTAATTTATTTGTTCAATCTAAAAATGTTACTCTCCATTTCATAGAACCATTTAAATCAAAGGAAGAAACAAAAAAACAACATTTAGAAATAAAAACAGTCATAAATCACACTAAATTCCAATTCAATAGAGACAATAGATATTAAGGTAAACCACGAAAAAGTAAAACTACCCCTAGTTGACAATAGTTCAGTATCGTTTGATATTTTTCTGATAAAATGATACCGTGACTTTCAGGGTGTTTCAGGCCGTACCTGGTACGAATACGAAACTCATTTATCATTCCACGGAGTTCATTATTCTGTACTTGAAGATAAATACAATACATATTTTGTGAAAGGTTCATAAACTCTAGGTTGGGATTTGGTTCATTTACTTTCATGCACAATTAACGAGTTCTTACCGCGATAGTTAATTAATTGAGTCTCGATATTTCAACGTTGTTGCAAACGTCATGATCACGAGTACATGAAAACCAAATATTTTTGAAAAATAATTAACGAAGCTCTATGACTTGTCCTTCTTTGAATGATGTTTAAGAAAAGCACCGTAAAGTAGACAATACGTCGCCTCAGTGCTTGTTTGGCCTATCTGCACTCGAGCAAATTTTACAGGAGACAGCAAACAAGCACGGAATTTTCTTTAAGTGCCGTGTTGAGAAAAAAATTGAAATTAGATTTTTATTGTTTTAGAATTGAATATTTAAAAAAAAAATACCAGTCGGATGGAAATTTTATTCTTTATAATACTGCATTAAAAAGTCATTTTCGTAAAAAATGTCAGATAGGCCAAACAAGCACTGAGGCGACGAATAGTCATCCTTTATACCTTGGCATTGGAGAGGTCAAACCACTTACCTACCTTCGGGTTGGACGTACCTACACTCTTGATTATAATAAGAAATACAATTAAATTTAGCTGCCCCATTATTATTAAGTAGTTAAAAACCGTTTTTGTCAACCCCTGTTTTGACATAACGTTGAACATGTAGTATAGAATTACTCCCTTATTTAAACCCTATACTTCCTTATAGCCGGCTTCTAAGTTTCCGAAATATTAAATTACACTCAACAATCAATGTACAGAATGGTCAGGACAAAGTTCTTTAAATAATTTTATTACTATTATCTAGTTACTAGCTGGCCCACACAACTTCGTCTGCGTCACATAAGGAAATTTTCTCACCGTTTAAACCTTCCCTGGACTTCTACGAATATTTCAAGATTAAAATGAGCCAAATCGGTTCAGTCGTTCTCGAGTTTTAACGAGACTAACGAACAGCAATTCATTTTTATATATAAGAAAGATTATCTAGAAAACTTAAGAGAAGATGTGCAACCTACAATTTAATAATTACAACCTACAAATTAATTAGTGACCATGCATTAACATAAACAGCTGCTACAGAGATCTACAAAAGAGAAACAAGATTTGAAACCAATTGTTTCTCATTTAGTTCGAATACTTAAGACATGTCGACATCCACTCTCCATAGTTAATTTATACTTTAATACACTTATCATTATGCAAGCACCGGACGCAGAATGTAAAACAAAACACGATTACTCATCTAATCTACACACAATTTGTACCGACAATAATATGCATGCCGAACTATGATTACTGTAATGGAAGTCTAGGAAAGGTTCAATGCACTAACCAACAATCGTAAAATAAGCCTTCATTTAACTCGAGAATCAAATAAACACAGCTCTCAGGCAATAGCCAGTATTCTTCATCTAATATCTATCAAATTTAAATTGGACTTTTCGATTGAGTTTACTGATTGAGTATACAGTTCTTCGTAAATTGGTTGTATTATGAAGGAATAAAAAATGCGATTCAATTTTCGTCTGTTTGAGAGATACAATGTCACGGACGTTCTGGTGTTGATCTTGAAATACATTTTTAGATTTTATCAAGTGAAGAAACCGAGAACAATTGTTGATAATGAAATTTAGTTGTTGTATGCCTAATTTCTCGTAATATTATGTGTCTAGTTAGCGAAATATTAATGCTCATAATAATAATACAAAAAAAAGACATGCCCGCTGAGTTTCTTACCAGTTCTTCTCAGGACGATGGCTATAATTATTTTTTTTTGTGTCCGAACTGGTGGTAGCTTTTAAATTTTGACATCAACAAGAATGAGCATCTCATCAATGTTGAAAATAAAGTGAAATAATTTCATTTCAAAATTTGAAAAAAACCATCAGTAAGCGTCTATTTGATGATGATGATTGATGTACTTTAGTTAATGATGATAAAATAATCTGCATAAAATTAACATGTAATCTTGTCTTTCTGAAATTTTGTTCAAAATGTATATGCTTCATTAACTAGTAGAGCGATTTCTACAATATTACAGATAACGATTTTCCATCAAATACGCAGATGATGACGAATAAAAATGTTTGTGACAAAGGTCGATAGACTTTTCTAGGTAAGATTATATTTAAGAAAATTATATTTAAACTAACACTTAAACAGTGTCCAATTTAACATTGAATTAATTAACAATTTCTAAAAAGAAAACAATAAATATTCTCAAGTCTAAGGACTTTGTAATGATATTCTGTTCATTAGTCAAATCTTTTAAAAACTATCTCTTCATTCCCGATATCCACTCAACTGGGAACGTCACTTTTCGCTAGATGGCAAAACTGGGGACTTCTTTCTGAATCACTACACTGTTTAAGCCTCTTTTTAAAATCATTTTTTTCCAATAATTATTTATTTCGATTTTTAATTAAACCTTATACTTTTTAAATCTTTATTATTTTAAATGCGCTGTATAACATTTTGAACAAAAATATACTATCTGTGTTAAATATGAGACAAAAAAAGTTTTTGAACTGTGCTCAATTTTGGCTCCTGCCACAGACTTGGCAAAAGTAAACAAACCAATTCTGTTGCCGATCCTAGTTGAGTGGCTATACACTAAATACATTGCCATAAAACAGTCATTATTAATGACTTTGTGTTTCTGTAAGCTCAGTGTCACTGGTATGGCATGACATGACTGAGGGCTGAGTCAGACGGGAGCGTCGCATGACAACTACCCCTCCCTGATCAGTGTTTCAGACACTAATTACGTCATCTAATTGTAGGGACAGGGAGTGTACTTCTAGCCCTGAAATTTTTCTCACCGTTTAAACCTTCCCTGGACTTCTACGAATATTGCATGATTAAAATAAGCCAAATCGGTTCAGTCGTTCTCGAGTTTTAGCGAGACTAACGATCAGCAATTCATTTTTATATATAAGAGAAGATAATTATGATTTTGGAACAGTCTAACCAAAAACAATTGAAAAATTGTTCCAAATTATATTGCGGCATTCGCCCCATTTCGGCTTAGACAAAATTACATATTCACCCTGTATCACATCTAGATATCGTAGTCTAGACTTTAAATACATCATGAATCATCTTTAGCTTTATCAAAGTATTGATTTTAACAAACCAAATCCCTGCGTGGGCAGAGTGGGAGTTTTGATGTTCTTACCATTCAAACTTCATATATTTTGAAAGGCTATAATGGTGTATTGTTCCATGAATAGTAGGCGTCTAGTGTAAAAACTAGTATGCTACAATAAAATATAATTTTCCTCCTATTGTTGCTAGTTAATCCTGTACCAAACGAGTCTTGTGTTAAAATATTTTTTGCATTGATTTTAGACTGTTGTAAAGAAACTTTAAATACCCTGGACATCATGTAGCAGTAGAGTGCTAGCTAATGCAAGTAAAATGAGCCCAAACACGAAGGGTTAGATCTTGTTGAGCACAAGAGTTTCTATGACTTTCGAATCCATTTTGTCATATTATTGTATTGTCGATATACATCTGCGTGCAAAATGTCAACTCAATCGGAAACTGGGAAGTTTGTCAGATTTACCTTGTAAAACACTTGGTATATTCAACATAGTACCTATATTATAGACGTTACAACTTTGTAAAACAAAGAGTTATGTTTTAATAAAATAAAGTTGTTATGCACTGTAGACCTTTGTTTCAGTGTCCCTTTTCGTTTCGGCTTATCGACCAACCCAGATAAATTACAGTAGAAACTATAATAAGTCATAACCTAATTAAATAATGTAGGTAAGTACATTGGATTAATAATATTAAGTTCAATGACGAGTCGCGTGCACAAAAGTTGGTCATTAAATTAATTTATTAATGGAGCGAAAGCTCATTGTTTTTTCTAAAACCTAAACTGTGACTAATTTGTATTGTTTTTTATTCTTTGGATCACTAAAATATTTAATAAACATGATAGTGCCTATAAACATTTTAAAGATATTTTAACTTTATAAGAGAGATGCAGAATATTAGGGTATTGTGGCGAGGAGAGGTCTACCTATGTCCAATAGTGGACGTCCATGGGCTACTGATGAAAATGATGACTAGGACATGCCAGAAACGTAATTTTTCTGTTAGTTATATGTTCACCAATATGAATGGTTTTATTATTCCCTCGAAATGACGTGTCCACTTCCAACAATTATTAATAAACACGAAATGAAACATCTTTATGTAATGTTTTGGTTTTCAATTTAACTGACATCTGTCTGGGCACGTTCCGTCGAGACCGGAGTCTGATTCATTCGAATTACGAACAATGACCGCCATTTTTGTTTTAGCAAAAAATGATGTATCGCTCATGAATTACAGTGAATAATAACTCCTTGTTAGACTTTGTTTTCAAGGAATAATAAAATTAAATAGACAATAATTCTGCATTTTTTCTCCCATGAGATTTACAGTCGTGTGAACTGATTTTGATTGCGTATATGATAAAACGAGCTTAATAAACTTAACTATCCAATTGTTCAATCGAGAAGTAGGTATAACATAGCTTACCTACTTTAGAAAATGGACAGAAATATGCAGTAATGTACACTTTTGGCGCAAATGTGTTTTTTAGTTTTTGTTTATTTATAAAACTTTTAGCCTCACGTTAGGTAATTGTTGCTTTACTTCAGATCTTTCTAGCTATTAAATTTTGTAATAAATATACTTCAAAATGACCTTGACAATATTTATACTTGTAATAAACCTATTAAACGTTACGGACGACATGTGCTCAACGAAATGCATCAACAAACATCGAACCAAAGCGGGTCATATGTCTTTGAAATCTACATACTAATTATACAATAATTAACAGGGTAATGAGGGCTTTCATATTATATGTTTGATGGATAACGAACAGCAATTAATGTCAAAATAGTGGGTCTATGCAGAGTTTTTTTTTTTTGTCAGTTGGAGGAAATCACGGGACCTAGTATGTGGGAGTTGAACCGCACTAAAACCTCCAACCGCTCACACTCAGCGTCCGAACCCCGGCTGAGGTCAGAACCCAGCACGGGGTTATGAGGGACGGCGCGACGCGTTACGCCATCGGCACTCTTTCCCGTCGCAGAGTTACCAACATTGCTCTTTTAGCGCTAAATTTTTTAAGAACTAAATATAGCCTATGTCACTCAAGGATGTAGTACAGTGTGTAGTGATATTGTAGCTTTCCAACAGTGGAACAATTTTTCAAATCGGTGCACTAGTTGCGGAGCCTATTTCAGACAAACAAACAATCAAACCTTTATAATATTAAGCATAGACAATAAGGATTTAAATGAAGAACACGACACTTATTTTCCCACCATCGATCGACTACTGTTTAATTTTTAATGAATGTCTCTTAAAGTTAAGTATTACCTTTAGATACCTAGTGAAACTTCAAAAAATATTTTTTAATTACAGTAGAACTGTTGAAAATTGTACCTTAAGATCTTTTGATTAAGTTAATTCTCTATAATATTGTTTATCTATACTAATATTATAAAGCTGAAGAGTTTGTTTGTTTGTTTGTTTGTTTGTTTGAACGCGCTAATCTCAGGATCTACTGGTCCGATTTCAAAAATTCTTTCACTGTTGGAAAGTCCATTTATCGAGGAAGGTTATAGGCTATATTTTATTTTCAAAAAAATTAGGGATCCGCATGAAAATATCGAATATGTAACACAAGGTGAAAAATCGAAAACTATTTATGCGTACGCTGCAAAAACTATTGACAATAGAACAAAATGATGTACTACGGATTTTTAGGTCTTTTGAAGACAAACAAAAAAGTCCGCGACAGCATATATCTAACTATCATAGTTTAGTCACAATAACCGCTTTTATGTTTATAAAATTTAATATTTCGTTCCGAGATTGAATTTAACGTTAAATGAGTATCGTTGTATTAACCTTTATCCAAATTAAGTATTATATTATCAAGAGTATTAACGTAAAAGTAAATTACTTTTTGTTTTATTCCAATCGGACTTTTCGTTTAGAAGTTATTACGAGTATAAAACGCAATGAATATGCGGCCGCGCAAATAACAACGCGACGGCATTGCGAGTACTGTTTCAACCCCTTTGTAACGCAGACAAAGTTGCGCGGGTCAGCTAGTAATTGAATATAGACTTATTTTTATTGCACTTTCTTGTGATATGGGCGTATAATTTGTCCGTAGAATAAACATTTATAATTATCCATTTATTAGCTTATTTTTTACATTATATTTTTAAACATATTTATTAAATACTAGAATGTAATATAATGTCATATGTTTCTACAAGTCATTTTAACAGATTTCAAAAATGAAAGGAATTTAATAATAGTTTTTTTTTTTATTTATTTCTCGAATAAAAAATATAACTCTACGTGTACTACCCAAAAGCGAACGAGAAAGAGGGCATACAGATTTGTTTGCTCTTAAATCGACCCGCAGTATCCAGTCTTCTCGTGATCATGACGTTTGCAACAACGTTGAAATATCGAGACAACTCAATTAATTAAATATCGTGGTAAGAACCCGTTGAAAATGCATGAAAGCATTATAACTCTACGATCGTAGGATAAAAAGTAGTTCAAAATATAAAAAAAAACAATTGTTAGGTAAGTATAAAGATATTGTTTACACAAAACAAGACTCCATTTCAATAAGTTCCAAGAAATATTATTCAAAACATTAAACCTAATACGGTTTGATTTCTGTAACCGCAAACTACGGAAACAAATACCAATATCGACAATAATGTGTTAAAATTATTTTATTTTATTGCATCAAACTCTTTTCTTAGTAATAAAAAGATTTTGCCAAGTAACTTTTAGGGCATTTTGAACTTCATCCTCTTTAATTTTTCAAAAACCTTTTTTAGATCTAAACGATTTTGGTAATTTTAATGAAGCGAAAAACAAAAATCACTAGAAAATGTTGGTAAAATAATATTCTCAATAAATATAAGTAGGTAAGTACTTAGGTATCGTACAAAAATTGTTAATTTTCAGAAAATGTCTAAAAATTTACTTAGCTTTTCAAAAAAATATTTTTTTCATAATGTTTTCTGTTGTTACAAAAAAACAAACAGTCAGTAAAAAATCTTTTAAAAAGTTTTCAATTGTCAATCGTAAAATATTTTTCAACATCGCTTCTTAAAAAAAATAACAACCTCAAATTTAAAACCTCTTTTCAGAAAAAAAAAAAAAATCCTCATTCCAGAAAAAAAGTAAGACCTACTCACCATTCTGTAAAGTTGTATAAAATCGACTTAGAATTGAAGCGTGTGTTGGCGTAGGCGGTTCGCTATGCAACGCACCGTGCCCGACTGTGGCTCATCGGGCACACCACGCCGGCTTTATAACCACGACTGTTGTCATGACGATTTGTCGTACGGGATATCGGGACGATTATGAAGTTCAGGAATTGAAAAAAAAAATGTTTTATAAGTATTTGTTGCAGTAGTTTAAAAACGAGGCTTAAAGAGAGTCTCTAAGGGTAGGCCGTAGGTAGCGGCCTCGCAATGTATTCTGGTAATGCAGAGTTCCATGAGCGACGGTAACCACTTACGATCAAGTGGGCCGTTAGCTCGTCGTCTCGTACCGGCAATAAAAATATCAGAAGAAGAATTATCAGTGTTTCTCTACTTTACTTGTTCTTCATCATCTTAAATCTACATATCTATTAAAAAAGCCGATTCAAAATAATGCATTACCGCATTACGTACTTTTATACGAGTAGTTTTAAACCTTCCAAGTTAAATTAACCCTTAAATGGATAATGTTGTTTTTAAACAACATACTAAACATCACCGATAAAATTAAGCTTCTTTTAATTTTTTTGTTAATTTTGACAGCTATTTCTTATTTCTGAACGAATTTTGTACTTAAAAAAAAAATAGTAAATTCATGTCTGGTTTTTTTTAACTCATTTTACCTAGACAGTAATACATGTCCATTACACAAATATATTTTTTAAAACGTGAAACAAAAATCGTCCATTTAAGGGTTAAATTCAATGGTTCTAAAAATTTATTTAAAACTTTTAATTCTTGAGTGTATCCCTATTTTATTTTAATAACAATGTTGTTAGGCAGTGACTAAGGGATCGAGTGAGTAATATTAAGAAGAATAATCTATTTTAGTGTTCATGTTTACACTCATCCTATTTCCAAATATTTCACTTTGGTAATTTTATTTTCAACAATAATAAAGATTGACATAATTAGTATAAGATTAAGCTAAGACGGGGACGGAGCGACGGGAAAGAGTGCCGAGCGCGTAACGCGTCGCGCCGTCCCTCCAATTCCCGTGCTGGGTTCTGGCCCCAGCCGGGATTCGGACGCTGAGTGTGAGCGGTTGGAGGTTTTAGTGCGGTTCAACTCCCACATACCGCATCCGGTGATTTCCGTCAATTGAAAAAAAAAAAAAGGTTAACAAATAAAATTTAAAAGAATTGCTGTAGTGGTGAAAAGGTCACGACTCAGCATGATTACCCCAAGAGATTATCACAACAAAATATTGGATAGAAAATAAGAATGATTAACAGTAGCCAATTGTTGGTCCTAAAGATCAGAAGTTATCACAATTTCGAATGTGCGGTGTTCCTTGTTTGTGTCACATTTGAGTTCATTTAACAGCTATGTTTATCAATGAAGAACTCCTTATTCTCTTACAAGTAAAATGTCTGGATCAAGTACCTACTTTAATCGATTTTAGAACCATCAATTTTAAAACCTGTAATTAACAACCATAATTTTTGCGTGTATTTGGCCCAAGGAGATTAAAGTAGGTAAGCAATGTAAACGTCATGTTGAATGTCTTTGATTTTACTCACCGGATGAGATTAGGATTAGCTCTTTAGTTGATCACGTCAGGGTGTAGAGTCAGGTCAAAGTAATGTTCATGAGCGACAGTAACCACTTTCGATCAGGTGGCCCTTTCGCTCGTCTACCTACATGGCACTAACAAAAAGGTAACTTTTATATTTTAAGGTAAGGTAAGAGTAATCTTCAAGATCAGAATATGAACCACAAGATGGCGCTAGTCTTACTTTTGGTCGTTATGGCAAAGATTGTAGAAGATATATATGGTTTGTAAAAATGAATGTTATAATATTTAAATCAAAACAAACACAACATACATAACAGTTATTAATAAATATTAATAATTTGCTTGTAAATGAGACAAATAGACACAGATGTATCGAAGGCCTCGTCAATAATTGTGAATTGATCGATTCAAACATTCGAATTGGGTCGATTGTCTCTGACGCGACTGTCGTTACTCGATTCCTGTTCCGTGACGATACTTCGATTGTTCTAGAATCTAGATCTTTAATTGATAAGTCCAAGTCATAGAAGTTTCGTTCTTGTTACGCTACTTAAACGAGATTTTGGAACGAAGTTCCTTATCGTGCGTTATCGAAAGACGGAAAAAAATTTTACGAAAAGTTCACACTTTTTTGTTTTAGATGATTATCGCTAGATGGCGCTGTGATCAAAATCTTTTAAACACGTTCCTTATCGCGCGTTACGTCAGGAAAAAAAATATAAGATATCTTTTAATCGAAAGGAACTTCGTTCTATTCGGGTGTCCCATGACACCTCTCAAGTTTTTTATTTTGGGTATAAATTAGATAAGTGATACGCGGGCTATTTTCCGCAAATTGACGTCAAAGTTGCGGCTATTTTTCACGGTGAAACTGGATATTATGTACTCCACTACCCAGTTCCTCTAGGATGTTTGCCAGCTTCTTAGGTCTAGCGACCGCCTCGGAGAGCGACCTCAGTAAACCAAGATCTATTTCCCGGTAGTTGGCAACTCCTTTGCACTCCAGCAACACATGAGGAGCTGTGTTTTCTTCCTCCATGCAGGCCCTGCATAGTGGACTGCCAGTTATACCTATAGTGTAAAGGTGTTTGTTAAACGGTTCATGGATCGTTATCTCTCCTATTAGACTACTGCATTTAGGTCTTTCTTTAGGCACACTAAATAAAATGAGATGTTAGGGTCATCGGTTATTTACCAAGACAAGTTAGCTTTCCCTCGGGTTCCTGGGCTTCACTGCTCAGAGTCATTACAGTGGTCGCCGCTGTGGATCCTGGCTACACAGGAGTTACAGTGATGGGAGTGAGAGGTGTGCAAATACTCGTATCTAGGTACTGTTTCTACTTCCAAACTGAACAGGAAATTATGTATCTGTTGCCCCTGTAGGTGACATAGGAATTAACGTTAACTAACATTAGGTGGGTGGCCATCATTGTTCCACAACCTTATACATAAAAAAAGCTCAATAAATAAACTCAATTTGTAATATAATACATTTAAGTAAATTGTACAAAGAACTCCATATTTGGTTTGGAGTACACAGTAACGCGTGCTTTTTGGGCATAAATGGTTCCACGGAGAATGTAGGCGTATTATTTATCGATGACACTCAAATGTGGTCTAAATTAGAAGAGATTGTACCAAAATTAAAGGTATTCAATATTACGTAGGTACAATAAAACATAGTCGTGGTGGTCGAGTGGTTGAAGTGCTTTCTGTAAGGAGATTGGAGATTCTAATCGGCCGACTGTTTGTAAAAAAAAATGTGAAGTCCCCAATTGGACTACGCCTGATCCCTCAACTGAAGAGACTAGAGCCCAGTAGTGGATTTTTTTAGTATTTATATTCATTCAAACATCTTATATATAAAAATGAATCGCAAAATGTGTTGGTAAGTGCATAACTCAACAACGCCTGGACCAATTTGGCTAAATCTTTTTTTAAAATGTTCGTTGAAGTTCAAGGATGGTTTTTACGGAAAAAATCGAATAGTTGCCGGGAAGAATTGAAAAAAACGGGTCATAGGGTTCACGCAGACGACGTCGCGGGCAGCAGCTAGTTTCAAATAAAAATCATTACAAATTAGTATAAAGTAAGTAGACTAAACTAAACAAACTAACGATACCCAGCAGTAGGTCAAGTCATGTGCAACGTGTCAGCTATTCCTGGTGTAATGTGGATAGTATAAGGTAGCTGGTAGTGCATTCATTCATTCATTGCAAACATTCAAGTCACTGGTAAATTAGGAAAAAACTTGAGAGGTGTCAAGGGACACCCGGATGGAACGAAGTTCCTTTCGATGAATTAGTGAGGGAATTGTAATAAAATTTTATTTCTTATAAGAGAGAGAGAGAGAGAGACAGACGTTTTAAACTAACTAATTATTATAACTTAAATAAAATATTTTGATCACAGCGCTATCTAGCATTAATCATATAAAACAAAATAAGGAATTGTTTTAAAAGATTTTAATCACAGCGCCATCTAGCATTAATCATATAAAACAAAAAAAGTGTCGTGACAACTTTTTCATAAGAATTTCCGTCTAGCCCCCTTTCGATAACGCGCGATAAGGAACTTCGTTCCAAAAACAAATGAGGCTTTAGGTAGCGGCCCTTCAGTGTCCCCTGACATGGGCAACGATAACCATTTACGATCAGGTGGCCTGATGCCTCGCTGTAAGGCAAGATTCGTTATATTATTATGTTTTATTTCCATGTTGTAACTAGTAATCAGACAGAGGCTAGGCCGTCAAATGGACCGTATCTCAATAGAGCTATCGTTAAATTGTCTCAAGTAATAAATGATAGGTGCGGGTCGCGAGATCGTTTGCTAACAATACGTAATTGGAGTCGTCAATTGTTTACTAAATTGGTTTGTTTTAGACAGTCTCTAACTAGTTCAAAATTAATTCGATAAACCTACAGTGTCTTAAAAATAATAGAAAGTAGAAAGAAAACTGGGTGCATAGTACATACAATAATATAATAATTCAAGTTACAAATAGTCAGTCTCTATATTGGGGGTGTCGCGACGGGAAAGTGTGCCGCAGTGCGTAACGCGTCGCGCCACCCCGCATAACCCCGTGCTGGGTTCTGGCCTCAGCCGGGGTTCGGACGCTGAGTGTGAGCGATTGGAGGTTTCAGTGAGGTTCAACTCCCACATAACCCACCCGCGGGGCGGGCGGGATCCGGCGATTTCCTACAACTAAAACAAAATAAAAATGGTCTCTATATTACTATGTAAATTTGGTTTAATACCACTACTTACAACTGAGCTTGATTTTATCACAATACTAGATATATTTGTTTTAAATACGTAGGTAAAACAATGTTAATTAAAGTATTATTTTAGGGGGATAACAATTATAAATTATTATTTAGAACGGCTCTGAAGTTAATTCCAGGTTTTTATTTTCAAAGGAAATTTCAAACTAGTAGCGCCTACTTACAATGTAATAGCATGTTCCATAAACGGCATTTTCTGAACCGAAAGCTTTTGCTCAGAGGTAAGAAAAAATCAGAGTAAGAAAAGTTGTACTTTATTTACAACTATTCAAATTTTTTTAGGAATTTGATTAAATAAGGTATTTTTATGAACCAGAAGTGGTTTTACTTTTTAAAAAACATTCGTTAATGGTATGCAAGGAATCTCCTTTACTTAATAATGGAAAATCGCATCTGAATCCAAAGCAAGTCCAACGTATCTTTTTCTCACGACCTCTCCAAAATTGGCGCCAATCCCAGCACCCATAGATAAGCTGCGCAGTCTATCAGTTCCATAGACAATATATGGGTCGCCTCCGGGTTACTGAATCTTTTCGCTTGACACTCTTAAGAGTATGTTATTACATTTATTTCAAGAAAAAAGAATAAGACCACAGCCTACTTTATGGTAAGGGATTACCGTCGCTAATTCTGTCTAGGTAGGATTAAAAAACTCATTGAGATCAAAATATGCATTAGGTAGGTAAATACTAGGTAGTAAGGCTGTAAAAAGTAGTCGTGGTGGCCGAGTGGTTGAAGCGCTTGCCTTCCGTACGGGAGGTCGCGGGTTCAAAACCGGCCGGCTTCTACCTCTAAATCTTAATATAAAAAAGATTTATGTGCAATTTTTCCCAACGCCACTGGCTATAAACAGTGAAGGAAAACATGGTGAGGATACCTGTATATCGGTAAAACGTTCTAAAAATCCTTTGAAGATATGTGAAGTCCCTAATCCGCACTGGACAAGCGTGGTGGACTATGCCTAATCCCTCTCTAAGGATACCTGAGCTCAGCAGTGGGCAGTAATGGGTTGTTACAGTAAGGCAGTAAATTGGCAGATTATTAATTCCAGCCAGTAAAATGAAATTTCCAGTGTTGCAGGTTTTTAGTCCTAAATAAATAGTCACGTGGAAGGATCGACTTTTTACAATCAAATTTTTCCTTTTTAGTTTTCGCGCCATTTTTTCTTTCTTTTTTTCTAGGCAACGGATTACACTCCCATTATGCCTAACTCAATTAAATAGGCTGTATAAAATTCAAGATGATATTATGATAATAATAAATAAAACATTTTATTTAATTTAAAATTTTATTATCTATCCCTTTTCACAACCAGTAATTATAATTATTTACAATATTAACACATTATTTGGTATTTCACAAAACAGTCGATGGCACTAACTAACTATAAAATGAATAACTTATAAAAGTACATTGTGTTGAGTACCAGCGCACATTTAAACGAATCGGGCCGCAACGCATATACAGGGTGATTCTTTAATGATGGTAGATATTGCAGATAATACATATTAAATAAAGGTCATGATAGTTTATGGTCATATACAACCAGTAGCAATTTTATAATCAAGGAATATAACGCCTTAGTAAACGGCACTTAAATATGTCAAAAATTCCTGTAAAAATATTGTCGCCCGAAAATAGAGTTCTTGTCACCCTCCTTCAATATGTACCAACATTATTAAATCACCCTGTAGATTGTAAAAAAATCACCCTGTATAAATTACTGTATAAAGTACAGCCAAGATACATTCTGCAAGCCACAAAATACAGTGTTGCAATTTTAATGTGCCATCATCAAAAAATCACCCTGTATATCACGGTCAACATACATACATTAATTTTACTTCACAATTTTTTTATAAGTCACACCAACAATTTACGTGCACTTATTTTACACTTTTAAATTTTGGTCATAATTCACCTTCCTGCGTTCCAGTGCGGAAGTACAAAGCGGTGTTTCTCGCCGTGAATATGTACGGCGCGACGCGTGACGGGCAGCGGAAGGAGCGCATTAACACGGGAGGAACGTTGTCGGATTTATTACCGACGGGTTCTAGAAGGTTGTTCCATAGGAGGTTGGCAGCTGGAAAATGGAAGAGGTGTAAATTTCTTATTAGCTATACAGGATGATTTATCCCTCTGTATAGGGCATTAAATTCGTGGTGGCCGAGTGGTCGAAGCGCTTCCTCTAAATCTAAATGTGAAAAAGATTTATGTGCAATTTTTCACAACACCACTGACTAAAAACGGTGAAGGAAAACATCGTGAGGAAACCTGCATGTCGGAAAAGGATTCTAAAAATCCTTTGAAGATATGTGAAGTCCCCAATCCGCACTGAACAAGCGTGGTGGACTATGCCTAATCCCTCTTCTGAGGAGACCTGAGCCCAACAGTGGGCAGTAATGGGTTGGTACAGTATAGGGACCTACATCATTTACACTTACTTTCCGTGATCATAGCGTTGTTTTAACCGTGATAAAAACCAGTTTAGTATTCGTGTAAGTGAAAGACATGTTGTTCAGGAGAAGTAGTTATAACCGGTAAAGGTACATGCACATTTGGCTTCTTCAAATGGGGCTGGAAGAGAATACTTAAAGATATGACGAGGGGGAACGGCGTAGTGGGGTGGTGGGGGGGAGCGTTAAGCAGAGATACGTTACCTAGAGCGTGTCCCTTCTGCGAGAAGTGGAAGCAGTCGTGCGTGATGTAGGACTGGTGGATGACGAGGGGGAGCGGCGTGGTGGGGGGGAAGGGCGCGTTGAACAGCCTCATGAAGGGCTGCAGCACCACCGTGAAGTCTTCGCGGACGTCGTAGCGACCGCTGTCCACCTGAACACGAAGATACAACATTACAAACTAATTTAAAAAAATGGTACATACAGGGGATGTAACTTTGTGCCAGCTGAAGTAGGGTGAATGACCTGTCTAAATACAACTCAGAGTCAGTCATATTTACTTGGTTCTCTAACAACCATAGATCATGATTTGTTAAAGACAGGAGATATAAAATATACTCTGCTTAATTCTCAATTCCCGAGAGGAATTATTTTAAAATCTTTGAGTTCAGAGTTCTCCTAAGAAAGAAAACCTTAATATTATTAGTTCTACGACATGTCCTTCTTCATATAAGGCGAAGAGATAGTCCCATTATATTGCAGAGATCCATGATCGACGCAACGATGCCCTATCAACGTCGTCATCGTCTTTTATTATTTTGACAGGAGGAAATCGCTGTTCTTCTACCCGCCTTGTAAGTACCTCCTGCCCCTCATACTCAGCGTCCTGGCTGAAGACAATATCCAGCACGAGATTGGGTGGAACTACCTACTTAGCAATAAATTATTGGAGATGATTATCGTTAAACTTACAAGCAACTTCTCGTGTTTCTGGTAGAGTCGTCCCATCCTCACGATGTCGGTGAGCTCGTCTCCGCCGCGGTGGAAACACGAACAGAACAGCGAGTGCATCAGACGACACATCATGGGGCGGAGGACGCGGACCGATACTGATACATCTGGAATTAACGACACTTTTTTACCAGGAATCCTGAAACTAAAGCCTGCGGTCCATAGACTATCTTCAACATCATGACAAAGTGAATGAAGTGAACCTTTGTGTGTATAGGGATGTAACAAATATTCGTAAAAATAATGTGAATCATTGAATGTTATGCTATTCGCAGAATAATTAGAAAGACATTACGTGGATACAGAGGAAGTATAAAAAGCCAAGATAAAGGCCTCTAGCTGTCCTTTAAAATGAGCCAGAAAATATTATTGTTCACCGAGGCCATATTGATATGACTCGCTTTTTTTTCTCTCTTTTTTGATTGGAGGACTCGCTGTTGGTCCTTAAGCCTTTACAGCTTCACCAGGATGGGCTCAGGAGGAGCTCGGCTGAGTATAGGAAGGAACTAGGTTGATTTACATACTTGATATGATGCGGATTGTTGATGAAAGCAGGCTAGCGTATCATTTCGACATGAGGTCATTGGTTAGTATGTATCATGAGTGAACAATGAGTTTCTTGCCTTCCGTGCAGGAGGTCGCGAGTTCGAACCGTCCACTTAAAACATTGAAGCTAAACTTCGTGTGAAAATCTGAATTTTTGAGATGGATTTAAAAATCCTTCACCAATCCCAAAGTGAATCAAATTACTCAAAAAATTGGTGAAAGTTTACCTAAAACAGGAACTAAATTGACTATGGTCCTAGGCAGGTTATCCTGGAGGTAGTCCAGTGCCTTGGCCAGCTTCCTCGCATGAGCAGCCGGAGACCAGGACGTGGGGTTGATGCAGGCGGCTGAACAGATGTCGTTGGCTCCTATGAACACTGTGATCATCTTCCAGTCTTGGGCTATGTCGATGTCGGGTGAGGCTCGCATACGGGCTACGATTATCTGGAAAATTAAGTTAATTTCTCGTTTTTTTGAAGATTCAAAAATGGAGGCCGTTTCGACCGCTAATGTATTTGTTCGTATCGTGTCGTTTATAAACCGATTTTGATCTTTTTTTTTTAGAAAGAAGATATTTCAAAGGTGCTTCCATGATAAGGAAGGAAATCAGGGTTTTATGATGGTAGACCAGAGATATCGAGAGGAACTTTTTAAATTAACTTTTCGTTGTAAACCGAGCAACACTTTAAAATTCAGAGCGCCCGTGTGTACAGTGAAAATTGTTAGATAAAATAATTTCCGATCTTCTGGTGTTTCAGTATCCTTATAAAAGCCTTTTTGAAAGACGCTTTGTATTATTGTTTTTAATTATTTTATCATGCTATGAAAATTCGTGATGTGAGTTTGAGTTCCAGTGATACTACCCAAAAGCGAACGAGAAAGAGGGTAGACAGATTTGTTTGTTCTTAAATCGACCCGCAGTATCCAGTCTTCTCGTGATCATGACGTTTGCAACAACGTTGAAATATCGAGACAACTCAATTAATTAAATATCGTGGTAAGAACCCGTTGAAAATGCATGAAAGTATGCTATGAAAAGTTATCAATGTTAATAACTTTAAGGATCTCTGGCAATACATTATAAAGGTACCTTATTAAGAAGTAAAATAAAAGTTAGACACAATAAAAAGAAATAGTGCTTTTAAATGTACAATTCTGTCTATATGGCAATAATATATATATATATATATATATATATATATATATATCATTTCATTGAACTAAACAAACATTACATAAGGTAAAACATGTTTAATCGCGTTTTGAGAACTCTACATCAGGGTTACCAGGTTATGAGCATTTCCATTATTTTTAGAATAAATTAGTTTTGAAACTGGCAATGATTTATAGACGATTGAGTAAACCGTTGCGTTTACTAGATTACGATAAATATTTTTCGTCTCTTTAATCGACTTTAAAAAAAGAGGTGTTCAGATTATTTTTTTTCGTCGTTTAAGTCAAATTTTGCCAACGGGCTACCTGATCGTAAGTGGTTACCGTCACTCATGGACATTTTGAATGGCGTCACACACATTTTTTTTGAACCGATTTAGATGTTTCTTTTTTTCTTAAGCACTTCTAATTTCCCATTTTTTTGAGTTTTTTGCTTTGGCTATTGAGTCACTAATAAAAATTTAAGATTTTTTCGCTTTATTATTTATTTTATATCCAAAGTGCCAACCCTACAGCATCGCTAATTGATTTTCTCCGACATTAGAGACAGCCCATTAGATTTGAGTTGCGTTTAATTACATATGAAATCAGTTAAACTGAGTCCGAAATGGACATTCATTCCGCTTTCGTCACTGTCTTGAGACCTTTTGATGGATCTGATGACTATTTGACCGTCTTCCTTAAAAGAGGTTGTCAATTTGACTGTATTTTTATGTAGGTTAAGTTTAATAAATTTAATAAAATCAATGTCCGTGGTGCTTTTCTCAATTCTGGCGTAATGCATCTTTCAATGTTATTTTATTGTCTCCCGCTTTTGCGAGAAGGGAAGTCTATACTCATGTTTTTCCTACTCCTTCTATCATCTTCTAATTAAATTCGTTGCGGGGTCCAAGACAAGTTATCTTTCCCTCGGGTTCCTGGGCTTCACTGCTCAGAGTCATTACGATGGTCGACGCTGTGGATCCTGGCTACACAGAAGTTACAGTGGTGGGAGTGAGAGGTGGGCAAATACCCGAAAAAAGAAATAGGTTAAGTTTCTGTGTGACATTTCGGATGATTTTTTTTAGGTACCGTTGTGTAAAATGTAGCTTTTATTGGGTAAGATTTCATGATGCTGTGCGTGTTTACCTTTTTCTCTTAATTGAATAACCAATTCCGAAGATTATTTTTTCAAAAGCAGATATTGGAACGAAGTTCCTTATCGCGCGCTGAAAGGGACTAGACGGAAAAAAATCTTACGAAAAGTTGTCACGACGTTTTTTTTTTGTTTCAGATGATTATCGCTAGATGGCACTGTGATCAAAATCTTTTCAAACACGTTCCTTTATTTTTGTTTTAGATTATTATCGCTAGATGGCGCTGTGATCAAAACCTTTTAAAACACGTTCCTTATCGCGTGTTACGTTAGGAAAAAAAAATATAAGATATCTTTTAATCGAAAAGAACTTCGTTCTGTTCGGGTATAAGTGGTAAAAAAAGTTTAGGACAACCCTGAATTTTAATTGAATTCGCCCCAAACAAACTCAGCCGGGAAAATTAATCTTTATCGTAGTATAAGATAAACACAGTAGTCCTTACCTGAAAACCAGCGCTTGGTGGCTGTCAATCTTCAGTAACACCTCGCATTTTACTGAGTCTCAACTGGTTTGTAGCGGAATTTTTTATTTCTGTTTTTTATGTTCACGTTATTAGCACTTTTTAACGTTCTAAATTATTGGAACGAAGTTCCTTATCGCGCGTTATCGAAAGGGGGCTAAACGGAAATTCCTATGAAAAAGTTGTTACGCCACTTTTTTGTTTTAGATGATTATCGCTAGATGGCGCTGTAATTAAAATCTTTTAAAACAATTCCTTATTTTGTTTTATATGATTAATGCTAGATGGCGCTGCGATCAAAATATTTTATTTAAGTTAAAATAATTAGTTAGTTTAAAACGAATTAATTATTATAATTTAAAAAAATACAATTTTATTACAATTCCCTCACTAATTAATCGAAAGGAACTTCGTTTCATCCGGGTGTCCCTTGTCACCTCCCTAGTTTTTTTTGCTTTGTTTTTTTTGAATTCATTACCGTGTGTGTTACCATAAGTAAAGCAATGTCTATGTCTTACCTTGGCCTGTTTCAAAGCGTCTTCATCAGAAGCCACGGGGAAGGCCACGTTGAACTTAGCATTCTTCGTGATCCATTCTCCTGTACCCGTGGAATAACCCCTCAAGTTAGGATTAAACTCTTTCAGGATATTCGGCAGAGTCATAAATTCCCGCCATGTTGCGTCTCCTCCTGAAATTTGTTAAAATAAGAATAAATAATATTGCTCTACAAAAGTCTGCTTTGACTTTTTTGAATATAGTGATAATAAAATGTGTAAAGATAAGATTGTGCATAAAGTTTAGTAAATAAGGAAATAAACATAGTTAACGCTTAGTTTTTGGCAGAAGACATAGCATATCGACCTTCAGAGAGAGGAGAGAATAACCTAAATAACCGAGATGACGAAGAAGAATCTTCTGACTTCTAAAGAAAAAAAAAGGTTATCTTTAAGAGAATCAATACGTTAGTTCTTTTTTTTCTAAAGTTATACTGAAATGCACACTCATGGTATTGTCACATGAATCAAAATAATTTTTCGTTCAGGTTCCTGACCCTTATTGTATCAATTTCCATTGAAAAGTCAGACCACGTCCATACATCTAAAATGAATGGAAATGTGAATATGATAATAGAAGTATTTTGAAGTAAATTCATCATTAACTAGCTGCTGCCCGCGACGTCGTCTGCGTGAACCCTATGACCCGTTTTTTTCATTTTTCCCGGCAACTATTCGATTTTTTCTCGCCGTAAAAACCATCCTTGAACTTCACCGAACATTTTAAAAAAAGATTTGGCCAAATTGGTCCAGGCTTTGTTGAGTTATGCGCTTACCAACACATTTTGCGATTCATTTTTATATTATAGATGAGTAATGTTAAAGATACGTGGTACCAGCCTGTACAAGGTTTATAAACCTTATTTTACTAGGGTCGTATGATGATTAATACGGAGACGATGTGTTCTAGTTTTTTTTTGTATAGTTAATGATTTATTATGCAAGTAGTTTCAAAAGGACATTGTTCTCTTAATTCGTTGACCATTTAAATATTGAAATATTTAATCTGAGTGTAATAAAAGAGTCATCTAGGTGTCCTAGTTTAGTACATTCCTTGTAACTTCGAAAAAATAAGACTTAATCCAGGTTTTCATCACATTTTAGAAATACATGTGATAATATTTAGTTTCCTTAATAGAGCTCACGAATTTTGTAGTTTACTGGGATCAGATTGAAGAGAGTCAGGTACGCTCTTTAAGTCCATAGCTTTTTCTTACAATAAATTCCACTACTTACACCAAAGTTCAAGATTAACTTACCCATACACCAAGATACGCCTCGATACTCCACAAAGGCGCCCAAAGCGAACTCCTCCAGGGCTCCGCTGCCGGCCACCAGGGAGTCTCCTATAGCAGCTACCACATCGATGTCACCAGGTCGTAGCCGGTGTACCGAGGTAGGGCGCTCTTTACTCCGGCCCCAGGATAGGGCATCTTCGCAGGGGAAAGGGGTTGAAGGTGGGATAGCTCGTTGGCGACGGACGTGGGACCTTCTGACTGGGTAGCGAACTTTCCACTGAAAGAGATATAGGACAGTTATAATCTAGAATAAATAATTATGTGTCATACAGTGGTTAGGTTCTCGCTACACAGGAGTTGCAAATGTTGCAATGGTAAGAGAGGTGAGCGAATACTCGATTTTGGATAACGTATTTTCTTATTCTGAGTATTTAGTGATTGTAGGCGACAGAATCAGTTTTATTTATTTTATACATTTAAAACGTAAAGAACAGACGACGATGGTGCCCTCTGTAAATAGTTTTAATATTTTTTTATTAAAACCTCTTTGTTATCATACTCTTTTTAAAATTAAGAAGGAAAGGAGTTGGCGCGCTTTTTCAAATATCGAATTGTGTGTGTAAAAATTAGTTGTGATTGCGTCATACTTTTTTTCCTTTTAAGTTTTATTTTCATTAAATGATTGTTTTTATGTTCTTCAATGCACTGGCAGCCTTTGATGTCCTACAGTGATTATTGATAGGTTATCATTTTTTTTTTACTGTACTGTAACTACTACTGTTTGTTGTCCTAAGGAGGGCTTCAAATAGTACTTAATAATATACGTATCCTGAAGCTTTTCATCATTCCTCAGGAACATAAAGCAAGATAAAATTAATCGTGAATTTCACTCGGATAACAGTAAAATCTCTGCTTAACATTTTATGACGTTTTTTTACTCTTACACAAGGATTATTTAATAAGCTTTCATATTAAACAAACATCGCATAATATGACGAAACACAAAATACAAGAAGATAGAGGAAAACCAACATTTCGCAATAAGTCCTGCATTACGCAACTCATCACTATTCTCAAGGAGTATGTTACGCGTATCACGACACCATTGGCTGCCATACGTGCTCTGAAATCCGCGATCCATATGAGGGCACGGCAATGAAAACATAACCTTGCTTTAAAAACGTTTTTTTACTGTAAATAGACGATAATCATTTGTTTTTCGTATCCAAATGTTTGTCAAACTTGAAGGTTAAGGTGTTTGGTATTTGACTGGCGTTTGTTTTAACTAGTAATGGCCATATGTGTGGCCATTCAAGTTCTTTTATGTGTTTCTAATGGTATGTAGTGATCGTTATGTTAAACAGGCTTTTACGGAAAGATAGTAAACAATTGACTCATCATAGACATTAAGTTCTTCGACATATGTGCCCAGCCCATTGCCACTTCAACTTGCTGATTCCCAGAGCTATGTCGGTTACTTTAGTTCTCTGTCGGATAACTTCATTTCTTATCCTTCAGTGAGACCCCAAGCATAGCTCTCTCCTATGGACTGGGCACACATGCCGAAGAACTAATGCCCGATGGAGTAGACGGGTTCTAGAGTGGAGACCGCGATGTGGTAAACGTAGTGTTGGGCGTCCCCCTGCTAGATGGAACGATGACCTAAGAAAGGTGGCCGGTAACAACTGGATGAGACGAGCAGAAGATCGAGCTCAGTGGCGTATTTTGGGAGAGGCCTATGTCTAGCATTGGACGAGTGTGGGCTGATGATGATGATGATGAGATATTATAAGTGCAGATGTTTTATGACAGCATCTTTGTTAATAATGATATTGAAAGATACTATATTCAATACAGTTTAGACACTACTACTTAAAATGGTGACTAAACCTGTTAAACATATGGTTTATATATATTATAACCGAAAAAAGGAAGATGATAAAAGAAGTACCTTCTGAACCTGCATTAGGCAAGGTTATGCTTGTTCTTTACGTCTTCAGTTTGTGGATTACAGAGTAATGCCAGAATTATTGTATTTTGACGTGACAACGTCTTATAAATTGGTTTGCCGGATGACACTTCACTTCACTGCGTTACGCTCCGCTCACGTTATGCGCTCACAATGAGAGCGAGTGAGAGGCACGCGTGCCTTTCACTTTTTATGTCTGTCTCTCTCGCTCTTAGGCGGGCTAACCATGCCCGAGTCGTTGTCACGTAAAACTTTCGCCCGTATACCGACTTTACAGGCAACCAAATTATTTTTTGGGCAGAAGGAAATCGCCGAACTTCCACCTACGTCCCACCTCAGAAATGTGGGAGTCAAACCGTATTAAAACCTCCTGCCACTGACATAGGCATTCTCTACAAATCAACCAAAGCTGGTGCGAGAAAACTAGCAATGATAGGTATTATAAAAATAATTTCTTAACCAAAATGCAATCTTTAAACAAACATTATTGACCCAGTAATGAGTGTTTCCCAACGCATTGCGCATATGTAGAGCAAGTTTACTAACACAATCATATGATTTAGAATCCGACGTATTTTGAAAGCGCATACAAATTATGCGTGACCGGTCATTTAAGTACATTTTATGTTTTTTTTTTTTTTTTTTTTTTTTAGTTGGAGGAAATCACCGGATCCCCGCCCGCCCCGCGGGCGGGGTATGTGGGAGTTGAACCTCACTAAAACCTCCAACCGCTCACACTCAGCGTCCGAACCCCGGCTGAGGCCAGAACCCAGCACGGGGTTATGAGGGACGGCGCGACGCGTTACGCCCAAGGCATTCTTTCCCGTCGCGCCGCCCCCTCCGGACGCCGAACCGGCAGCCGCCGGCGATACGGCCACCGGCTCTCTCGGTCGGCGGGCTATCCGAAGCCCGCCAAGATGGCTGGACCGCGTGTCACCCTCCCACGGAATACCCCGCTGGGTCAGAACCAGCGTGGGTCGGGGAGCGCGGTCCCCCATCCCCCGGATGCTCTAACGCTAAGGGCGTGCTGAGCGAGACACGACACCTTCTTGGGTCCCCGCTCGCACTCGCATGCGTTGGGGACCCGAACCTTTTAAGGGGCCAGAGTCCGGGCGAGATCCCGGTTCTGACCCCTTGCTCGACGGCGGCGTCGGGCAATCGCTGGGCGGAGGGAGGAATATACCCTCTCCCTCGCCCACGACGCCGCCTGCTTCTGCGAGATGGTGGACTCGCAGAAGTCGAGCATCGCCTTCCAGGACTCGTCGCTCTCGAGCATCGACGCCACGACGCCCGGGAGCGACAAGTCCGGTCCTATTTGTCGGACCAGGACACACCGCTGCTGCTCCCATGCGGGGCAGAGCGCGAGCGTGTGCTCTGGTGTGTCCCGGTCGCATCTCGTACAGTGATGGCACCTCGTCGTCGGCTCTGCCTGTATCAGGTGCAGATACCTTCCGAAGCACCCGTGCCCGGTCAGCATCTGCACCATCCAGAAGGTGAGGCGTCCACGTTTGCCACGACCCACCCAATCCTTGAGGACGGGGCGGATCGCCTCGACGGTCCGCAGACCCCAAGTGGGGTTAGCGAGTCGCCGTTCCCACGACTCCATTACGGACCGCCGAGATTGAACCTTCCGGTCCCGGACCGCTTCCGGCAGGATACGCACCACGCCCCGGGCGCGAAGGTCGCATCGCCAACGATAATCGTCAGCGAGCGCCTCCGCCTCCAACTCCCAGGGCGGCGTCCCCGCCAGCACGCACGCCGCCTCAAACGCGACGGTGCGGTACCCGCGGATGACCCTGATGGCTACGATGCGCTGTGGCCGACGCAGGCACCGGGCAACAGTTGCCCGAGTGCGAGGCTCGGCCCAAACGGGCGCACCGTACAGGGCCATCGAGCGCACTACCCCCGCGTAGAGGCGGCGCACGGCGTGGCTGGGTCCCCCGATGTTCGGAAGCAGCCGACCGAGATGGCCGGCCGTCCTCACAAGACGGGGAACCAGTGCCTCGAAATGGGTCCGGAAGGTCCAACGGCTGTCCAGCACGAGGCCGAGGTACCTGAGATGCACCCCGACCTCGATTCGGACGCCTCCAACTATGACGTGGGCGTCGACGGGCGGTACCGCCCTTGCCCTGTGAAACCACAGGGCCTGGGACTTATGCAGCGCCACGTCGAGGCCCAGCCTTCTGATTCTGCCGACGACGAGGGCCACCCCCGCTGTGGCAAGACGGGCAGACTCTCTGTGGTCGTCCCCCCGGGCCACGACCAACGTGTCGTCTGCGTAACAAACGACGCTAAGGCCCGGGAGGAGGGCGCCCCTCAGCACCCAGTCGTACCCGATATTCCACAGGAGGGGTCCAAGAACGGACCCCTGTGGAACACCGCGCACGACCTGGAACCGGTGCAAGGTCCCACCGTACCCGGTACATTCGACCGACCTGGCCTCCAGGTAGGAGCCGATCAGCCGGCGGAGATAGAGGGGCACTCCGTGCCTCTCCAGTGCCCCCCCAATCACGGACCAGGGCAGGGTGTTAAAGGCGTTGGCGATGTCGAGCGACACCGCCAAAGCCACCCCACCCTGGGAGACGGCCTCCTCCGAGAGGGCACGGACGCGTAGAATAGCATCTACGGTCGAACGACCCCCCCGGAAGCCGTACTGCTCCGCCGACAGATCGGGTCCAACCCCGACCAGGTGCTGAACGATGCGGGCAGCCAGAACGCGTTCCAGCAATTTGCCCACCTCGTCCAGCAGTACGATGGGACGGTAACCGGCGGCTGAGTCCGCCGGGCGCCCCTCCTTACGTAGGAGGACCAGTCTGCCCGTCCTCCAGAGCGAGGGAAACCGTCCCGACTCCAGGCATGAATTGTACAGCCTCAAAAGTCGGTCCCCCAGGGCATTGAGGGCCAAGGCGAGGACCCGGCCGTGGATGCCGTCCGGGCCGGGCGCCGTGTCTTTCCTGCTCATTTTGACCACGGCTTCTTGGAGCTCATCTTTGGTGATGTGAGGCACCACCTCAGCAGTGGACTCACCGCCGGTGTGATCCGGCGGCTCACCCATAGCAGGCGGAGTGAATCCGTCCTGCTCCTGCGGGAACAGCGCCGAAACGATGTCCCGCAGCTGCTGAGGCTGGAGACGCTCGGTCAGGGGAGGGGCCCACGGGCGCAGCTTGTCGCGCACCGCTTTATATGGGCGCCCCCACGGATCGTCGTCGAGCGTCCCCAAAAGAGTCTCCATATACCTCTCCTTGGCCTGCTTGATGGCCAGCTGCATGGCACTCCTCGCTTCAGCGTACTCGCCATACAGCCGGGCCTCCTCCTCCGCGAACGCGACGGGATCGTCGCGACGCGCGAGGATACGGCGGCGATGTCTGGCGCACCGGCGCCTCGCCCGGACGCATACAGCACGAAGCTGCGCTATCTCGGGTGACCACCAGTACGCCGACCTGTTAGAAGACCGAGGGCTGACCCGGGGCATCGAAGCATCGCTGATGCGATGCATCGTGTCCCGGAGCCACAGCGCCTCGGCCTCCACATCTACAGGGTGTGGACGCATAGGCGTCCACGCCGCCACCGTCGAGGCTTCCATCAAGCGCTCCTTGTCCAGGAGCTTCAATGCCCATCTGGGGAATGACCGGGGCGCAGTTCCGCGGGCGACCGCGGTTGTCGTGGAGGCGGAAAGATCAAACCGGATGTACCGGTGATCCGACAAGGATTCCACCTCCACCAACACCTCCCAACCGCGGATGCGCTGTGCGATGGCAGAGCTCGCGAACGTCACGTCCACGATGGACTCGCCCTGCCACCGCACGCAAGTCGCGACCGACCCTCTGTTCATAATACAGAGTCCGGTCGCGACCGCCCACTCCTCCAGTCGCCTACCCCGAGGTTCGGAGCGGGGGCAACCCCAAGCGACTGACTTCGCATTGAGGTCCCCCGCCAGTATCACCGGGCCGGGAGCGGAGCGCTGAGTAATCGCTCCGATCCCGCCCAGCAACTGTTCGAACTCGAGAATAGGTCGACTTGGAGGGAAGTACGCCCCGATCACGACGGCGTCTTCCATCTTTACCGCGACGAACCCTCGTCCCCTGGCCACCATTACCAGGGGCGGGATCGCCGCGGCTCTTCTTACGTGGATGGCCGCCAAGCCGCACTCGTCCCCGAACCAGCACTCATCTGCCGGGGGGATAAAGTACGGCTCCGCGACCACCGCTACGTCGATTGACCACTCCGCCATGCTCTGGAGCAAAATGTCCTGAGCCCTGGCGGAGCGGTTCAGATTCCCTTGGAGGAAGCGACGGGTGCGATCCATTACGGTTGGACCACATCCATCGCTCCCTCCCCTTCTCCATCGCCCCCGCCTTCGGGCGCACTAGGCGCCACGGCGGGGTCCGAAATGCCGGCCGGTACTCCCCCGGCCGATCTCTTCTGTTGGCGCCGCTTGCTCTTGCGGCGCCTGTTGCGTTCGGTATTTGCACCGGACGGGGAGCAGGCTTTGCCTCCCGCCCGGTGATCGGCCTTGCGCCCGGCCGCCGCACACAACGCACAGTGCGGGGCGGCCGAGCATACGGTCGCTTTGTGTCCGGCCTGACCGCAACGGAAACACAGTCCGCTGCGGTCTACAGTGCTGGTGCACCTGGCGATACTATGCCCCGTGCCGAAGCACTTGAGGCATCGCCAGGCGCGTGGCTCCAGCTGCCGCACGTGGGCTGCAACCCAGCCCACGCGCAGCCTGCCGGGATCCCCTGCTGGCCTTCCGGGCGGAGGAGTTGCCAGGGAGTTGGCGGTCTCAACCGGGCATCGCACCCATACGGAGCTGGCCCCGGTGTAGCCTCGGCGAAGTTCGCCCACGGCTACGTTCTCCGGGGCACATTTGCCCTGGGCAGCGATGGCCGCCACCACCTCCTCCCTGGTGGTGCAGTCGTCCAGGCCGGTCACCCGCAACTCGGCCATCTTGACCGGCCTGTGCACCCTGACCTCTTCCTCCGGCCACACGACCCGGAGGCCCGATGCTAGACGATCGGCGACAGCACCACTGTCGGCGCCGCCGGGACACTCCAGCAATCGGGCCCCATTGGCCGTGTGCCGGATGCGGAGGCCATCCTCCGCCCCTATCGCTGCTAAGTCGATGGCCGCGCGCGCTTTCGCCATGACGTCGGGGTAATTCAACCCCTTCGCCTGGCCGGCAGGCAGCAGTGTGACCACCACTGCAGCCCGCCGTGGCGCGCGCGGCTTCTTCTTGGACTTCTTTTTGTTCCTCTTTCCGGCGGCGGGTGCTCGACCCTGCAGGGGAGCAACCGCAGCCGCCGGAGTCTTGTTCTTGTTTTGGGCAGCGGTCGGCGCCCTCTGCGTTTGAGGGGTCGCCTTGGCCGCTGCCTGCGTCTCAGTTTGTGGTTGGGCCGGGGTGGCATCGACCCTCACCCTCTTTGCACCCCGCTTCACCACCTCGGTCCAGCCCACATCCATATTGGATGGAGGCGGGGGAAGCGGGCGAGGTTGTGGGGGTGGAGCAGCAGTTTGTAGGCCGCGCCTTTCGTGGGGCGCGCGCCGTTCCGCGTTCCCGTTCAGCCTCGGCCTGTTCAAAGGCCGCCAGCTTCTCTCTAAGGAGAGCTACCTCGGCCGACGACCTCTGCAATTCCGACCGCAGCGCGGCGTCCCGACTGATGGCCGCCGAGACAGTAGGCATTATCCTCTCGGTCTCGTCGGCCACCTGCCGCCACCACCGCGCGTAGGCCGGGCGCATCCTTATGGTTTTGCTCGTGGCCGCAGAAGCGGCCTGGCGCCTGATGGTCTCCAGGACGACGACGGGGCTCTCTGAGAGCTCCCCGTCAGTCGCCTGAGCCGAAACAAACGACTCCATCGACGGCGCCGGTGAGGCGGAGGTCTTCCGCTGCTCCTTCTTCGTCTCTTCGGTGGTGGATCGCCTCGTGGGTCCTCGCGGCGTCTCCTCTTCAGAGGAGGCGGACGAAGGCCCACTGCTTTCCGAGGTCCGGCGCGTCGCGGTCTTCCGCTTGCGCCGGCCTCTCCCACCCTGCTCGACAGAGCAGGCATCGCTCGCGACAGTACTCGCGCGCGATGCCCGCCCTGACCCTACGCCAGAGGCATTCTCCGTCACAGGGGCCTGGTCGCCCACCCCTGTGCGGGCTTCAGCGATGGACTCGAAGTCCATCACTCGCCGAGAAGTCGGCGGGAGTAATCGCACTAGTGCGATTACCCCCGGGCACCCAACCTCACGGCCGCTCTCCCGTCACTGTTTGGCACCACCCGGGGACCACGTGTGGGGTTAGCCTTCTAGGAAGGTGGTAGTCCCACGGACGCCAGTGACGGGGGCCCCCGTACATTTTATGTAATGGCCTCTTCAGTTCATGGGTTGATTTTGAGGTTAAATGTTTGGTAAATGATTTTTCTATTACCTACTAGCTGGCCCACACAACTTCGTCTGCGTCACATAAGGAAATTTTCTCACCGTTTAAACCTTCCCTGGACTTCTACCAATATTTCAAGATTAAAATAAGCCAAATCGGTTCAGTCGTTCTCGAGTTTTAGCGAGACTAACGAACAGCAATTCATTTTTATATATAAGATATTTCGTCTTGTCTAGGACACTGCAACAACCCATTATTGCTGGGTTCAGGTCTCTTCGGAAGAGAATTTTTTCACAACACCACTAACTAACAACGGTGAAGGTAAACATAGTGCACCTGCATATCGGAAAAGGATTCTAAAAATCCTTTGAAGATATGTGAAGTCCCCAATCCGCATGCATTTTTATTCATTTCATTCATTTCATCGCTCATGGACCTCTGCAATGTCAGGAGACACTACCGCAAGGCCACCTACGACCTACCTTTAAGGACTTAATTGTTTAAGAAAGACAAATCTAGCGCTTGGAGAATACTAAGGAGGGATAAAACCTAATCTATCCAGGTGCAATTTCAAATAACTTATCCAGTTTAGAAACAATACAACATTGAGACATTGTGTACATGTAATAACAATATATTCTATAATGATATTGCAAGACCAAAACCGCTACTTGCTGCGGTTTCATTGCAAAGTGGGTATCCAATACAGGCAGGTAATGTATATAGCATTGTAACTCTTCAATCTACAAGAAGATTGTACTAAAATTGATATTTCAAAATCTATCAGGTACCTAGGTAGTATTGTTACATATTGGATAGTGGGTGCCAGCTGCAAGGTGGATGGATGACCTTGCTAAGATCGCGGGAACACGCTGGATGCAGGCCGCTACCAACCGGTCGCATTGGAAATCCTTGGGGGAGGCCTATGTCCAGCAGTGGACGTCTACAGGCTGATAATGATGATGATGGATAGTGGGTTATAGTTTAAATGTTGAGGACGATTTATGAACTGTTCTTATTGTTAAGCGTAAGCTTATGTGTAAAAAGGAGGAAGGAGAAGGTTCACAAGTTGACTGTATTTTTGTTTATCTCCGCATAACTTTAAATTGAAGAGAACATTATGATAATGATTCTTGTTCAATATGAAAAATTAAAGTCGTGGTGGGGTCCCATTTGGTTTTCTTTAAGATCGAAAAAGCACTAGATCTCGTTAAAGCTTTAAATTACTCGATTTCTATGAATATTTTTAGTCTAGTAGTGCACGAAAACTTCGGTTTTTTTGACTTTTTAAAATACATCGTACGTTTTCTATGCTAAAGTAAAACTGTATTCTGTAACATCCCAGAAACGATTACATCTTCTTGTGACTTAATGACTTAGTGACCGATAAACATTATAAAACTTGTGATTCAAGAGACGTCCAACGAGAAAGCGAATGTGTTCCAAACTCTATCGAATTAGGTATCGAATGAATAATGATAGTGACGCGACGAGAATCGATAAGTCGTATCGATAACGTAATTGAAGATTGATTGAGTTAGTTATTTCGATGTGTAACGGTAATCATTAGTCGCCGGATCGTCTGGTTGGTATGGAGGTCAGTGACTTTTTATTTGGTAGTTAACTTCAATTCTGCGTGAGAAGTTAAATTGTTTACCTAATAAGCGGAAAGAAGGTAGCCTATGTTATTCATTGGTATGTGAGATATCTGCCAGTGAAAGTCCTGTCATAATCGGTCGAGATGTTTCAGAACAGATACAGAGATTAGCCTGTTGGTTATGTGATGCTAAGGAGTTACTACCACTCAATACTCTTAGACCTCTGCACAATCAGAGACACTATAGGTAAACAAACATTACTTATCATTGAAAGCTCTTTATTTGATAGTCTAGTTGACCTGCGTAAATTCTTATTTTTCGGGAGAAAAGTTTGTTTGCCAAATTGAAGAAATGTAAAAATACTTTTTTGATGAGCCTGGTGCTATTGAAAGTGATATCAAAATCAGGCTATTACCGACATTGTTCGGAACAGACAAACATACAGCCAAAAAAATAGAAATATTGTTTAGGTCTTTGTATGTACCTACTCTTGGTAGGTCATCCCTATGTACTCATCCATATGTTGTAAATAAAAAACTAGATTTTTAAACGTCATTTGCCGAATAATAATGAAAGCTTTTCAAACGTTGTTTGAAGAAGGACATGCCATAAAGCTTCAAACCATGTCCATCCATACTTTCTTGTCCAATCATCAACTATAACTTAGATACAATCATAGGTTAATATAATAAGCGTGGGCCGTTACCATTTTGTGGGTCAACGAGCCCTAGAAACAAGGTTAATAGGTACCTATAGAGATAACGCTGAATAAATAATATATTTATCTCTTGTATTATATAACAACTCTCACTTTAGACGAGTTATCAAATTTTATAGTTCTAGTTCTGTTTTAAAATGTGCCAACATTGCCGTGGACATGTGATAATGTGGATGGATGGCCAACTTGTAAATGTTAATTTCTAAATATTTTGACTACTGCTGAAAATGAGAAGAAAATTGTAAAGAAACTTTAATATTAAAGAAAACTTCGGTAGATATGAAGTTTCAAATCTGTATCAGGTGAAGCGCGGTGGACTTTTCGACGAGTACATAGTTTCAGCAAAATATCAGTTCATGAAACTTCAAACTGTACTTTCAAACCTTCAATGAATCCATGAGTACATTTATCCCCAAATCTATCTAGTTCGATACTATTGCTTGATACAATCACAAAAAAACAGTTGTAAAACTAAAACTGTTGTTACAGTTATTAAAAACAAATCACATTGTTGGGTTCAGGTCTCCTCAGAAGAGGGATAAGGCTTAGTCCACCACGCTTGCCTAATGCGGATTGGGGACATTTTTTTACTTATTGCACACATTTAAGTTTGCCAAGAAACTCTCACGATAAACAATATAAATAATTAAAATTGCTGTTCAATAACAAAGTACAATGCTTTATGATCAGAAAATCTCACGCCCTGGATTGATTGGGTCGCTGAGAACAAATTGATGAAATAATTTAAACATTATCTGGCTGTGAAAATCGATACAGTAATTCTGGGATAATAAGCAACATGTTGTAATATGTTTTGTAGTCAGTTTACTTGACAACGTAGTAGCCACTAACACGGAAGGCAAGCGCTTCAACCACTAGGCCACTACGACTTTTGCTAAGTATTATACTATAGTATAGACTTAGTAGACAATAGTCGTGGTGGCCTCAAAATCTTAATATGAAAAGAGATTTATGTGCAATTTTTCACAACACCACTGGCTAAAAACGGTGAAGGAAAACATCGTGAGGAAACTTGCATATCGGAAAAGGGTTCTTAAAATCCTTTGAAGATATGTGAAGTCCCCAACCCGCATTAGGCAAGCGTGGTGGACTATGCCTAACCCCTCTTCGGAGGAGACCTGAGCTCAGCAGTGGGAAGTAATGGGTTGTTACAGTACTGTAGACTTAGTAAACTATTAACTATTAAAAGGTTAGTTCCTAGACCTAATTCCGGGCTATTCGATTGAATATACACAGGTATTGAATTATAAATGATTCTAGAACAAAACTAAAATGATATTAGGCCAAGAAACAAGTTTAAATTTACATGATGGAGATAGAAAAACAAAGAAAGACTTTTGAAAAACTGTCTATCAAAGATCTCACGTAAACAACATTTTTACTGGAGAAACAAAAATATTTTTCCTATTTCCTATGTTACAACATATTTTATAGTTTTTTTTTTTTGCTACCCAGACGTCGAAAGCAATTCGACAAGCCAGGCCCTTCGTTTCATCAAATTCCACTCACTTGGTTTCATTTTCGTATTTACAGAACCTACCTGATAGTGTTAAAGTGAATAGAGTGGTACATTGTGTACTTTATAACAGTTTGGTAATGCACTTACAGAATAATTAGCGACTGTATTCTAAGTACATTGGCATTGTGTGCTTTTACAATTAAAATGAAGAAAAATTTCATAATTTCGTGAATGATCACGGAACAACCAACGCATAACACAATGATAGAAGAGAATTTATGGAAGTTTTAATAGAAACTGTAAGAATTAGAATTTGTAAGAGTTTAAAATTATAGTAAATACATGAAGCTAAAAATTTTGGAAAAAAAAAATAATTCCATGTATTGTAGCGCCAAAAAATTTTTTTATGCTTAGGGTGGTAAAAAAAAAACCCAAGAATTATTTAATTTTTAGGTTGAATATTAGCAAGATTTATTTAAGAAAAAGAATTGTAGATTTTTTTGCTGCACGCACCTCTACCACTTATAAATTCTATTTTAAGAAAAAGAATAAGAATAATTGATTAATTGAATAATAATTAAAGATTTGTCCAGAAAAATGTTACAAAATTTTAAACAGTTACAATAGTCCCCGCACTATTTTGGCATTTGTCCACTCTATAAAACTATCTAAATCCGTAATCTTCGAATCGATCGAACATAACAAATAGTTCGTCTGTTCGTGCAAATAATGAAGCTTTTAACGTTTTATGATAAAACTACGAGGTTAGATAATCGAACAGGGTCATAGAGTAGCACGAGTTCACACGGAAATGTCAAATTTCGTAAACTTATCGATCGATTAGATGTTACGTAAACTATAATTATTATAGCTTATCTGTGTATTGGTGAATGAACTTTGTGTACTAGACCTATTTGTGGGACCTTTGGACATGCAAATACGGATCAGAGACTTGGCCGCTTACGATGGGTCTTATCAGACGACTCAGAGTCACTCAAAGAGCGATGGAAAGTACTATGCTGGGTGTTTCTCTGCGTGATCAAATCAGAAATGAGGAGATCCGCAGAAGGACTAAAGTAACCGACATAGCCCAAAGAATTGCATCTTTGAAGTGGCAATGGGCAGGACACATTGTGCGAAGAACAGATGGCCGATGGGGCCGAAAAGTTCTGGAGTGGCGGCCACGAACCGGTAAGCGCAACGTTGGTAGACCCCCCACGAGATGGACCGACGATCTGGTCAAGATCGCGGGAGGTCACTGGATGCAGGTGGCGCAGGACCGGTCGATGTGGCGAGGTTTGGGGGAGGCCTATGTCCAGCAGTGGACGTCTACAGGCTGATGATGATGATGATGGACATGCAGGTAAAGTTCGCGGGTTTAATAAAATCAGAATCATCAAAGCAGAAGTCTCACGGGCTTTTTACTAGTAGGTAAGTACTAGTACCGAACCTGCGGTGTGCAACAAAATTTTAGGAATAAGACATTTTTTCATCGAATGATGAAATTCTACAACATTTTTTCGCTTAGGATTTTTTTATTTGTTCTTGGATTTTTATTTAAAGCAATAATGTTGCATTTCTGGTGGGTATCGTGAGAAATGAATTGCCTTGTGGAAAACTATAGATAAGAAAACTATAGATCCCTCTTCGCTGTACTTTACTGTTATTTAAAAGAAATAATAGTAAAAAATAAAATAGGTCGACGATTTTTTCTGAATTTTGTGACGTTACATTTCAATGTCTCTTTCTAATGTAAATTTACAAAATATTTGACGTCACACCAGAAAGGAGTCTCACAAATGTGACTAGGTGTGACAAGAAGGGCTCCCCCCCCGTCAAAACGTCATGAAATTCGTGTGACGTAATTTATGGCATGGCGCCACTAGACAAAATCCAATTTTGGTCAGCTCTCAGATGACTGCTAATGAAACGCAAGTCCAAACGTAAATATACAGAATGTCATATTTCAATTTAATTAACAAACTAGGTTGCTGTAAGATCAACTTGGTACGAAATCTGAACTTTAAAACCTATTATTTGTTGCGTAGTAATAGTAGGTATATACAATGCCTATTCGTTATGTAAATAAACAGTTTTAGATCTATAATAAATCTTACAAGTACTTGTGTTTGAAATTTCATATTGGACTTCATCTGTGATTATTAGTCCATTGAAATGTTACATTTTTTAGGCCTTACCATTTCAACCCCTATTTTCAAGATGGCGGCCGTGGGACAAGGGTGGCGACCCCACAAATTTGTTTTTAGCTTTACACTGACCCCCCCTACAAATCAAAAAAATAAAATTGCGTTCTCTAAAAAACGCAACCCCAAATATAACTTTTCAATGGACTATATTGAGACAAGTGGTTCCAGCTCAGTTGGCTTCACATTCGCTTCGAAACCAATTTTTGCATACTTGCCGTTGGCTGTGACACGAGGTGTTATCGGCCTGCACTGTGATCAGACGTTAGGCCGTCACGCGGTCTATTAAACCCCACCTCCTTTAACAAAGTTATGCTCTTCGCACCGCGGGGAACTTCACGTTTTTCCTTGCCGCACCACAGGAAAGTTGCAGGAGGGGTCATTTAAAAATAAATGATTGTATGTTATTTAAATTATGCCACTGCATGTGTTATCAGAACATGATATTATATACTGAAAAGTTTTCAGCATTAATTAAGTTAAAGACACTGAAAAAAAAAAAAGAAAAAATTTGAAAATGAAAATTTATTGATAAAATGGTTTACATAAAGTTAAACATTGGTCCCCGCAGTAGGAAACACCTGTGTCGCGGGAGAACACTGACTTTGATTTAAAAAAATACATTTAATAAAAGAACGCTACAGGAACAAGTACAAGAATCAATTGTTTTAATTATTAATTATATACTAACTTAATAACTAGTCAGTATTATCGGTGTTCGTTACCGCTAAGCTTGCTGACAAAGCTTATTTGGTGGGAACGGGGGCCCTTAACTCATGCTCTAAGCATTTTTTTTTTTTATTGCGAAATAGATAAACCTCTACAATGTCAGGGCAATGAGGGGTCGTTATCTATCACCTACCCATACAGGACTTTTCTTAAACCTCGTTTATAGAGGGACATGTCATAGCGCTCCGGGAACACCGCGGACGGGAGTCCATTCCAAATCGGAATGGTACGGGGCAAAAAAGATCTTCATCCTGCCTGCTGCTTTCGTTAGTAATAAGCCTATTAGGTATATTTTTTATTGCTATGCAGGCAGACGAGCTAACGAGCCACCTAATCGTAAGTGAGTACCGTCGCTTACAGACCTTTGCAATGTACGCGTACAGACTAAGTGCGGCAAACCATCGAAGATTGACACGCGTTTGGCCGCGCTTAATCTGTACGCGGCTATAAGGAACACTATGGGGCCACCTAGATACCTTTAAGGACTTTGACTTCAAACTCCGTTTAACAAAAAGGATAGTCAAAAGATAGAAAGAGATAAAAGTAGTCATAGTTATATGTAAGTAAGTTACTCTTAATTTTTTATTAGCATGTTATCCTGCTGTGAAATGTGTCTATGAAATTGTCATTTCGGCAAAAAAAACAACTATTTTGTCTGTATTAATCGAAGTATCAATCAATGAATGCAATATTTCCCAACACATAACCTTCACTATCGCCTCTAAGTTCGATTACCCACCCCAACATTACTGCACAACACTTCACGATAACATGTTCCAGCACACCTCGATTGCACATTCAAAAAGCTTCCAGAACATATCATTACGTAAAGGCACCTTGTGAAGGCTGTATGGAATCATACATCAATTACTAAACGTTAATTTCGTTAAAACTAAATATAAACATTGCGATATCCATCAGCCGGTTATTGCTCCTTTCTCTAGCTTCCAAAATGTCCAAGGTCTATGGTAATGATACGTCAATGAGGTTTAGAACTGTTGAGCATAGATATATTGCTCATTACTAAATAGGCTTCTCTAATATATGAATTCCTGGCTGGTTTTTTCAGCAGGATCTTGTTTCCAACCAACGTAGTTTCATAACACGTTATTCTGTCATAGGCAACTGTTGACGGTCCTTTTTTTAGGGTATGGAGTAGGGGTGTGTGAATGTCGTTCGAATCGAATCGAATAATTCGAAAAGTTTCGAATAATCCGAAATTTCGATTAGTATCGAATTTGACTACGACGATGCATCGGAAATAGGACTTTGAAGAGAAGAAGAATTTGTATTTTGTAGATATAATCTTGAATGGGCTAGATGTCAGATTTTGTGAAGTTGATCGTTATATTATTTTTAAGAAAAGCACTTTTCTTGATCCCCGGTACAAAAAATATTTTTACAAAGAAGAGGAAGTAAAAGAAATTGAAGAAGGTATGGCTCTAGTATGGAGTTAAACCACACTAGAACCTCCTACCGCTTACACTCAGGCTGGGATTAGAACCCGCTAACGATCCCACCTTATAGCTCATATGACGTACACATTATGGTGAAATAGATTCCTCGCTCAATTCATTTGTTTTATTAACAATCTGTTAAGATCTAATTGTTAACTTTACATTTTTAGTAAAGGTGGAAATGTCTAAACTCAATTTTAAATAAAGGATAACACAAAAAACAATCTTATTTATACTTTCATGCATTTTCAACGGGTTCTCACCACGATATTTGATTAATTGAGTTGTCTCGATATGAATCGACCCGCAGTATCCAGTCTTCTCGTGATCATGACGTTTGCAACAACGTTGAAATATCGAGACAACTCAATTAATTAAATATCGTGGTAAGAACCCGTTGAAAATGCATGTAAGTATTATAGAAAACCGCGAGTGTCTGAATAAGTTTATAATCTTATTTATATATTTTTTCGTAATAAAATTAATAACTTCATCGTCCGTTGTGGCCTGATTGTTCAGTCTAGTGATGATGTCTCAGCCATTGACCAGCCTTGGCCCGCCGGTATTATCTTTGCGGTCGAAATCAGCAGTATCTGTGCCTTATAAATTATTCATTAACACATAATCGTGTTTCGTGTTAATTAAAGATATTTGTGTTAATTTTATGTGGAAGATATTTAAAATATTCTTCAAGATACATCCTTGGAGTAGAATACGTCTTTGCAGTATTTCAAATTGTTATTTTCTCTCTTCTCAATCAGAGACTCATGGTCATTTGGTGATCACCACTATTGATCTCGCCATAGCTCTCCCCTTAAACCTACTCCGGGTGGCATAAAACACAATGTATCTCTTTGTGTCTAAACTAAGATACGGTCATCTAGCCCGGAATTGACATCATTACATTTTACCTTCGACTTTACCCTGGACAACGATTAATCTGGACTCTGTATCCCAGTAGCGTACTTTGAGCAATGTAGCCAAAGTTGATGTTTGGGTTTAAAACATTTCGGAAAAAATATAAAGCATAAAATAAAATGAAAGAATGAAATGATATCATAATCAATCCTCTCTTAAGTCTATTCGCACTAGGCTGAGTATATTAGTCAATTAGCTTGTAATTTAGCTACTAAATGTGTATGAACACTGTAAATTTAATCCAGTAACAAATGTCAAACACATACTTGATTACTAGCTTCTCGACTAAAACACTAGCCTAGTACGAAGGCTATAAGCTTATATTAGGCTTTAAGCTTATGTTCTCGGCTGACAGTATGTGAACCTTAGCTTCAGACCAGTTCATCTAACGCAACCACATACTTCCTATTCTATTCTCTATGCAGTAAAATACCTAGACAGATAGGTACAGACGAACCCTCGTAAATTGCTAATAAAGTACTAAGATAACCGCGAGTTCTTTCTAGTTACGTAAATTCAAGTTTGTTTGTGTTTCCGTCATCGGCATAATGCACTTCGACAGCAATAAAATCTTCAACAACTAAATGACCGCAAAATTTGCATGGTTCACGACGACGGCGAAAGGTTCCCCTTTTAGTTTTATTGCTTGTACTGTTGGTTTTTGTGGTAAATTGCATGTCTCTATGCGTAACATATTGAATTTAAATATGCTACTGTTGTTTTGTCTCCTTCAAGGTATCGTTGACTAGTGCGAATTTTTGGATAGGTATTTGAGGCAAGCTGAAAACTTGGTCCATAGTTCTTCTGATATACCCCAACTGCAGACCTGGCTGCTGGAACGCGTGGCGGGACCCCTACATTTATAAAATGCTTGCCTCAAATACCCAAAAATTGGCACTAGCTCTCAAGCTATATTGAAGTTACAAGGACGATTAAAATTAGCATTGCATTTTGAAGTTACACGTTGCACGTTTCACGTCGAATTACTTGTTTAGTAATTTGTTCGATACTAAGTAAAGTTATGCTAAAATACCTGATGAATATAAAATTGACGTCAAAAACATACACGAACAAGTATCTGAATCATCCCTACTAAAATATTATAAATGCGAAAGTAACTCTGCCTGTTATGCTTTCCCGCTTAAGCCTCTCAATCAATTTAAATGAAATTTGGCACAGACAATCTTTAGATCCTGAGTAAGAACATACGCTACTACTACTGTTGGGGAGCGAGTGGACTGTATGAAATTGGCGGGATGATAAAAACACGAAAGCACGCACAAATCAGTATATTTCTAAAGAAAAATATAAAATACAACTTTTCGAATTAGCGCGGGCTTACTAGAAATTTTAAAAATCATCCTTCCATCATATTTCAAACCTTACTCTCGCACAAGTTAACTGCATCTGGGTCTATAATCTCTGGGTCATAGGTTACAGTTCAGAGTTCATAGACAGTTCATAGCAGCTGCATTCCTAATAACCACTAACAACTTCACTATCTATACTAATATTATAAAGAGAACTTTGTTTGTTTAGTTGTAATAAATAGGCTCAAACACTACTAGACCGTTCTTAAAAATCTTTCACCATTCAGGCAGGCACACAGCGGAATTTAATTTTGAATATGTAGTAAAATTAAATAGTGACCGATACCACATAAATAGTGCTACTGTACTTTAAAAGATATTCTATAGTCTTTATGTGCCTGCCAACTTGACGCACGCACTAGTACCTACGTATAGTACGAAACAAAGCTTTATTTTTCTCATTATATGCTTAAATCTTTAAAACAACGCAACGGTTTTTGGTACGGTTTAATTTATTCAAGAGAAAGGTTTATGTGTATATATTTTTTTTTTAATTGCTATGTAGGCAGACGAGCCAACGGGCCACCTGATAGTAAGTGGTTACCGTCGCTCATGAACCTCTGCAATGTCAAGGGACACTACCTACAACCTAACTTTAAGGACCCTCCTCAAGCCTCGTTTGCATGATAAAGTAGAGAAACACTGATAATTTTAGTGGTTTTTCACAATAATATAATGTCGTATACAAGCTCATTGATCTGCACTAGAAAAAAAGAAAAAAAAGCTTTTAATGAACACACAATACACATTTACACATACATTGTAAGAAAGACAAAAACTATGCTAACAAACCATGCAGTATGCCCATAAAGCCATTGCTCAGCATATTACGCTTCATTATTCACTCACTGAATGCTCCATTCGTGACGTAGGTAGACGATATTGCACGAGTCAGCTAGTCATATTATAAGTAACCCGGAAAATCCTAGTCAGAGTATTGTGAACTTGAGCTAGATATAGGACAGTCACTGTGGTCGTAGCAGGAAGTCTCAAGTTTGCTATGCAAGTTGGCCAATGGAGCTTGGCCAATATTTGATCTGGTAAAATATTGGTTTACTAACAAATAAGGTAATCAAATCACCTTGTGATGATAAGAGTGTGCGGCAGAAATGATCGTAAAACTTGTTTTAATAAAAAAATGGTAAGTAGTCATCGTTTTCTGAATGCCAGAACTTTTGGAGGTGTTACTTATCGCTTACCACTAACAAACAGTTTCTTCAACTTCGATTAAAGGTGGACAAGCACTTGAGAAACACCGAGCACTGGGGTCCAAAAGGAGATGCTAATAAATTATATCATCAGTACAAACTTATAATCTTCAACTTGAAGTAATCCATTGAAAGAAAAATCAATTTGTCTACGATTTGGTAATCAAACTGTGAGAAAACATGCGACTTTTCACCTAAACATAATCAATGCCGAGATCAATGATTACGAAAAATAATCATCATGATTATAATAATAAAATATTCATGATTCTGTCATATAATTAAAGGTTGTTAAACTATTTCAACGTTTGTAAAACTCGAACCGGTTAATTCGTATTTTGTAATCACATTATAAAAATCGCCTCATGGATGTTGATAGCTACAGTTATGCAATGTGATATAAATAGAAAAATACATGTTATTTCTCATTATGGCTTTAACTTATCGACTTAAAGTTACTTACTTAATAAACTAAAGTGAATTCCATCTGATCAAAAGCTTTAGGTCTTCTCTTGGTCTTGGGGTAGGTCTCGCCAGGCGTATACCTATAGGTTAACCAGATCTGCCTCTAAAACGTCACGCCATCGGTACTTTGGACGTCCATATGGGCGTCGACCGTTATTTGAGCGAAGATGGGTTCTTTAGCTTTTTAATTATGCTATACTCATCAAATATGAAATGAAATATGAAATACTTTATTTTCAACATTGATGACGTACTCATTCTTGTTGACGTCAAAAGTTACAAGCTACCACCAGTTCGGACATCAGAGTCATCAGTAACTAGTGGTTTGACGCGAAGATAGCGAGATTGTCCTGTGTAGTTTTTGTTATTAGGTAATACTAGCCTGATTGTTAATTGCTGAATAGACCCTTGCCACATTGTTTGTAGCCAAAGCACCAAACGTTCAATTTTTTTAAACTGCCATGTAGACAGACGAGCCAACGGGCCGCCCGATCCAAAATAAAGAGTACACAATTGACGAAGTTTAGAATTTAGAGTTCATTTTCATTGGTTGTTGCTACCGAGCTTCAATAACAAACATACTGTAGTCTGTAGTGCATAGGTACTACTAGGAACTACTACTACTTATAGTTAACTACTAGGAACATAACGAATACCTACGACACACTACGACTTTCCGTTCTCAACTTAATTCAATCATTTAGTGGAAGAAACCAAGTTACCCCTTCATTCCGAAGATGTTTAGGAAATGTCAAAAATTAATATTCGCATTTGCAATATCGGAAAACCGACTATTACAGTAGTCATAAATTTTAAAATTGCTAAAATTAATGGTGTTAACCCACCGTATCAGCCGACATGTACATTGCTCTAGTATTTTTACGCAAATATTGTAACTGAGTATTTTATAAAATTAAATGTAACAAGGTCGCAAACCGTAATCCTTATTGCAATAAACTCATTAATATAATACTCATAAAATATAGTTTTGTAACAAAATATTAACAAAATACGTTACATATCTGATTTATCTCTTTCATTGCCTAACGTAGTTTTTGTTGGTATTTAAAATAGTATGATGAAGTTCATTTAAGTTATTTATTACAAACAGAAGCTTAAAATGACGGTTAGGTATGAAAAGTTAGAACTATCTTTTTCCAAGGTAGGTAAACGAGCTTACGGTCCACCTTATGGTAAGCGATCACCGTCGCTCATGAACTTCTGCAATTCCAGGGCAATGAGTTATCTATCACCTTTACAGGACCTTTATTAAACCTCGTTTAAAGAAACAGTAGTAAATAAAAAAGCTTTTACTTAACTTGCTTTGGATGTAACTATGTAACTTTGGGCGAAATCGTTTTTTTTTAATCTTATTTGGCGGCGATATCTTGCGAGTTTAATTTTACTGACTTTTGGATTGATATAACGAAATTTTGCACATAAATTATTAAATGCATATCGCGTGACAATGAACCTAACAAGGTACAATTTAGCTGAACTGATGATGATGTCAAAAGGTGGTCAAAGGAACTCTTGTACTAAACAAGATACACATCGTGTTTCGGTTCGTTTTTTCTTGTCTTGGCTTATACTCCACTGCTACATAATATCGAGGATCTTAAAAGCTTTTTACTTTTATTTTTTTTGTAAACATTTTTTCTTGTGTTATAGTGACTGTCATAAACAATATTAATACTTAAAAACGTGAAACAATTTCAATAAATCACGTCTATTTCAACGATTTTGATTAAAACAGTTGAATTAATTTAATATTATGAAATTCGTATTATCTAACATATTATTATGTTAGTAACCTGCTGGACTATATGTTAACAAAATAGATGCATATTCATGTTTATGATGTAAATAAATATTTATTTTAAACATATTAGTAGCGGCCTCGCAGTGTCCGCCGACATTGCAGAGGTCCATGAGCAACGGTAACCGCTTACGATCAGGTGGCCCGTTAGCTCGTCTGCCTACAAGGCAATAAAAAAAAAAAAAAAAAAAAAAAAAGTTACGAGATTTTCTCTTGTTGACATATCGTCTTGGATATTAATGTTGACAAGAAATAAATTATTTTCAAAAACCCTTTTTACCACGACATTCTGAAAGTTTTTTTATATTTTATTTACCAAATCGAAATAGAAAATTTCTTTTGGATTAATCGTGGATTTTTTTTACAAACTTTGTATTAACTTGCAGTGGATGTAACTATGTAAGTTGAGGTGAAATCTTGCAAGCTAAATTTGACAAATTTCCCGATTGCCGATTGAGCTGACATTCTGCACGTATATCGCGCTGATCTGATGATGGATTCGGAAGGTGGTCATCGGAAACTAAACAAGATACACCCGTCGGGTTGGCTCGTTTCGCATTCTAAATTTTACATTTTTTTAGACGACTGTTCAATCCATATTGAACATACAAACTTTTTATATTTTATTTGTATTCAAACTTTTTAGTTTTCGCGATGACTCTGTCTCGTGCTATGGAAAACTAAATTCAAATTCAATTCTATGTCAAATTTCACTTTTCTTTCTATACATGTAGAGATTAGTCGCATTTTATTTTTCTTTTACTTTTTATATCAATTTATTGTATTCCATAAATATAATAAATAAATTAATTATTATGTTGTGCTTTCAATAATATCCCAACAACGACTATTCTAATATTTTGACACCAACGCGGAAAGTTTGCGAAAATTTAAAAGAAAATTGGTAGTTTATTTTTTGCACTTAAATTTTATAGTCAATTCTTTTTCGGAATTTAACGCGAATTACGATGTTTGTTCCTCTGTGTAAAGTACGCAAAGGTAATTTTAAGTGATTTTCACTGCATTTACATAAAATAATTTTTCTTTGGTTTTCTTCAATTCTCTATTTTGCACTTACATTTATTATAAGTTCCGTTTAAATTTATCCTGTATCAAAATCTTGTACAATATTCTAGAAAATAAATGAATCTCAGAAACTCACCACATCCTCGAAAAACGTTAAATTCAAACTAGCAGTAACAATATCAGTCAACAGCAACAGTTGACCGAGTGCCACCCACATCTTGAAAAACGCATCACGCACAACACAGAAATCACTAAATTTAATAATTAAACCAAATAAAAAAGTAAAAAAATTATGAACACATTTTTAAAGACATGATTTTTTTTTCTGAACGCGACTAGACGTTGCGCGTTTGGCGGGAAAATGTTGGCGCGAATACAGCTGGTCCCGCGCGCGCCATATTGCACAATAATAGATTTGATATGCGCGCTCACTTGGGGACACGTTTTTGAAGGACGAGTTTGAAGTGATAGTGATGTGATGAGCGAAACTTGAAAAGCTTTGACCTCATTATTTGAGGTATTTCTTTGTAATTCGTTATGCATACGTGCGTAAAATTGCCTAAGTTTTGTTTTAGTGAGGTTGAAGCAATGGAGGGTTCAGATTAAGAGATAGACATAAGTTGAAGATCAATTAAGTTTGACCCTTTTTGTCGAGTTGCTACAATCGAAATGGATTCTAATCTAAATAAAGAAACGATCTTATGACCGCTTTTAAGGTCCAGCAGCTTATGTCTCTAATGATGTAAAAGGGAGAGTTCCAAACCAAAGCTGACTTGAAAAAAATTGAAAATTAGTGATAAATAAATGTAATTGAATAACACCCCAGAAGATGAACATATAAATGGATTATGATGACAGCAATCCTTTATAATTTAGTTTAAGCTCTACTGATTTTTTTAAAAAGGCTTGTTATAATTTAACTAGCTTGAAAAAATTTAAGCTTAAATTAAATTTAACGAGCTTTAAGCCTAAAGTATCTTTGTACTTTTTGTGTAGTTATTCCATGGAATAGTTATTCATAAGAAAACCGTCCTGATGGAAACTTATTAATATTCAGCCAATGTTCTAATCATTCAATGGATAAATCACAAATTCATCCATTTTTAAAGCTTTATATTAACTTGTACTGGTTGTAACTATGTAAGTTCGGGTTATCTTGCGAGTTAAATTTGACAAACTTCACGGTTTCCAACTGAGCTGACTTTTTGCACTCTGATGCATATCGCATAACAATGCAACAATATAACAAAATCACTTACACTATTACTAAACGGGTTCTTACCACGATTATTTTTAATTGAGCGGTCCCGATATTTCAGCACTGTTTCAAGCACCATGATCACGGGAAGACAGGAAGTGCGGGTAGGTCATTTAAGAGCAGACAAATCTGTCCACCCTCTTTCTCGTTCGTTTGCCGGCACCACTGGAACTCGAACTCACATTTCACACATACCACACTGACAGTATCGGCTGCCGTCTCAAAACTAGATTTTAGTAATAGTGTAAGTGATGTAGACAACCGCGAGTGTTTAAAGAAATTTAATATAACAAAATGACGCTGATCTTATGATGGATTCGGAAGGTGGTCATAGGAACTCCTGTACTAAATAAGATAGAACCGTCGTGTTTGGCCTCATTTTACTTGTACTAGCTAGCACTCTACTACTATATATCCGGGATATTAAAAGCTTGTATTTCAAAAGAGTTCTTGAAAACACATTATTTTATGTTCAATATTACATTACAACATTTAGATATTGTATGTGCAATATCGTCGCTTGAATTTTCTTTCCATGCTTACCTAGGAACTCAAGTTAGGTAGCCATCTTGCTCTTAATTGGAACGAAGTTTCTTATTGCGCGTTATCGAAAGGGGGCTAGACGGAAATTCTTATGAAAAAGTTGTCACGACACTTTTTTTGTTTTAGATGATTATCGCTAGATGGCGCTGTGATTAAAATATTTTAAAACAATTCCTTATTTTGTTTTATATGATTAATGCGAGATGGCGCTGTGATCAAAATGTTTTAAACGAACTAATTATTATGACTTAAAAAATAAAATTTTAATAAAATTCCCTCACTAATTAATCGAAAGGAACTTCGTTCCGTCAGGGTGTTCCTTGACACCTCTCAAATTTTTTTTTCTCTGTTTAAGTTCATTTTGACAGTGGCTCAGTAAACTATGTCGAGATTAATTGTGAGAATTAGAGAGCGGAAACACTGTTGTTATCTGTGTACATGTAATAGTTTTTAGTGTCGTTAATTACATTAGTAATCGACATTAATTGTCTGTAAAGAATCTTTAATAATATTACACGGGTTGATTGTTTTCGGTAGTAAATGGTAAAAGTTTCGGATTCTTGCTGTTTTAAATAATTATAGATGCTTGAATTGTATTTTGAGTATGTTTGTTAGAATAATGACTACTGCAACTTAAATTTATGTAGTAAGAAATGTAAATTCATTTAGTTCAATAGAATTATAATTTTTCTATAATTCAAATTGAGCACCACCTGTAGTTGACTGGTAAAGAATGCTTTAGGCATTAAGTCCGCCATTGTACCATTTATAATATTACTTATTTATTTTGTAAGAGAGGATAATGTGCAAGTAGTTTATTTTAAAATTAAGTTGTGTTTAGTATCTCAAGTACATACACATACATGTACGTAACGTACATAAATCTAAACCTAAAAATATTTAAAACAAGCTAATCGATATTTTTGAATAATTAGGCACTAAGTCAGAAAAGAACTAAGTCTGGAATAATTGATGAGGTTTATAATAACTGGTGTCAATAGATAGGTTTTGGACAAATAAACATTCTTCTCGAGTTGATTTTTTTTTAAGATGTTGCATCATCTTAAATCCAAAAGGTAAATTAAAGTCTACTTACTGTATGTTTTATTTTGGGTTTGCTGTAAGAAAACTCAGTATTGAGTTAAGCTCGCCTTTTGTAAACATTTTTTAATATAACTCATTTTTCTGTCGTGTACAATAAAGTATTAAATAAATAAATAAATTAGTGAAGCTAAACCTCTATCTCCGATAATATCCTGATGTAATATATTACATAGTTATCGAGTTAATACTATTTTGTAAGACGGAAACCCCGATGACTTACCCAGATTCAAATTCGTTTAATATTTCTTAAACATTACAAAACATTATGAATAGTAGTGATTCAAAGAAACTGAGTCACAAGAAAATTGCGGACTTGAACGCTCTTGTCATTAAGGTTTATAGATTTGCAACAGCACAGGTTAGATATGATGATGTAGGTACCTACCTAATGCAATAGATTAGCACATACAGGGTGGATCTGTAACTTTGGACAATCTGACGTGGGTGAATGACCATAATTCCAATCGGACTTTTCGTTTAGAACTTATTACGAGTATAAAGCGCAATGAATGTGTAGGTGCACTTCGGGTCGCGCAAATAATAACACGACGGCATTGCGAGTACTGTTTGAACCCCTTTGTAATGCAGACGAAGTTGCGCGGGTCAGCTAGTTTTTTATGTTCCGTATTAAAACATCACCCTCCTTAAATATGTAGCATCATTAACTAATCACCCTATACAGGGTGTATGAAGGCCACTCCCGAAAACGAAGGTTGGGTTACCTAGTGACACAGTGGGTTGTCAAGCTTTTTGCAAAAAAAAAATCGTCTGAATGGACCGATTCCTTGGCTTATCATCACAGGTATCACTAGTACTACCAACAGTCTTCCTTTTCATGCTCTGTTTACACCCTGTATAAGATCTAGAGTAAGATGATTAAATATCATAAAATTGACATTTCTCAGTGTAAAAAACCTAATGCTGTCAGTGAGAGAGAAGTTAAGAAGGAATCATAAAATAAAACTAAGAAAATAAAAGTTGTGAAAAAATGTACAAAACGTCTGTACCTATTGGGGAATGGAATGTTCTAAATTCAAATAAGCGCGCCAACATCTATTCTCTATTACAATTCAAAAAGTATTTACACAAAAGAAGTTTAAATAATAAATATTTAAACTATTTATAAATGGCGCTATCGTCGACACAGCTATGTTCTTTACTAGAATATAATAAAATATAAATTATTGATTCTGTCGCCTACACTCAGCATCACATACACATAACCTAATCTAGATACAGAAAACCGATGACTAAGTAAAACAAACATTTCCTTCAAGACAGCCGGTCTACTACAACCGGTATTTTTGAGGTTTTTAGTAAACGTATAATAATAACTTCCGGTTGGTTAGATAAATAAAACTAGTTTGTCGACTAATAGAGAAATTAACCGGAAACAGGTGGAATTTTTATTTGTTTTATTCACTTTAAATTGGGGACGGAACCTTCTGTAATCGTTATGTGAGGTGCTAACAATAGTAAAACAAGAAAAAATATGAAAGGATTTCTAATTACGTGTTGATAGGATTGATGGTCGGATGGGAGGTTGCGGGTTCAAATCCGGCCGGCTTATACCTCTAAATCAAAATGTGAAAAAAAAAAAGATTTATGTGCAATTTTTCACAACACCACTGGCTAAAAACGGTGAAGGAAAACATCGTGAGGAAACCTGCATGTCAGAAAAAGGTCCTAAAAAAAAATCCTTTGAAGATATGTGAAGTCCCCAATCCGCACTGGGCAAGCGTGGTGGACTATGCCTGATCCCTCTTCTGAGGAGACCTGAGCCCAACAGTGGGCAGTAATGGGATGGTACAGGATTGATGGAAATATTAAACGGGTTCTTACTACGATTTTTATTAAACCCGTGCAACTTCGTCTGCGTCATAGAGGGATATAATATAACCTAAAACCTTCCTCGATAAATAGACTATCCAACAAAGAAATATTTTTTCAAATTGGACCAGTAGTTCATGAGATCAACGCGTTCAAATAAAGCAAACAGACTCTTCAGCTTTATAATATCAACAAGTATACATATATGAGCGATCCCGATATTTCGACAATATTTTCTATTCAGTCCTACTGTGATCATGGCCAGTAGCGTGCATGCATATTTAAGTCAGGGTATGCAGAAATGTAAACATATATATAATCAATCATAGAGACATTGAGATATAATCAATTACGCCCTATAATCAATTTATTTAATTTTTACGTTTAAGTTTACGCAAATAATAGTAATAAGAAGTATATTTTGATAAAATATGCAGTGTTAAATCGTTTGTAATTGTAAATTTTTAATCAAATCTTAAAGTTAAGGGTATGCAGTGCATATTTGCTTGTATGAACTGCACGCTACTGATCATGGCAAGCGCAACGGCGATATATATTCAAATAAATAATGTCATAAAACGCTTTACATACATTAACTATATTACTATAAATTAACGCACATTTTCATGCAATAATTGTTGCAACAGAATGCGTTGCGGCCCGTCACGCTCGAATGTGTGCTTTCGAGACCTTTTATATGACGCTGAGAAATGCATTTATCAATGCCAGGATTTACAGTATTTCACCGGATATACCTAATTTAATAACGGAAATGCCGTAATTTAATAAGCGGAAGTTTTTATCCTGTTAAATTTCGCTTATTAATCAAAATACAACAATAAATGTCTTAAAAGTGTCGGTACATGAATTTATGAGGGCGACGGTAAAGCTGTAGTGCGTAACGCGACGTGCCGTCCATAATAACTCCGTGCTGGATTCTGACCTCAGCCGGGGTTCCGACGCTGAGTGTGAATAGCAGATTTTATTGCAGATCCCACATACCCCACCTGTTGTGGAAGACGGACGATTACCACCTGCTTAAGAAAAAAACATGAATTATGAACCAAAGGCTAAATATGTCATCACTGTAACACTTTTAAAAAAACACTACTTTCTGTAAGCCATAAAATGCGCAACAACCTTCTTATCGCTAACATTGCAATCGTCTAAGAACAAATATACCACTTATCATCAAGTGGACCGTCAATTTTCTACTGCTAATTAAGACACAAAGCATAGATTTTAATTAAACAAGTCACAAAGAAACAACACTTGCAAAACATTTGCAAAATTATTTTCGACATTTCAAAACTCCTTTGCTCAAACTTTTTAAATGGTCAAAGCACTTGAAACATACAGCCACGCCAATTAAGAACTAAAAAGTTTCAATACTCCAAAAAAACCGGTTCGTAAATAGAAAAAAGTGTACTTAATCCGCAACATTGTTTGTAATTAATACTAACGTGACATAATCGATCCCATCGCATTGATTTCGCAATACATTACGACATTAGAAAGCAGAGCTTATAGTAAACACGTAGTTCCTCATGGCATACCTTAAAAGACCTAAAGATTTTGAACAGGGACGGACTATGGCGAACTAACCCTTATTAATCATTAGCTACCTACTGTTACTATTGTCTCCATAACCATATTGGTTAGAAGGATTTAAGAATTTAAAGATTGACTGGACTTTGAACTGAACTATGTAGTTAGTATAAACAATCCAAACCAAACATTATTAAAAATATTGATTTAAAAATAATGTTGCTCTCTGGCCGAGTCTTGCTTAACTGTGTCTACACTGTGTGTGTGTGTATACTTAGTCTACGCTTTAGAATATACGCAAGAGGAGACATTGTAGCATAGACATACTTTATTTCTGATAAAAACGGTATATAACGGTTTTGCACAATTTATACATTTTTAATTAAATTACCATAAATTTACTGGCCCAATTTTATCAGTTTATTTACACAGCCTGTATTATTTTAGACTTCGTGCACCTAGTGTTTTTTTTTTTTAGTTGGAGGAAATCGCCGGACCCACCCGCCCCACGGGCGGTGTATGTGAGTTGAACCGCACTAAAACCTCCAACCGTTCACACTCAGCGTCCGAACCCCGGCTGAGGCCAGAACCCACCACGGGGTTATGTGGGGTGGCGCGACGCATTACGCACTTTGGCACACTTTCCCGTCGCGACACCCCATACCTATAGTGTAGTAAGTAGTGCAACACTGAGTACATTTCTGGATACAGCCCTGTATTGTCCGTTAACATTCGTTGAGCGGCCTTGCGTGTGAAGAATCCACACATTAATTTTATTCTGAAACAACTTGACGTATCTGGGACACCTGTTACGCGTGCCTTGTGATTTAATTTTTTGGAAAAATTTGCAAATATAATTAATTGCTTGATTTACGATTTATGCTAATGTTTTAAAACGAATGTTGACATTGCTATTGTACAATTTTGTACTACTTAAAATTTTAAATGAAATCAGTTCATTGACCATTGAGAGAAATATAGTCTTGGGTTTGATTCTCGGACTGGGTTTACAGTATGTTTGATTGAATGAAACAGTACACTTTATTGCACTCAAAGACAGAGGTTTTTATTAATACATAGAACACGTATTTGAGTATTTTTTTCTTCATTCGTTCTATACTATACCGACTGTACTACTCATAAACTTTATAAATTAAGCATTCCAATAATTAAAAGAGCATAATCTCACTTTAAGTTTTGTGCTCCACATTTTAGTATATTTTGATTGTGCTTATCTGATTCATGAAAAAAAAATCATGAAACGTCAAAATCATCTGGAATGTCAATGTCAAAAAAACAAATTCGAACGGGTGACGAATTTTCTGTTTAGAATTTATTTATTTCCGAAAATATGGCTTATTTAACTCAACCAGATTACGTGAAATATATTTGTTCTTGCGGACAATTAAAGCCGATCACCAGCTTGTACTTTTGCAGGCATTGCTTGAAGATACGTTGCGGTTTTTGTATTTGTCATGAGGTAACCTACATACTAGTATTATTCGTAATATTTATACTCAAAAAGATAGAAATGGTACTGTTTTTTAAACTACAATATGTCTTTAACTATATCGGTTGGTATTTTGCTCCGGCATAGTGAAATGAAATGAAATGAAATGAAATGAAATGAAATGAAATGAAATGAAATGAAATGAAATGAAATTATTTATTCTCAACGTTAATGAAATTTTCATGCTTGTTGATGTCAAAAGGCTACCACAGTGTTTATCTTGCTAAAATAATATCATATTTATATCGTGAAATGATCTACTTTGCATATTTTGTTAGCAAATTTTACAGTTCTGTATTCAATTAAAACATACGGCTTTGTTTTGTTTATAACATTTAAAAACAATGAGTGCAATAACAATGGAAAAGCTTTTCTATCAATGAAAAACAATTGCATTTGGACAAGAAATGCATTTGTACTTGTACTTTGAAAAATATATTGTAGTTATTTTTGTAAAGTAACAAACCACCACTACAAACAATGCGAATCAAAAACAATACTTAACATCTATTATATTTCAGCTCTTGTAGCTTTTAGCTCAAATAGAGTAACTACTCCTTAAAACTAATCTACCCTTATGTATAAAATTTTGCAACAATAAACCACTTTTACACACTACCATCAATTCCTCAACTATTCTTGTTCCCAGGTCGACTCGCACTACTGTCCGAACTGCCTCGAAAACATGCCCTCCTCCGAAGCGAGGTTAAAAAAGAACCGTTGTAGCAGTTGCTTTGATTGTCCAAGTTGTTACCACACGCTGTCAACACGGGCCAGCCTGGTGCAGCCCCGGCAGCAGGAAGGAGGTGGAGACACAAAGGTAGAAAACAAGCAGCCTAAGAAGATGTACTATTTGGCATGTTTTAACTGTAGGTGGACGTCGAGGGATGTCGGTATACCGGATCAGCCTGTTGGTGAGAATAGTTTGAATTAATAATTAAAAAAAAAAAATTGGTTGCCTGTAAAGTCGGTATACGGGCGAAAGTTTTACGTGACAACGACTCGGGCATGGTTAGCCCGCCTAAGAGCGAAAGAGACAGACATAAAAAGTGACGCGGCACGCGTGCCTCTCACTCGCTCTCATTGTGAGCGCATAACGTGAGCGGAGCGTAACGCAGTGAAGTGAAGTGTCACCCGACAAACCAATTTATAAGACGTTGTCACGTCAAAAACTTAAACTTAATAAAACAATTTAATGTAATAAAAAATTAAAAAGAAATTAAGAAAGTCCTAGTAAAACTAATCATTACCCACAAAACATTTGACTCAAAAAAACATGTGAAAACAAAAAATACCCTAATTTATTCCATCTGTTCAGCTTCAGGTGGATGGCCAGAAAGACCTAATCCATTTGCAACACGAATCAACCAACTCCTAGACTACTACAAGGCTATAGCTCTACAGGAGAAACAAGAGAAAATTGAGAGGGAGAGGAAAAAGTTTGCTATCAGAGGGAAATATCTAACGCTTACTGTAAGTATAAATTTACTGCAGTTATTGTAGCTGCAGTATATTATGCAAACACACAAGGCAAACTGTGAAATCTTATCTTAAAGATTCTGCTTCTTCTTCATGTCTGAGGGTCGTTTACGTTGCTATAAAAAAACCATGAATATCCAATTTATGTGCTGTCCACATCATCATCAGCCTATAGACGTACACCCCCAAACCTCACCACAGGGATCAGTCCTGTGCTGTCTGCATCGAGCGACCTCCCGCGATCCTGACCAGGTCGTCAGCCAATCTTGTGGGAGGCCTGCCTTAGCTGGGCCTACCAGTTCGTGATCGCCACTAGAACTTTTCGGCCCCATCGGCCATCAGTTCTTCGCACAAGCTGCTGTCCACGTTTACTTTGAAATAAATCAGTTGACTTTGCGCCTCTTAACCTAACATTACACCGTCCCAGGATAAGACAGGTCTGACAGGTGCGATGGCTCGCAACATCGCGGGGCTCCCCTCCTCGGACGCGGGGTCCTCCTCCACCATCGCCAAGTTCGAGCCGAGTCAGGCCACGAGCGAGATTGAAGAGTTACCAGACGATTACTTCACTAAGGAAGTCAATTTGAAACAGAGTAAGTGATTGTAGATGTATAATTATTTTGTTTTTTCTGAAAAAAGAAAAAAAGGAAAAGAAAGTAAATTTACGCATAAAGAAGAAGAATAAGAATAACTTATTTATCTCAAACAAAATTACAGTATCTTACACTAAAGAGGTTTTGTGGTTTTCTTATTTTAATTTTTTTAGAACTAACATGAGATTTTAGGCGAATTCTTGTTTTATATTTATTATATCTTTTTTAATTAATTTTCAATGTAATCAACTAACTGATTAATCCATAAGACAATGTTAAAATCTTAATAAAATTTAACTGAATTAAAAGTAACCTTGATTTAAAATTTAATTACATTTAATTTATTTCAAACGTTTGACGTAAAAAGTACATTTCTCTTGACATACATCTCCTTGACTTTATAAAATAGTTTTAAACTGCCTCCCGTCGTTGCGCAGTCATAGTTGCTCCGGTCAGCTATTTATGAACAAAGTTCCCCAGTAACAAGCATCGGGCAGCGCCTGGTGTCCCCGGAGTGGCAGCCCCGCTCCGTGTCGCGGCTGCACCCCGCCGCCAAGCTGCTGAGCGTCAAGCGCAGCCAGCGATGCCGGCGCTGCGACCACAACCTCACCAAGCCCGAGTACAACCCCGGCTCCATCAAGTTCAAGATCGAGCTGTTGGCTTTGTGAGTAGAACAGCCTCTGAGTTGCAGGAAAGCAATTTTACGTTAGTCTGCATAATTTTAGTTTAGTTGAACCAATTTAGATTATTATTTTTCCATTAAAAACGTGAGCCGTATAGTCATAAGGTACTTAAAATCTTGAAACGCGCGTTTCTCATTGTTCCTTTAGTTTAAGACACTTTGTTAGCCAAAATTATTTGTTATTAACTATTCTTTGGATTGCTTGATTTTTACCAATTTTGTTAGTTCGATTTTCGGACAAACCAATTTACGAAAAGTCTGTTAATGCAGTATTATTAAATATCAAAAATACAATGATATTTCCTTTAAATAAAACATTCTATATCTAATATTTAAGGTAGGTACTTCCCGTTCATGTCGCATAGTTCTGAAATACCCTGTATATTAGTAGGGATATACTTTTAAAATTACTTTTATTCCACAGTTACCACGTGCCAGAAGTAAAGATAATATCCCACGAGCCCATGAAGCCCGGTCAAAAGTCCACTGTGCTGCTGAAACTGAGCAACCCGACCGTTCACGAGATGACTCTCTGTCTGATGAGGCCGGAGGATGTGCCCGTTGTTGAACAGGAAGAAGAGAACATTGATAAATCATTTGAGAAGTCACTTACTTTGGAAAAGGTAGGTTTGTGTATGGAATCTGCTGCTTCAATTTGGATCTATTTTATAGCCTACTAGCTGCCTGCTAGCTAAAATAGTACAACAGCTCACCGCATAGGTCCAATCAATTCAATAAAATCAATGTCCGTGGTGCTTTTCTCAATTCTGGCGTAATGCTTTTCCAATGTTATTTTATTGTCTCCCGCTTTGCGAGAAGGGAAGTCGAAACTCATGTTTTCCTACACCTTCTATTATCTTCTGATTAAATTCGTTGCGGGGCCCAAGACCAGTTAGCTTTCCCTCGGGTTCCTGTGCTTCACTGCTCAGAATCATTACGGTGGTCGCCGCTGTGGATCCTGGCTACACAGGAGTTACAGTGGCGGGAGTGAGAGGTGGGCAAATACACGAAGCCTACTAGCTGATCGTCGCAACTTCGTCTGCGTCAAAGAGGGGTTCAGGCAGCTTTAACCTACAAACCCTACAGGATCAATCAGATCCTTCACACAATGCACAAACTATATTTTCGGTCTTCCTCTCCCCTTACATGCATCTACTTTCAACATTTGGCTTGTTACAAGACTCATCACAATGAAAAAAGATAAATGAAAGCAATAACCTTGGTCTACATCACAAATTTTGATTTCAGGAGTCAACATCGCTAAAGTGCATAGAACGAGCCCCCTCATACAAAGCGACGTGCAGTCTCGCGTCGGATCCCATCCGCGTCACGCTCCCGCAGCGGGACGACGCCGCCGAGTACGACGACGACGCGACGCACGACGATAACGAGTACGTATGACACTGCATGACTTGATATAACTTTCCAATATTATATGCTGAATGTACGACTATCATTGCGGATTTCCAGAAAATATTGATAAACTTTACCAATTCCAAACATAAAAATAATGCTTAGTGCATTTTAATAAGCCATTCACCCTACTTCAGCTAGTACAAAGTTACATGTTAAATTAAATAAGATCAATGAAAATAAAATACATAATGAACTACTGCAATAACCCATTACTGTCCACTGCTGGGCTCAAGTCTTCTTAATATAAAAACTTGAGAGGTGTCAAGGGACACCCGGATGGTACGAAGTTCCTTTCGATTAATTAGTGAGGGAATTGTAATAAAATTTTAAGTTTTAAAAGTAAGTTTTTAAGTTATAATAATTAGTTCGCCATCTAGCATTAATCATATAAAACAAAAACGTGTCGTGACAACTTTTTCACAAGAATTTCCGTCTAGCCCTCTTTCGATAATGCGCGATAAGGAACTTCGTTCCAAAAAATCAAGTCCACCACACTTGCCTACTACAAGTTGATTTCACAAGTCATTGAAAGGTTTTTAATATTTCCTCAAAATTTATGTTTTCTAGCCAGTAGTAATGATAAATATTTTACAAAACTAGTACTTCTACAAAAATGTATTAACCTAACCATTTTCTCTTACAGTATAATCCTATGGCGAAAATCAAACAAGCTAGCTCTACGCCTCGAGATATCCACCGACGCCGAAGCAGAGTCCAATACACCGGCCACACTCGCTCTCTCCATAGAGTATTCATATCGGAACACAGTACCTCAGGCCGCCAATGCGACCAATCAACGAAATCACACTTTATATACCACTGCACTGCTGAGTTTGGGCAATGTTGCTTAGATATTAGAAATTTATTTTAAATATAAGCTTTTAAGATCCTGGATATCATGTAGCAGTAGAGTGCTAAGTAAAACGAAGCCAAACACGACGATCTTCGGAATCCATCATCAGATCAGCGTTTGTTAACTTAGCCTGCAAGATTCCACGCGAACTTACATAGTTACATCCAGTGTAAGTTAATATAAAGCCTGTTAAAAGGCGAATGTTTTAACTAAATTTGTGTGAATGTAGATTGAATCTGACTAAGAAAATAATCAGGGGTGTGCGAATATCGTTCGAATCGAATCGACTCGAATATTAAAATTCGATTCGAAATTCGAATCGAATAATTCGAAATTTCGAATAGTATCGAATTTGACTACGACGATGCATCGGAAATAGGAAAAGAATTTGTATTTAGTAGATAATATCTTTAATGGGCTAGATGTCTACAAAATAGTCATAGTCGTCGTAGTCGAATTCGATACTATTCGAAATTCGCCGAATATTCGAAACTTTTCGAATTATTCGAAATTTTTCGAATATTCGGCGAATTTCGAATAATTCGAATTATTCGATTTGAGTTTCGAATCGAATATTCGTATTCGATTCGGGACGAATAATTCGTGAGTTCGAATTATTCGCACACCCCTAAAAATAATGAGTCTAAACACAATGAGAGTAAGACCTTCCCTTCTCAAGATAATTTGATGAAGCATTACAACATTTCCGAAAATCTAAATTTACAAATCCCTAACTTATAGTGGATTTTTTTTATTTAACTTTCACTGGATGTAACCACAGTAAGATGCCAAATATATTACACTCTGGTTTTTGGAAAGACACCAATTCATGATTTCAGTTTTATAAGGCGTGTCTATGTCAATTTCTATATCATACAATTTCGGGAAACCTACGTTTTAGCAATAAATGCTACTATGTTTGTAACTTAAACACGTTAACTGCTCAACAAGTTTGAATGAAATTTTGTATACACATTGAATACTATATGGATTTACATACAGGATACATTGTACCCGGTAGGTGGCGCTAAAATAGATCAAAGCTATGTCTACTAAAATAAACTATTATTCCATAATCTTATATTAATTTTATCGTTTCCTAAGTGGAATTAGAACAACTAGTAAACTATATTTTATAAACTGTTTGAGTTTTTCACATTCACCAATTTTTGTGTCTACAAATATATTAAAGGATCACTGTATTGAATTATCTAAATATAGGAAAAGACACCAATATGTGTAATTTTATATAAAGATGCAATATATAGAACATCGAAATATAATTGTATAAATGAGAGGGAAAAAGTGTAGAAAACGCAGCTAAATTATTTAATGTTAGCTTTAAGCTTGCTGTGCTTATATAAATATCAATATTTAAAAATGATATAATATATTTATAACTTTTTTAAATAGATTATAATATATTATGCTGCCTTTTAAAGTTATAACCACAGATTTAGCTACTGAATACCTCTTCCAAGAATTAAAGAGTAAAAATGGAATTATTTAACTTTTTCATTGTAAACATTAATTTATTATAATTTAAGGCTTTTTTGGTTGTAATTGTTGCAATTTATGCAACATAAGTTCTCATTAGTTTAATAAGTAAAGCAATACTTGAAAAATAAGAAATATTAAACTTATTAATTTGCACATAATTTACTAATAAAGTACCAATATACTCTCTAATTTTAACTACAAGATAAAGAGAATATGTTATATGCTATAATAGACTACAGGCCCATGAAGAAAAATTATGGGTCATTTGAACCACCAGGTGACCTATCTAAAACGAAATTCTAACATAAAATAATAAGATTCAGTACTATGCCGTCACTTGTAAGCTGTCCAACTGAATGCAGGTGAGCATTCAGGGGATCGCAACCATCGCTTTTTCCCCTTGTCACATGATTTTTGTACGGCGTTGAGGAATAATGGATTAGAAGCAGTATTTAAAAATTTGGGCCACAAAGTCGGATTTTTTTTTCCGGGGTATATTAAAATTTAGTCATTTGATTTTGTACGGCATCTGTATCATACTATTTAAATACTGCTGAATATCGTTTTAGATAGGTCACCTGGTAGTTCAAATGACCCATAATTTTTCTTCATGGGCCTGTAGTCTATAAAATAATTGTTTGTATTCTAGAATGTACTTCAATTATTCCTAATAGTCCGGTCAATTTAGACATCCAAGGTTACAATAATTCGCACTTGGCTGAATTTTGGTAGGATTGTTCAATACACTATTATAAAGGAAATGTGAAAAGTCCTCATCGATCCGGCACGTGCTAAAAAAGTTACTCGGGGTCAAAGGTCCCAAAAACGGGTTTTTCGCGATTTTCAGCAAAATGGTAAGTTTTATCATAAAATTAGCTCAGACAAAAATTGTAGATCAGATAATTATCAATAAAAAATATCTTAATACTAGGGGTGTGCGAATAATTCGAACTTACGAATTATTCTGGAGTGAAAACACGTGTTTAAAACTGTTCTTTCTCGAGTAGAATACGAATACGATTTAGTTGCTGCTGAGGCTAAGTATCATTATGACTGCTTAAATTCCTTCTTAATACCTAAAACTGGGGTTAAAGTCGGTCGACCGTAAGATGAATCTTCGAATCTGGCAATGGAGGAAATATTATATATCTTATAATGATACAATAAGGTACGAAGCAGCTGCAGTTTTTCCTCGTCCTCCTCATGTCCTACGACCAGAAAGTGGCACACTTATTCAATACGTTGTAGACAATGCTGATATTAATGTAAATACGCTAGACGGTAATAATACGCTTCACATAATGGGTATTATTCAAATTGTTACCCCAAAAGATTCCGTTTTACTAGAAGAACTTATGCCACGAGTAAGAGAAGCTTTTTCAGCAAAAGATTTTCAGGCAAAAGCTCATGTACCGATCCAGATCTATCAAAATGATGATATCTTTCAACTTTTTGAATCGTTATATCTCAAAAACGGTGGCTCTTAGGAAAAAAAGTATTTAGACATTTTTTATTGATAATTATCTGAACTTCATTTTTGTTTGAGCTAATTTCATGATAAAACTTACCATTTTGCTGAAAAACGCGAAAAACCCGTTTTTGGGACCTTAGACCCCGAGTAAATTTTTTTCCACGTGCCGGATCGATGAGGACTTTTCACATTTCCTTTATAATAGTGTATTGAACAATCCTACCAAAATTCAGCCTAGTGCGAATTATTGTAACCTTACCCCTATTTTTTAGTCTAATTTGACCGGACTATAACTAATGTAACTGGAAATACATTCTTTTTCATTGCTTTCATTGTAATACATTTGATTAAACTTCTTTTAAAACCTGCATATTGTATTTAATGCATAATAAAATGTGCAATGAATAATGTATTCAAGCTAAATAAAAATATTTTATACAACTTTTTGTATCTTTACATCCATTTCATCACATTTCATCTTTGTACTGCCATCTTTTTAAAGAATAAAATGAATAATAAGTAAATAATACTATTTGTATAAATAACAAGTCTTTATTAAACTATAATAAATAAAGAAACATTTCATCAGTTCAACTGACAATCAGTCTTAAATACGCTCATTTATATACCTAAACATATTTCAACAAAATACAAAACATTTGCAGTGCAGTGCAGTCTTCGATATGTAGAATAATTCATACAAACAACATTAAGAATCGTCACAGAAATAAACACTTGAAATAACAGATCATTTATAAATAATATCAAGGTGATTTATCATAAATTCAGGTCTCCTCAACTTGATTTTTAGCAGAATAAATAACATCGTTAATACCTACTCCGTCATAACTACTGCCGATCAACGATATCGGTAAATTATTACTCTTCACATACTCTCTAATCTCATTGACTCTTTCATAATGACCTATCACATACTGAGGTATACACCTATTTAAAATATTAACATTGTATGCCGTGGGTATTTCTTTTATGTCTAAAATTGATGACACTTCTTTCACAGCAATATTGTATAAGCTGTCAGTTGTGGCATTTTTACCGAATTTCTCTTCGAACCATCGTCCACCAAGCATAACAGTCAAAACTGTCCCATTTTGGTCTGGTATGCAACAGGAATCAAAAACTACACCTAGTATGGGAGAATTCTCTATCGGTGGTACTAGAAAACCGAAAGCAGGTGTGATCAAAGATTTCTGAGTGTCAAAATATAGATTTACAATTCCTACTGTGACAAACGGTATATCTTTTAGTGTTTTAGCTAAGTGAGGATGCTGTTTTTGTACTAAATTAGCCAGAGAATAAGCTGGGATTGAAGAATAAACATGATTTACTGATAACTTCTCTCCAGTCTTAGTTTGAAGCAATACAGTTCCGGAGTCAACAAATTCTATCTCCTCAACTTTTGTGCTTAAGTTCAAAGCAATATTATTGTCTTTTAAGTGGCTGTATAGTTTCTGAGGGAACATTTCCAATCCACCTTTGATTGTGTACACACTCCATTTTTCTTCTTGAGCTCTTTTTGCTAAATCTCCTGGTATAACATCATCTTTAGCTGTTGAACTGAACATAGACTTCATTAGTCCTTTGACAACCCCACCGTGGTTTTGTTCCCACTCAAAAAGTGTTTTCATTAAGAATTTAACAGAGATTTCTTTGGCATCTCCAGCACAGATTCCACAGATCATTGGTGATATAGCATAGTCTGCAATCTCTTTGCCAAATCGTCTTTCAACAAAATTATAAATAGAATCATCTTTTAATTCCTTGTGAGGCTTCTTCAAATCGTGAAAGAGTGCGTAAATCAAAGGCTTCGAAAAGGGTTCGTTGGTTTGAAATACTCCTTTCAAACTTGATGGTAACGCATATAGATTATTTTTGACATAGATCATTCTGTTCTTAGCAGCTGGATGGTCAGGTTTTATAGGAGATACGTGCTCACTTAGGCCTAAATCTTGGATCATGTTCAATGTATTCAGCCCGATGACACCTTTAGGTCGAATGGTCCTGGGACCTTGCTCAAAAACATAATCTTTTGTTTTTATGGACTTTATCCATCCTCCACAGTAATTAGTAGCTTCGAGAAGATAAAGTTTCAGGTTATTATTCGTATTTACATTGTTTTTAAGCAAATAATAACCCGTGGAGAGGCCGCCAAGTCCACCGCCGAGTATTGCAGCCATTACGTCCTTGTGATTGAATTTACGACGTATAAAAATATTACTGAAAACAGTGAGATTAATTACTGTTCTTAATTAATTGAAATCAATGTTCTATTGAAAATAATTACAATAAAATCAGAGTTCAAAACAATAACACCCGGAAAAAAAAGTAAACCATTTTGACATTTTCATTTATGACAATTTCAGAAATGTCACATATTTTTTTTTTTTTTCGATTACATTATCAGAAATATTTTAGATCATAAAACTAAGTAGAAAAGAATCCTTAAAGAATTTCCGAGAAGTAGAATCCAGCCATGGAATGTCTTCCCTGGTATTTCTAAATTGCAAAACTGTCTGGGTCTTCTTTATCAGAAGTGACTGAAGTGAGAGGCTTAGAGGAAAGTAGTTGATGTCTTCTGATTGTATAGAATAAAATTGAGACGTGTTAAGCGAAAACAGTACTCATTGCGTAAAACTCATGTAGAACTATGCTTAATGAATGCCACCGGATAGGCATGGTCTGTGGTGGAATCTCTGCAATACCAGGAGTATCGGGAATAATCAGGATAAAGAAAACCTATCGAGAAGTCAGGACATTGAAATCAATAATTGTAGTGATTGACAAAACCAATTCTTTAAGATATACCTATTTCGCGTTAGTTTTGGTCGCAAAAGTAAATAGAAAGAGTGGAAATTGATAGCTTCTCATTTTCAATTGAAGCGCTGGAGCGTATGGCGGTCGCGCAGCTGTGTCGACCGATAATGAATTCCAATTTCATACTTGTTAGGCTTACACGCAGTTTAACGCGGTTTGCTGAATCTATGCGATACAATCAGACTATTCTTTTAAATTGATAGACCATATTTAGATTTACTATATCTGAATTATTAGATTTACGTAATAATTTGGTAATTGACAACAAAAAGGCTCAGGATCTTAAGCAGGATTAAAAATCTAACAATAGTATAAAAATTACGAATAAGGTTAAATTCGTGAATTCGTGATAGTTATCGATGATGTTGTTGATTTTTTTTTCAGTTTGAAGAAATCACCGGATCCCCACCCGCGGGCGGGGTATGTGGGAGTTGAACCTCACTAAAACCTCCAACCGCTCACACTCAGCGTCCCAACCCCGGTTAAGGCCAGGACCCAGCACGGGGTTTGGAGAGAAGGCGCGACGCGTCACGCGCTCGGCACTCTTTCTCGTCGCGCATGATGTTGTTGATGAATTAAGTTTTCGTTTACTAATGAGTTTGTCTGTTAGGAGTTGAGAATTTGTACTTTACGCCTTTCCATCTCGTTGCTCAACGAAGTTTTTATGAACAGTAACTGTTGCTAGTAACACAACTTTCTGATTGTAAATGCTTAATAATATCAAATGTGCAGGACAACTTTGCTACCTAGGTATGTTTCAAATGAAACAGAAATTGTAAATTCTACTTCAATTTGCCGGTATTAATAATCCTACTAACTCTAGAAACATTTCAATAGAAAATAGTCTCATTTCTATCTCAAGCTCATTTTTCTAAAACTTAACCATTCAAGCGTAAAACGAAGACTATATAAATCCCAAGATTTACTCCAACCCCTGTCATTTCTTTGCAAACCTTCAACCCGACGCCACGCAATGAACGACGTAACAAAACCGAAAAATTGCGAGAAAAAGATTAAAATCGCAGAATCGAAGATACTTAAGATCATTAATAAAATCGATAATTTAAAATTAAGTAATGCGTACATCTCTAAATTAGATGTCGGAATCAAACACAGTAAAAATGCGGGAACTTCAAAGCGTTTTTACTTTTTCTTGGGATTTCTAACTTTGATGATATTTGTGAAGTATCTTTGTCAAGAATGGCCATCTAGCAAGGTACGAAAGCTTATTTATATTTTTAAGTAAAAGTAATAATAAGGGCCTACAATGTGTACTTAAATGAGGTAGACCTATTCGCTACGTGTCGCAACAACCACTAACCAGGCTTTAGACTCGTTTATCTGTCTCCTCGCTGTTTAGAACGCTATGACTTGTCCTTCTTCAAACGAAAAGAAGAAGAGTCTTTAAAGGAAGGTTGAAGGTACCGGCCCCGTAGTTTCCTCTGACATTGCTAAGGTCCAGAGCGATGGGGCGGCGCGACGGGAAAGAGTGCCGAGCGCGTAACGCGTCGCGTCGTCCCTCATAACCCCGTGCTGGGTTCTGGCCTCAGCCGGGGTTCGGACGCTGAGTGTGAGCGGTTGGAGGTTTTAGTGCGGTTCAACTCCCACATACCCCGCTCTTTCGTCCAACTGAAAAAAATAAAAACAAAAAAAAGGTCCAGAGCGATGGTAACTACTTTTTCTACTAATTCATTTTCTTTTTTTTCTATCAGAACTGTCTCTTGGAACTCCCTTCATCATCAAAAACTTTGTTCCGCACCCCAGAAGACTGTTCCATGTGTATTGGTGTGAATGATGTGCTGAGATTAGCAAATGTAACTCCGTTTGAATTTGAGGATAAATATGCGTACGGAACCACGCCGATTATAGTCACCGATGCTACACAACATTGGCCTGCTATTAAGGTAGGTTATTTTGCAGAGGGAAATATTAAAACTGATTTGAAACAATCAAAATGATTCTTAAATTTTGAGAATTTATTACTACACCATAATCATGGTTGTGTGAAGGACGATAATATGTTGGTTTGTGATGTGACATGATGTATATGAAAATAGAAAGGAGTGAGTGAGGCATATCGCGCATCCGCATCTAATGGGATCGTGCAAAACTTTAAATACCTATTTTTTTTTAATATCACCTACCTACTACATTACGAGATGTGTACTTATTATGAATTTCATTAAATGAAAAATTATCTGAATATCTGGTTTCTGAAGTTTAAGAAGTTATCAACGTATTAGAATTTATTGTCTACGAGTAATATTTTTAGTGTATGGTAAGCCGAGTACTCGAAAATAATTCTCTTTGTTCAAATTCATGTAATTCCTGTACTTTTTTCCAGGACTTCAACTTCAACTTCTTCGCCCAATTCTACAGCAAAGGCAACTTAGGCAGACAAGTTAACGACTGTTTTTATTTTGCCTACAAATCCGGCCTAAATTCCTTAAACGAGGTGTTTAGTATGGATGAAAAACGCGCCAATTTATCAGGAGAACCCTGGTACGTTGGATGGAGCACCTGCTTTGATGAGGAGACCAGGAAATTGAGGTCGTATTATAGTCGACCTTATTTTCTTCCGAGGACCGCTGAAAGTGATATGGTTGATTGGATTTTTATGGGGGGTCCAGGACAAGGAGCACATATGCATGTAAGATTGCAGGATTTAGATTTTAGAACAGCGCTGTTAATAGTCATCACTGAGAACTAAAGCAATTTTTAAAAATAAATTAATGGCTAAGTTATTCCGATGTAATTGTTGTTAAGAAAACAATGCATAAAATTAAGGAATTTTTGAAATATGTTTCTATCTGAAACAATTGCATTCCGCCCTTTTTTTGAAACCTCTAATGGTTTTGTAGTAGTCTCTAGATACTTTTACCAACTGCAAGTAAATTCAATTTCATTTACATCTATTAGTCTTTGGTCATAGCTCTTATATTTACATAGGTGGATTCCGTAAGGCATATGTCGTGGCAGGCCCAGATTCGGGGTCACAAGCAATGGGAGTTGGCCCCACCACCGGAATGTCTCTATCACTGCAGTTGGATCAAGTTCACGGTGGCACCTGGAGAAATACGTGAGTAGTAAAGTACTTACTGGAGATATAAAGAATATTAGTATTCGCATAAAATTACATAATCGATGGTTCTACGATATTCAATATTCCGTTCACCGATCTTATGACAGTGGGATAAAGTTCAATATTGGCTGATGTCTAACTCAAAGTTACTGCGTAGTTTACAAAAGTTCAAGTGAAGTAATTCGCACTGTAGTGGACAATTAGTTTTGAAAGTTAGTATCTTTCGATTTATTTTTCGATACATAAATCAAATTGACGTAAAGTTGGCAGGTACATAAAAACTATCGAATATCTTTTAAAATACAGTAGCACTATTTATGTGGTATCGGTCACTCTTAGTCACAATTTTTCGACTTATTCAGAAACATTAAATTCTACTGCGTGCAACTTGACGCACGCTAATTAAGGGCATTCAACATCACTCTTAAATTGACTAATCTGCGAGCGATCTGTGCGAGCGTAAAGTAAATAGATTTCTTTCTTTCAGTTGTGGTAAACACAAATCGTTGGTATCACAAGACTAACGTTCTACCGGGAGACATCAGCATCACTATTGGAGCAGAATACGATTAAACATATTCGTTAATAAAATCTAAAGAACTTAACACTTTGTTTTAATTTATTAAATAAGTTACTATACAGAATGTTACAAAATAATGCAACTTCATGAAAAGACAAATTTCTAACCTTTTTGTCTCACATAAAATCTGCAATCTATAGCAGACTATTATTTTGTAACTGAAAACTTTACTTACTTTATTGAAACGTCATCAATCTTGAAATGTATGTTAAAAGGACACTCAAATTTTTCGTTCTAAAAAATATTTTATTGCAAGACATAAACGAGTATACGGTTAACCTGATGCTTAGTGGTTACTGCTGGAGTTACTGCAATAACAGGAGGCCATTGCCTATCACGTACTTATACAGGACTTTTCTTAAACCTTGTTTAAAGAGGGACATGTCATAAAGCTCCGGGAACACCGAGGACTGGACTCCCGTTCCAAGTTTAAATGAGTTTTTAGACGCCCCGCTGGTGGGATATGTGGTAGTTGAACCGCACTGAAACCTCTAAATGCTAACACTCAACGTCCGAACTCCGACTGAGGCCAGAATTCAGGACGTGGTTACGAGGTATGACACGACGCGTTACGCACTTGGCACTCTTTCCCATCGCGCCACTACTGTTATACGTAGTGGTTCCAAGTAAAATCGATCTTACAGGTATAAATAAAACAGCAATTGCTACGAAATAGTTTATTTGTATTAACACGGCGCACGACTGATACATCCAATAATATAAACTGGAATGCAAAGAGAGCTTTGCTAAAACATACATTACCAGAAAATATCTAATAGGAATGATGGAAATATCTGATTTGAAATAACTCTAAAACAACAGATTTAGAACAAAATCATATATAAAAACTGATTGAGAACATCCTGTATATAGAAATTAACATTTCACTTAAGCATAATAAGTACATTATCTAGTCATACTGGGTGTGTTCGCTTTATATAAAAAAATTGATTAAATACAAATCATAATAAAAAACTTAATTTCGACTAAGGAAATGGAAAATATAACATGTACCCCTAATGTAGACACAGAAGCTGCCGGAATATAACTAATTTAAATTTACTTTTAATATATTTAAATATTTTAACATTAAATATTTAAGTCATACAAGACAAGCTTTTAACTCCTAAACGACAACTTGACAGCTAAACGTCATTTGACACATGCAAACGTCAAAATGACAACAACAAACGTCAGATTAAATATTTGAAACAACATTAAACATTCTACTAAACAGGGTACAATGTAATATATTACGATTTCCTTCATATACAGGGTGTGATTTTACCCAATTTTTTATGGGAATTATTTTTGATTTATGTTGGAACACCCTGTAGATGAAAGTTTTTGTTCATAGTTTATTCTTCGCCCTGTCCCGCAGAGTCCAGAATGATCTCGAACGAGAAAGGCTGGAATAGATATCCTTCTCCGCCGTAGAATTTGCTCTGGAACTCAACCCTGGGGAATAATGTTGAATTTTATAATTTGATTGAGTGCAAGGTTATATCATTAATTTAATGTTTTAAACATAAGCAGATGAATGAATTTATTTATTTTCATCACTTTCTCAGCAGTCGTGGTGGCCGAGTAACATTCGTGGTGGCCGAGTGGTTGAAGCGCTTGCCTTCCGTACGGGAGGTCGCGGGTTCAAAACCGGCCGGCTTGTACCTCTAAATCTTAATATGAAAAAGATTTATGTGCAATTTTTCACAACACCACTGGCTAAAAACGGTGAAGGAAAACATCCTGAGGAAACCTGCATGTCGGAAAAGGGTTCTAAAAATCCTTTGAAGATATGTGAAGTCCCCAATCCGCATTAGGTAATGCCTAACCCCTCTTCGGAGGAGACCTGAGCTCAGCAGTGGGCAGTAATGGGTTGGTACAGTATACAATATATTATTGTTATTTTCAAGACTGATTAACGAGCTCACAGCCCAGAGCTACCGACTCAGCAATGTCGTCATTGCTCAGAGTACTGTCGACATTGCTGAGCCGGTAGCCGTTTCCTAGCAATGTCATTTAGTTACAGTTAGACTAATTCTATTGTACTGTAGTGTTAAAGTTACCAGTGAAGACGCAGTGTGTGCAGGAAGGCGGAGAGCCCCTCCATGAGCACCAGGATGGACACGGAGATGGCCGCCCAGCCCATGAACACCACGTACAGGAAGATTCCGCCCTGGTAGCCCGTCGACATCAGACCTGGGGAAAACATTATATTATACGGGGTGGCCATTTCTGATAACAATCTAAAAATAATAAGTGTGCATGTGTCTTATATCTGGTGCATTTGGAACGAAGTTCCTTTTCGCGCGTTGTGAAAGGGGGCTAGACGGAAAAAATTCTTACGATATGTTGTCACGACACTTTTTTTTTGTTTTAGATGATTATCGTTAGATGGCGCTGTGATCAAAATCTTTTAAAACACGTTACTTATCGCGCGTTACGTCAGGAAAAAAAAATAAGATATCTTTTAATCGAAAGGAACTTCGTTCTATTCGGGTGTCCCATGACACCTCTCAAGTTTTTTTTTAAATTTGGTTCATGTATATTACCTTTCTTGAGGATCCAAATAAATAAATGATGTAGACAATGAATCTATGAACTCCAGAACTTTGTTATTATATACTTAGTTTCTCAGCATATGCTCCTAACACTGATAAGAATGGTGGTCCATTATGAAGTTTGATAACACTTCACCACACCATCCGGCTATGGAATGAGCTCCCCTCCTCGGTATTCCCTGAGGGCTTTGATTTGTCCTTCTTCAAACGAGGCTTGAGGAGGGTCCTTAAAGTTAGGTCGTAGGTAGCGACCCCTTGGTGTCCCCTGACATTGCAGAGGTTCATGAGCGACGGTAACCACTTACGATCCGGTAGGCCGTTGGCTCGTCTGCCTACATGGCAATAAAAAAAAAATGTCTTGTTTAAAATGATCAAAAAATGTCTGGCTCCTAAAGAAACATGGTATCTAACAGACCATTAAGAATTTTATAAAACTTCGTAAAGAATGTTAAATGTTGTTTAATCGTGTATATATCGTACCCTTCCTAAGCAGCATGTTCCAGGCCACCTCGGCGAGCTGCGCGTGCGCGAGGGAGAGCGCCCACAGCCGCAGGTAGGACGCCGTGTGAGACACGCTCCCCAGGACGAACTCGATAGTGTGGATGGCCTGGAGACACAAACATCATAACAACCTGGTATTGGAACGAAGTTCCTTATCGCGCGTTGTGTCGAGGGCTAAACGGGAAAAATTCTTTCGAAAAGTTGTCACGACACTTTTTTGTTTTAGATGATTATCGCTAGATGGCGCTGTGATCAAAATATTATAAAACACGTTCCTAATCGCGCGTTACGAAAGGAAATAATTTTTACGAGATACGTTTTAATCGAAAGGAACTTTCTATCCCGTGACCTCTCAAGTTTTTCTTTATCATCATCATCAGCCTATGGACGGCTACTGCTAAACGTGGGCCTTCCCCAAACTTCGCCACAATGACACAGCGAGGCAGACCAAACACAAAGTAGATTGATGATGAGGCCGCGGGAAGTCACTGGATGTAGCGCAGGACCGGTCGAGTGACGAGGGAGGGGGAGGCCGGCGTCCAGCAGTGGACGTCTACAGGCTGATGATGATGATGAATATACCTATTTATTGTTTATTTGGGAAACAAACTTTAGCTGTAGTAGTGTTAGTTCAGCTAATCGAATGTATAACTTCTAAGTCCGTGGTAGTTTGGTGGTTGTAGAAATGATGCAACTCCGTACACAGAACACACACAGTTTATTAATACAGTACTTAGAAGATAAACAGAGAAAGAAAGAGAATAGTGCACAACACAGTGGATACGATAAGTTGATCTTTAAAAAACAAGCCAAAAGAAAATTCGTTGAGTCGAACAGAGAAAACTTTTGTCACTGGAATATCCGTAACTAGGCAACCTTAAAATTCTTTCTATTGGTTCATTCGATCCTACGCATGCCGCCACAAAACAATATAATATTGCAGATAATAACATTAATATTATAAAAACACAAACACAGTTTTCATTTTAAGTAACACAGTGAAGATATCGGTGTTTAATAATTTAAGATGGCTTCTCACACTCGACTACATTGACACCGAATATATTTTAATTATTCACAAATAGTTGTATTACCTTGCATTAGAAGTTTATCATGGTTGCACTCGGTTTTTTGCACTAATTTTAATTAATTGTTGTATTTACACTATATTTAAGTTTTTTATTTACACTATTTTATTTGATACACTATATTTAAGTTTTGTAACGTATAACTATGTAATTGTGGTGTTTCAATAAAGAGTTTTTGTATTGTATTGTATTTATTAGGTCGCAATAGGTATATTAAGAAAGTATAATTAAAGATGATTAGATTAATTTACCTGGTGAATGAAGACCTCAGTGATGTCTTCGTCGTGATGTCCTGAAGCAGGGACGGGAGCTCCTCCCGCGGTGCCGTTCTCAGCGGTACCTTCCACCGGCTGGTGACCTTGGCTCTAAAACATATTACAATTTAAATGACGGTATACTAACATAACATGACCCTCTTTAAACGACTTTTTTTTTGGACGGGAGGAAATCGCCGGACTTCGCGAGTGGGGGTATGTGGGGGTTGAACCGCACTAAAACCTCCCTTGCTCACGCTCGACGTCCGATCCCCGGCCGGGGACAGAACCCGGCACGAGGCTGGTAGGGGTGACAGGACGCGTTCGCGACTGTCGCACACGTATCGCCCCGTCTTTAAACAAGACTTCAGAAAATTCCTGCATGGGTAGGTGCTAGATAACGACCCCTCATTGTTCTGGCATTGCAGAGGTTCATGAGCGACCGTAACTGCTCATAATCAGGTGGTCAGTAAGCTCGCTTGTCTATATTGCAATATACAAAAGAAGCATTAACGCATACCCATTTTCACCTGAGATTTTTAATTGAGATCTTTTAAGCCTCGTTTGAAGACATGACTACATTTGGCTATGGAATGAGCGTCTCTGTTTCCCGGGTACAGTAATTTATCCTTCTTCAAATGAAGCTTGAAGAGACCTTAAAGGTATAAACGCAGGCCGCTGGCCCTTCAATGTCTGCTGACATTACAGAGAGCAATGGTGACCCTACCTGATCATGTGGTTTGTTAACTTAATTACCTACAGGGCTGTTCCGATATCGTGTTCACAGGTTTTAGCTTTTAATTTGATTTTCTTGTTTTCTTTCTTATGTCGTAATACTGAGATGCAATACTGCACACACACACATAAAATATAGTTTTATCGGAGTATGTTTCCGTGGGCTGTGAACAAGCCGTTCGTTCTGGTAGCCAGTCGCCTAGTGCGTCGCGCGCTCATTGGCTGCCGCGAACACCAATAAAAAAGTAGACTTTATCTAATATATAAAATTGTCGTGTCACGGTGTTCGAACTTGAACTCCTCCGAAACGGCTCGACCGATTTTGATGAATTTTTTTGTGCTTATCCGGTACCTATGAGAATCGGCCAACATCTATTTTTCATCCCCTAAATGTTAGGGGTAGTCCACCCCTAATTTTTTTTTTCGGCGCAGACGAAGTTGCGCGAGTCAGCTAGTATCTATATAGATAGACTATAGATCCGCGGACGGGCCGACCGACGAACGGTAAGTTTTTCAGCTCCACGGAATATCATACAAGGGCAATAACATATAACTAGGTATATTAACTATTTTGTCAATAACAATATATACTCACGGCGCGTTGTTTCTGTTCCCTCATGATGAAGTAAGGTTTACCGAACAGCATGACGGGGACGCACATCAGAGCTACGATCACGAACAACTACAACAATACAAAATTATTTTTATTACAAACATGACCACCTTTAAGGGTTCAGCTTTAACATTTTTTTTGCCAAAAATTTGGTGTGGCGATCAATAATAACGCGCGAGATCCTGAATCGCGGTTACAACATTTGCAGAAATCTCCGCATATATACGACATCTGAAATCTACTACAGCGGGCTTCGGCCTGACCGCCATACACTACCTCGCCCACAAGGAGATCTCCCTTTGGTCATAAGTCCACTGTACCCACATGTAGCCATTAGGGTATTTTTAGTGCTGTATAGCGCAGACGACGTCGCGGGCAGTAGCTAGTCTTTAGTAAAAATCATGTCTAATCTGTTTAAAATTAAATTTACTGATAAAACAGAAGTCACTTTTAATAATAATAACAATGTTTTTGGAACGAAGTTCCTTATCGCACATTGTGAAGGGGCTAGACGGAAAAAAATCTTACGAAAAGTTGTCACGACACTTTTTTGTTTTTGATGATTATCGCTAGATGGCGCTGTGATCGAAATCTTTTAAAACACGTTCCTCGCGCGTTACGTAAGGAAATATTTTTTATAAGGTATCTTTTAATCGAAAGGAACTTCATTCCATCCGGGTGTCCCATGACACCTCTCAAGTTTTTTTACCTTCTGTATAGCCATTTGTCCTGCAAACATTTCCTCATCGCAGACGGGACGAGTGTTCTTGTCTTGCTTGAACAGCATCATGTTGATGAACGTGATGAGGATGGACGGGGCGCAGAAAGCACTCGTCTTTACAATCTCTGTAACAAAATGGACATATTAAATATAGTTATAAAGGTTTTGACGTGACAACGTGTTATAAATTGGTTTGGGGGGTGACACTTCACTTCACTGCGTTACGCTCCGCTCACGTTATGCGCTCACAATGAGAGCGAGTGAGAGGCACGCGTGTCTGTCTGTCTCTCTCGCTCTTAGGCGGGCTAACCATGCCCGAGTCGTTGTCACGTAAAACTTTCGCCCGTATACCGACTTTACAGGTAACCAATTTTTTATTTAACGTGTACTGGATGTAACTATGCAAGTTCGGGTGGAATCTTGCAAGCTACATTTGAAATACTTCTCGGTTTCCTATTGAGTTAACATTTTGCACTCAGATGTATATCACGTCATAGGAATAGTATACAGGGTGTCCCAAAACTATGCGGGAAGTACTTTAAATATTAGAGATGGGATGTTTTGCTAAAAGGAAACATTATTTTATTTTTGATGTTCAATAATATTGTATTCACAGATTTTTCGTAAATTGCTTAGTTTGTCTGTAAATCGAAATACACCAAATCGGTAAAAATCAACACCCTGTATTTTTACGATGCCAATCGAAAGAACAGTTAATTACGAATAATATTTGCTAACAAACATAATATCTTAAACAAAAAGAACAATGTGATATGTTCGATTAAAACTTTTTTTTCCGCTATTCAAGGTGCTCGTTTAACATAAAGAAAATTATATTATTCCGAGGATAGCTTTGATTGGTTACTAATAAATGTTGCGGATATATTAAAAAAAAATGTTAACCAATTCCAATAATAAAAGTTATTCACCCTACTTTATCTGGAATAAAGTTACAAATCCACCCTGTATAAACGAATTAACGGGTCACCTGATCAGACCTTTAGACCTATTCCGTACCTGGTTCCTGGCTGCCGAAGTATGGCGGCGTGGATCCGTAGGTGGTCCACTTGATGAACATGAGCAGCACCATGTAGAAGAACAGCAGCGTGAGGAACAGGATCTGAGGGATGAACTCCACGTAGATGCTGATGCGGCGCTTGAAGTAACTGAAATTAAATACATATTATTACAAAACTGCTTTACAAGCTTTATATTAACTTGCACTGGATGTAACTATAAAAGTTCCGGTGGAATATTTTTTTTTATTTATTTATTTAAGGAAACAACAGTAAAATTTAAAACTTATAAGGACATGCAATATATACAGGGTGATTTCTTAGTGAGGGTACATATTGAATAAATTGTTATAAAACTAGTTATTTCAAGTTTTTATTCAAAATTGTTGACCATCAAGTGTTCAAGTGGACATAGTGACGTCATTCCTGACAAAACAAAACGAAGATCGACTATTTACAACGTCATTACACCTCAACACACTATTTACGCCGTCATATATAATATACTCACACGTGGTTCCACAGTGACAGACAGACACCGAACAACATGTGGAACACACCAATAATGATGGAGATCTTCATCTTGTAACCGTTCATGAAGATAATCTTGTTGGCTTCGGCGAGCTGGAAGTATGTTTATTGTAATGTTATTTATTTGTTAAACTTTACGCACATAAATGGTACAATGGCGGACTTAATGCTTAAGGCATTTTCCACCAGTTAAATGTCATGTTTTTTTAACTTAAAAATATACAGGGTATGTATTTGCTGTCGATATACAACTTAGATTTGTTAGAAGCTTGGCTCATGGGACACAAATAATTATGGTAGCGTAGGCAAACCTCCCACAAGATGGACTGGCGACCTAGCTAAACACGGAAATTGACTGGAAACTAAACCATTACAATCAGCGCAGGATCGGTCGTTGTGACGAGGTTTGGAGCAAGTCTATGTCCAACAGTGGACGTCAACAACTAATTCTGACATACAGAGTGATTTTTTTTCATTTTTTATTATAATATTGTTAATTTGACCACCATGAACAAACCACCCTGTATAAACAACATCAAACCTCACCTGCCAAACAGGATCAATTCCAAACGGATAAGGAGTCTGCAGATAATCAAGGGAATCCGGGTTCAGTTGCAATAATGAATTGCTCTGTAACGTGGACCCGTTGTAGTTATTCCTCCACGACGAGCCGAATATGTTGAGACTCTTCGAGAATATGTCGTTGTAGATGAGACCGGTGTACATCGAGAATAGACCCATCAGGAGTATGATGTAGCGACCGCCGAAGAATATGTTCCAGATCTGAAAATTATAGTTTTATTAGTATTGTTAAACAAAAAATAGGTCAAAGAAACTAGTTACAATGTTGGATAAAAGAACTGAAACAACCTATTATTGTACTTTGCTGGGTTCAGGTCTCTTCAGTAGAGGGAACAGACAGTCCACCTCGCTTCAATGCTTGTGTTGGGGCCGAGCATATCGTTGAAAGGGAAACTATTATATCACTAAATCTTAGTGATTTTACTGAAATATTACTTTAAAATATGCTAATTTTTAACCAAGCAAAAGTACATTAAATAATTAAAAAAAATACATTGAAATATATTTATGTGCAATTTTTCACAACACCACTAGCTAAACACCGTGAAGGAAAACATCGTGAGGAAACCTGCACGTCGGAGAAGGGTTCTAAAAATCCTTTGAAGATATGTAAAGTCCCCAATTCGCATTAAAATGAACCCCCTGATCCCTCTTCTGAGGCATCCTGAGCCCAGCAGTGGGCATTACACCAGCTCTTTATAAACAACTCACTTCGCTATCAATTTTCTTGGCCTGCAGAGGTTTTTCCTTGTAACACATCCAGAAACCGAAGGCAGCCATTAGAGCGCCGTGTCCCAAGTCGCCGAACATAATGGCGAATAAGAACGGGAACGTAATTATTGTGTATGGAGCTGGAAATAATAATTAACATTATTGCTGAGTTTGAGAGATGTGATGGGAGAGGAAGGGAAAAAAAATCTGATAATTTGCTTCGACAGAAGACTTATACATAAATAACTGGAGAGAGAAAACATTGCGACCCCATTTGAACAGGATAAAGTTGACTTAAAGAAACTTGCTGATGATTTCTAAAAAAACATTGCTTTTTAACCACTCAACTGGGATCGGCAACCAAATTGGTTTGTTTACTTTTGCCAAGTCTGTGGCAGGAGCCAAAATTGAGCACAGTTCTAAAACTTGTTTTGTTTACATTTTTTAATCATCTCACATTTTACGCAGATAACACATTTTTGCTGAAAATGCAATACACCGTCGTGGTTTAATAAATAATTACAAAAATATTATGTTTCACTAAAAAAATTAATTAAACTTTACTGAAAAAAAAATGTTTTTAAAAAGATACGTTAGTTTCCGAACGAACTGCCCAGTTTCGTAATGGAGCGAAAATTAGTGATGAGCAAAGCAAGACCAAGACCAAGAAGTCTTGGTTTTGTCTTGATCTTGCTTGTTCAGTCTTGGTCTTGCTCAAATCTGTCTGGTCTTTGCTCATTCCTAGTAATAAAAACTAACAATTCGACATGCCAACTAATATTGTTCCAAGAAAAGCATATGTTGACGCTGTTAAAAATATTTTAACTCATTTAATTACTGTGAAAAAAAAAATTTGGTTGAGTATGTTGCTCATCACTAGCGAAAATTGACGTTCCCAGTTGAGTGCATATGTCTAGTACTTACCAGGATTGACCTCCCTATACGTGGCGACCCCGTACGCGTAGATGAGGTGCTGGAAGGCGGAAGTGAACTTGTTCGTCCTGTTGTAGGTGGGCGGATCCTCCACCGTCTCCATCCGGTTCAGGATCGGAGGCACGGAGCTGCCACTGCGCTCCTGAAGATAATACAGGATATTTTAAAAACTAGGGTGATAGACCCAGTTATCTTACGTACGTTGTGCATACAGGGTGGATCTGTAACTTTGGATAATCTGAACCTGTCTATATAGTATTTAGAATTACCTTTATTTTTGGAAACGGTTAAGCTTTTTTTGTCAAAGCTTTCGTTGTTAAGCGTTGACAGTAAAAGTTAAATCGATCCAAAAGTTATTCTAAACACAACTACACACACACGCCCGCGCTCACATGTACACACACACACACACACACGCACACGCGCACACGCGCACACGCACACGCACACGCACACGCACACGCACACGCACACACACGCACACACGCACACACACGCACACACACGCACACACACACACACACACACGAACACACACGCACACACACACGCACACACACGCACACACACACACACACACACGAACACACACACACACACACACACACGCACACGCGCACACGCGCACACGCACACGCACACGCACACGCACACGCACACGCACACACACGCACACACACGCACACACGCACACACACGCACACACACACACACACACACGAACACACACGCACACACACACACACGCACACGCGCACACGCACACGCACACGCACACGCACACGCACACGCACACGCACACGCACACGCACACACACGCACACACACAAACACACACACACACACGCACACACACACACACACACACACGAACACACACGCACACACACGCACACACACAAACACACACACACACACGCACACACACAAACACACACACACACACACGAACACACACACACACACACAAACACATACTCATACACATCACTCAATTCATATTCTACCTTCTCATCTGTATTTGCTCACCTTTTACAAAATCCTCAAATTTATAATAGGTCTATTTTATTTTTGTTAGAAGTTGTATATTTTATTTTCATTTTCTTTTCTTTTTGTACTACCTATTACATTTTACTAGATCGACATGTCCGGTTATTGTAAAGGAGCCCCGTAGCACTAGCTACAGCTTAGTACGGGACTCGCTGTTTTAAAACACAAATGTTAACTGTAATGGTAAAAAATAAAAATTTCAATTTCAAATACTATTTCGACAGGTAATTCACCACACTTCAAGCTGGTCCAAAGTTACAGATCCACCCTGTTCTATACAGCTTAAGCTAAATTTATAAGTTTATTAATACTTTATATTTACAATTAATATACAGGATGGATATAAATCTTCTACATAAATTATGTTTCTTGAAAACGGCACTTTTTTAAGACTATCACTGTGCCAAGCCCATTCCAAAAACAAATTGATACTGGGTTGTCTGAAAACAAAATTTACCTATTTCGGCGTCGAGATCAGATATCCACCCTGTATAATCGTTTTAAGCTTACCGTTCCTCTCCTCAAAGCCAGCTGTATAGTCTCCATATCCAGAGCGGGCACCCAGCACTCGGCGATCAGACATTTCTGGGTCACGTCCAGGTTGAAAAGATTCAGGGTGTGGTAGATAGCTTTGATCTTGCGGACCTTCACGAACCAATTCTTGATGTTCTTGGCTGCTGCGACCAGGACTCGGTGGCGGTGGTCCTGGGTTTGACCTAGGACCTGGAATAGGGGCATAGTTAAAGGTTTTTACAAGCTTTATATTAACTTGCACTGGATGTAACTGTGTAAGTTCGGGTGGAATCTTGCGAGTTTGACAAGTTTCCTGTTTTCGATTTAGCTGACATTTTGCACGCAGATGTATATCGCGTGACAATGAAATAATATGATAAAATGGCGCTGATCTGATGATGGATTCGGAAGATGGTCATAGATAACCCGTCCTGGGCTGTACTTGCCCTGAGTATGGACAATCTCTTAAGAGATTACGTGCCTATAAAAATCATTTGACTACAATAAAATTATGTTCATTATTTTACTTCCTATTCTGATTTTTTTCCAAAGTGTATTAAAATTCATTATCAAACATTGTGGCGACCAATAATAACGCGCGAAATCCTGAATCGCGGTTACGACATTTACAGAAATCTTCGCATATATACGACATCTGAAATCTACTACAGCGGGCTTCGGCCTGACCACCATACACTACCTCGCCCGCAACGAGATCTCCGTTTAGCCATAAGTCCACTGTAGGTACCCACAAACATTAACTTTTTTCAAACATAACAAAACAAACAAAGCGTATAACAAAGTCTAAATATAGAAAACAATGGATTCGGTTGGTGGTCATTTAGAATAATTATAGCGACAAAATTGTTACATGCATCAACATAATGATGTTTAATCTACGATAAATTATATTAAATAACTGTATTTAGTTTAATTGGACAATTGCGGAAATTAATAAAGACAACAATGACACCTACAGGTTACTAGGGAGTCTCATTTGACTTTGGAAACAAATTAGAGTTAGCTACAATGGATAGTGTTCTAAAAGTACAATCTTAACTATCAGTTGGTGTTACTATAGTGCGTAACGCGTCGAGCTTCCTTGCATAACCCCAATCTTGTCTGAACCAGGGGTTCGGACGCTGAATGTGAGTGGTCAGAAGTTACCGCTCATGGACTCCTGCAATGTCACCATAGGGCTGCTTCAACCTACCATATAACTCTAGGGCTGAAAAACGAACCTTCGGCCCACCTGATAAGGAGTGGTTTCCATCGCCTCCGATACCCATATGGGTATAAGAGACTATTACCACCCTAAACACCTCTCACACCTCATCTAAGAAACAAGTCATAAGAACACCGTCTCTTCAAGTACACTCAAAGTATTCAAGTCTTAGATTCTGGTCACGACCCCCATTGCCAGCTCACAGGGTTCGGTTGGAAACCACGTTATTTATTTATTTGGGAAACCAACAGAAATATACAAATTATAAAATAACACATATAGTTAAATCGTTATCCAAAAACAGTTTCCACTTATATCTAACAAAAAATACTATGAAGTTAGCGACAGACAAAAATTTCGAAAATAAAATTTAATTAGACAAAAACAACAATCATAAACAATTCATAAAAAATAAGATTAATATTTTAAAATGCCAATCTTATTTATAAAAATGAATCGCAAAATGTGTTGGTAAGCGCATAACTCAACAACGCCTGGACCAATTTGGCCAAATCTTTTTTTAAAATGTTCGTTGAAGTTTAAGGATGGTTTTTACGGCGAGAAAAAATCGAATAGTTGCCGGGAAGAATTGAAAAAAAAACGGTCATAGGGTTCACGCAGACGACGTCGCGGGCAGCAGCTAGTTACCTTATACATAGTTATAGTAAGTTACCGTCGCAATGCCAGGACCTAGAAGACCGTTCCCCTTCTCTCAAACCTAAAGAAGGACAAGTTTTTGACTTATACTCACAGTATTCAAATCTTCGATCCTGGTCATGACTCCCATCGCCATCTCGCGACGGTCTGCCGGAGACTCCGGGCAAGGGTAGAGGGTTGCTCTGAAGCCTTCGCATATCTTCTTAACGCGGGTCTTCAGCTGGTCTCCTTGGAAGAAGATGATGAATACCGACTTGTAGACTTGGTCGGACTGGAAGAAAATTATTAGTGGATATGTATTTTTTTGGAAAAGACAAACAAATGGTCTATCTGATCGTAAGGAGTTACCGTCACTCAAGGACCTCTGCAATGTCAGGGGATACTGAAAACCCGTTACCTAAGACCTACATTTAAAGAGCTTCCTTAAGCCTCGGGGTATACTGAAGAAAGACTCGACCTTCATCGATATGTTTTTGGAATTATGTATTAGATATAGGGGTGTGCGAATATCGTTCGAATCGAATCGAATATTAATATTCGATTAATATTAATATTCGATTCGGAACGAATAATTCGTAAGTTCGAATTATTCGCACACCCCAAATTAGATATTAACATTTCGTAACCAGTTCCTATATAGCAGAAATTAGTGACTGGCCGAAAGTTTTGCAAAACGAATCGTTTAGAGATAAAAAGGGTGATTTCAAGAGTTTTCTAATCGATTAATAGGAAGCCGAAAGGCTTCAACCAAGTAACAGTGCATTTTTCACTTGATACAATCTATTCTCGTCAAACAGTCTACGTATTTACCGTAATTAATACGTATTACATCCATTTTGAAAGAACAAGCTTACAACTCTGATAGAACACTGAAGTAAGCAGTACCCATCGCCTTTTTTTTTATTGCCATGTAGGCAGACGAGCCAACGGGCCACCTGATCGTAAGTGGTTACCGACGCTCATGAACCTCTGCAATGTCAGGGGACATTGAGGGGTCGCTACCTACGACCTAACTTTAAGGACCCTCCTCAAGCCTCGTTTGAACAAGTCATTATAGTCTCTGCAATGCCAGGGCAATGATTATTTATCACCTACCTATACATACTTTTCTTAAACCAAAGTAGAAAACTCACCGAAGAAGGGTCTTCCAGTGGCGTATCGATCTCAGCCTGCCTCAGGAAGACATTTCCTCTGCAGGCGCGCCATAACATACGCTCGAAGGCTGGTATCCTCTCCCTCAAGATCACGCCGGCAACGAAACTAAACCACACCGGTGTTATATTAGCAATATCACTATATAACAATACATAGATTACTTATTTTAAATGTGTACCACAGATTACTGTATAATAGAAAGTAGTGCCTGATTAATGGACTGACCACATACTCGATATTGCATATTTATTGACGAGATTATTAGTATATCTTAATAAGTATTATTTATACTTTTGCCATAAGTATTGTCAATAGATGTATTTATTTGGGAAACCAACAGAAATCTAAATTGCCAGATTGTAGCTGTATTTCTACCTGGATCAGAGAAAATAAAAAGAAAACTTGTTCCTCAAATGTGGAACCCAGGCTTGTACAATCAACTACAAGTTTCTATTTTTTTAATTAAAACTCCAGAAACTATTCAATCACTTAATAAACACAGTAGAAGCACTATAAGATATCTTTTATTTCATGTTAACTAAACAGGAAGCACCTGAAAAGTGCTAGTATAAAAGTGAAGCCAGCCCAAATATGCCTGGCTGTATTAACAATATAAATAAAAAAAAAAGCCAAGACTTAGAATGTAGTCTCCCTACTAGTTAAAACAAATTAAGTAATCTGTAGATCGATAGATAATCTTATGACGTAGGTCAGTGTGAGTTTAGGAAGAAAACTGAGGCACTTTCGTGATTTTGTATATTGTATAAGCAATCTGTGTCAGTTAAAATAAGTTATCTTTGTATTCGATTCTAAGCTATGTACATGCAAAGTACTTATAAAAAAATATCCAAAAAAATAATTAATTATGACGTCATTACAACATTTTCTTCTAAAAATTATTTGGATATTTTCTATAATGAATTGGAGTATCTACTAATGCCGCGTTTTCACATTGGCTCACCAATGTCCAACTCACGTACAAAACAAGTAACGGTGGCGGCCGACTAATATGAAAGTTGGATGTTGGCGAGCCAATGTGGAAATACACCATAACATTAGGTATGGACTGAACTACAGACATTCAAAATATACTATTTTTATGTAACTTACCTTGCACCAATAAAATGGCACCAACTAAACACTACCAATTGTCTGTTCATACTTGGTGTCAAAATTCGGTGTCACATTTTTCTTTATAACCAATGTTCAATGAGAGACGAAGAATGTGTACTTCAATATACTTATAAACTTATTCAGACACTCGCGGTTTTCTATAATACTTTCTTCAACGGGTTTTTACCACGATATTTAATTAATTGAGTTGTCTCGATATTTCAACGTTGTTGCAAACGTCATGATCACGAGAAGAGAAACTCACATCACGACACACCACACTCACTGTATCTACAAGACTCTCTGAACATTAACCCTTAGTGACTGTTGTGTTTAGCACTGGATTCCAGTGGTACTACCCAAAAGCGAACGAGAAAGAGGGTAGACAGATTTGTTTGCTCTTAAATCGACCCGCAGTATCCAGTCTTCTCGTGATCATGACGTTTGCAACAACGTTGAAATATCAAGACAACTCAATTAATTAAATATCGTGGTAAGAACCCGTTGATAATGCATGAAAGTTTCAATATACTTGTCAAAATGTGTGTTCTCTCATTTCTATGTTTTCAAGAGTTTCCTTTTATTTATCAATATTTTCTAACGCGATATTCGTAATATTAGATCGAAGCTTAATTTGTAAAAAAATATGGGTTTCAGATATTCGTTTTAAAAGATTTGGTTCTACTCTCGTCAGCAGGGCTATTCTCAAGAAACAAAACAAAAAAGAAAACTATACGAAATATTGAGAATAACCCTACTGGTCGAATACATTGACGTAATATAAATTTTCAATAATATTCTCATCTACTATTTTTTCCACAAGTTATACGAGTATTTCACAGAACGGTTTAATTACATCGAAATCATTTATTTTTATTTTAAAATTGTCATTCATTAACAAACTACTAAAATAGTATGATCTATTAAAACAGCGACTCATGCAATTTATCGTTTTTCCTGTCTTTAAAGTTGAATTAAAATTCAATGCGTTTAAAACCGTGTAATTAATGGCTTTAAGACCATATTTTAATTAATTCCTAGTAGTAGTTTATTTGCGGTAAAATTTAAGTGCAATATAATCGAGATAAGGAACGTACAAAATCGATTACTTGATTAAAATCGAATGGAATCGAGTTTTAATTGACCGATCATAACCACGTTTTATCGTAGAATGACTTAGTTTAAAATACGACAGACTAGAGTCAACTAAGCAACGAATCACACAGGGAAGGGTTGACTGAACAACCAATCAAGAGCCTGGATAAAGCTGTCTCGTTCCCCGCTTCCCGCAAGACCAAAGAGCCCAAAACATAAGTTCTGTAAATGACGCTTATTAGTCTACGCGTCGATCACTGTAGAGTATTGTAGACACGACTACTTCTAAATCAGAAGATCGTGTTATCACTTGGCTTCAAAGGGGAGCTAAATATACTCCAATATTTTAATAATACACTTGGAAAATTTTGATGCCTTGACATTCACATCACAAACGACAGTTATGTAGCAATTACCTCATCAGCCGGTATATTTGTATGAATAAATTCAAGAACAATATATTCGTTAGTTCCGTCCGTGAAGTCACACGTGTCAACAAGTCGTGTAATACAATAGAAAATGCAATCAATCTTCTTTAGTAAAATAAGTTTTTGATAGTTTTTACTAGTCGTTTACGTACTAGCGTTTGTGTGTAATGAAAACTCTTTTTACTAACTTGCAGTTCAATTAAAATAATATTGTTGTGATAGCCCATTTATTTCAATTGTATTCAAATGTTATTGATAAAATAATTATTGTCTTTTATATTCAAGATTTATTGCAATTGTATTGTGACTTCGACTCTTGGTCGGTCGTTGGTCTTTTGTATAATTTTCTGTTATTTAGAGTCCAACTACTGCACATATATAACACATGTTAGATTTATGCTCATGTATACCATTACGATACTTAAATTTGGACGTGTAGCCTTTTAATCAAAGCAGCACTTGAACACATTGCCGCGGTCACAGACGAAACTCCCGAAATTTTCCAAACATCACGCCAAAACGCACACACATACAAATACAAGATACATGTGTGTGTGCAATCAGAACGTCTACAAATCAAAGAGATAAGATAGAGACATTACGTAAAACGTCATTCCAATGTGTTTCTCAACGAACATTCGTAATGAGCGACGTTGATAAGAGATAAATTTGTGCTCATTACAGGAGACCCGTGAGAACTAAATTCCGATACAGGTCAGTTGAGATAAAATTCTAAACAAGATAAGATCGTTTAAGATAAATAAAAACTAGACAGTTTAGGGAAGGAATTGATTCTTTACTTCATTGATAAGATACAAACGCCAAAGCATAACATATCAAGTGTTCCAATTTCTAATCAATGGTAATTCATTATAACTATATCAAGGGATTTAGTGAACAGTCCTAATACATTTAGGTTATCTTTAGCTTACGATGTTTTTCCAATGAAAATATTCGACACCAAAATTTATCGTCGTCAACAAAAATCTTCCGTTACAGTCAGTTGGCTTGTTAGCTTGACCTTACGATTATATTCAAATATGTTCAATTGAATTAGTATCTTCTTTCTTATTTCAGACCTTTATTATATTTTTCAAGTCAGTGACTAGAAAGATTTATTCTTTTTTATGGATATTTTTTTTTCTCTTTAGGTTGAATTTTGGTGTAATAAATAGTCAGTGAAGTGCTATTTCTTCTTATGATGAATTAATAGCAGACTTCTTGATTTTTTACCATACATTGGTCATATTTCTTCATTTATTTAAATAACATTTCATAACACTTTATGAATGTTTAACTGATCAGTTCGATCAGACTGCGACCACAACCAAGACCAGTAAATTAAAATGGGTCCATTGTGGCTTCGAAGATTGCGTATTAAATTTAAATGAATATGGCGTGAAGCCACAATGGCTGAATAGGTCGTAAATAATAAAAACCTTTAACAGAAGACAGTTTTTTGAAAAGTGGGTCTTCGTAAGATCGACTTAAAGAAAAGTAGCGTATTTGTTAGCTTAGGGCTAAAATCTCATTGGAAATATTTCCAGATCTCTGATGCTATTTCTGGTCAGCCAGTGAAGTTGGCTAGGTTCGTTAAATTCTTGTCAAGTCAACGAGGTAGTACTCGTTATGGATTTACGTAGCTACACTTTGCTTTCTCCCAGAATTTCCCAGAAGAGTAAAATAATTTTGCGGACATTATTCCACAAAACATGGCTTTTCCAACATATTGACAGTGAACTCAGCATTTTCTTTTCCATCAAATGCTTCATCATTGACTCAGTCAGGTTCTAATAGGTCTCGTCCGATTCGAAGGTCAGAGTTATTGTAATAACATGTACTAGAGTCACTGACCTGAATGTCATCGTCATTCAATGGTACAGTTGCCGGTTAGTACAAGGTCGTGCGAAAACCAGCATACGCAATGATATACAACGAAATTCGCAAATCTAAAAATGCATATATTTACATAAAATATCACGTGAAATGACTAATACTTGGGCATCTGTGTATTTCGATTGATTGTAGCAATATGTGCTCTTTTGGCCGCGGTTTAGTGCTCAAATTTCTTCGTCATCGGAAACTGGTTGTGAGTTTGTCATCATAAAATGGTCACAACATTCGATCGTGATGTTTGTAGAATTATTTCTTGGAACAGTATTTCCTTATTTCTTTCGTCGTTTTCAAATAACACCAGCAGATTTTACATAATTATTTATTAAATTGTGATGATGGGTAGTATTGTATGTTCCGCAAGATTCTGAGGTATTTTCCCATTGAAATTTAGTTCCTAATTGTTATAAAATTTATTATCTGAGCCGATTTACATTTTTTCAGTCATATAGTAGGCGTATTAAAACATCTGAGGTTAATCTGGAATGATGATTAAAATTTTCTACAATCGATTTCCTTTACATACTCCCTTTTTCTTAACTGACCTAATGCTACCAAAGTCACCCAAGGAATGTTAATAATATTTTAAACATTATAACTGAGCCATGGCTATACTTAGTCGTTATTAGTTATATCATAGAATTGTCGTAGCAATATGATTAATATGGTTTCATGGCCAAAAATATAACACCGAATCAAACAATCGACGGATAAAATAATTGATTTTTATCAAACCGTATCGGCGGATTTAGTGATTGTTCTTTTTTTCCATTTCGTCATGGCAAAAACCTTAGTTTTAGTTACACAACTTATTAACGTTGGCCATCTTAAAGTCAGTCTATAATCATCCATCTCAAACTCAGTGGACTTGAAATTACACTTCATAGTATCTCTCGTGAGTGACTGAAGCACCACAAAGCAGATACCTACCACAACACTCATCGAAGTATTCGTAAAATACCTAGAAGAAGCATTCTATGCCTGAATGAATCAGAATAAGAAGTAAAGGGTCAAGATAGATAGACAAGCCTTATTAGTCACGGACATCAAGCAACGTAAAGAAGCCACTGGGACAGGAAGATCTAAGTACAAATCGATGTAAAAACCTTTATAGGTACGTACACAGTCAATTACTTTGACACGGCAAATCGAACACAATCATTGTGCAATCAATTTGACGCGAAGGAAACTTGCTTCGGCATAACGACTGTTTACGTTCCTCTGTGCATCTTAATTACGTTCCATTTTAGTGAAACGAGGCTTGAATCCGCCCACGAATTAAAGAAACCTTGCTTTTCATAGACTGAGAATCTTCCGTAATTTGACTGTATTTCGGACTGTATATTTCAGTATATTTGAAACCAATTATTACATAATATCCGCAGATTGTGTCATGTATTGTGCCCGCAGCATACGTAACTACGAATAGCAACAATGTGCAATGACATATTTGCAACGATAGATGAACACAATATGTATTCTACTTGCTCGTTAGCTGTTTTAAAATGACAGCAATCATTGTGTTGTGAAAATTCGACTAGTAGAAAACATTTAAATGGAAATATAAATATATAAATAACACCACCGGAGATACCTACAGTTATTAAATACGGACAAAAATACACATTTCCTGTGACGAATAAGTACAAATATTGTAGGACGTAACGTAAAACTTTATTTACGACGTGTGTGACGTATGATGCGTCGGCGCCCGTCACCTTGGCAAGTCACCAACGTCTCTGTCTGGTGCTAGACATACCAGATTTTGGAGAACGTCTGGACTCTCAAATATTTTGGCATCACACGTGTGCTGACTAAAAAATGAACTTTGCACACGTGACATATACCGTTCATTTTTATGTCGAATTGGCAAGTAACAGCTGTTGTTTGTGTAAATCCACTAGCTTTCAATTACTGCAACACAATTTTCGATATGAAAAGTAGATAAGACTACAGCATCGAAATAGACTAAAGATGTCAAGCGTCTTCTTGCAGTTTGATGTGAATGTATTATATTGAACGCTTTAGTTGCAGCTAGTTTTAAAGCCGATCGATTGCTAATAACTAGGTCAGCGCAGAAGTTATAAATAGAATTGTATAGCTAACTTGATTTGTGCAGAAGTCCTCTTCTATGTACAACAGCGGGAAATTATCGAATACTTGCAATATACGCAGCACAATATACCCTTTTTTGACTGAGTCGCAAATTGAAAGATGCAGTATTGCAAATGGATTTCGATTATAGTTTAGTATTGAAATTGAATCAGATCCTGCTTTTAAAGTATTTATTGAAATCTACACATATGTATAAATGTGATACATCAAACATCTCCAGAGATATTTATGCAAAATCCCTAAGCTGCACAAGGCAAGCGTGTTGGACAATGCCAGATTCTACTGGAACGATTCAAGACAGGAATGGGTTGATACAGCACAGTACAATTTACCGAAGTTTTCATTGAATTTAGAGTCACGTAATAAATCATATCACTCGTTACACATGTCAACGTTTTATTTAATAGTACGTGCATTGAAAATCCTTGCGTAAAGATAACTAATGATATATAAATAGTCGTACAATATGTGTACTTAAGAGACAAATTATTCTTATTGTAATGCAAATTTCGAAGAACGGGTCGAAGATATTTTAGAATAATATTACAAATAGCTTTGTTGAATATATTGGAAGGTAAATTTTTAGTTCTATGTGTTTTTTTCGGTTCTTTTGTAACCAATCTTATTACGTCATTTATTATTATCACTCTTTTCACTAAAATGTGTTCTAAAACTACCGTCATAAAAAGTATTTAATCCTACATTCAATAAAAAGTAACAAAATAATGATTCAAATCCGATGATACGATCCGATGAACAACCTCATAAAAAGTATATTACGTCAATGTACTCTTTTACCAACACTTCTTGTCTATCATAAACATCTCTACATCTATACAATGCAATGTATACCAGTTTATGATAATAATAATCATCATTTAAACAACAAAACACGAGCGATTTCAACTAAAACCACAATCTGGAACACATTACATGTAATATTATTCATTCACAAAACTTTGTATAAAATATCAAAATGTTGATTTATTACTTTTTGATTACAGTCAAAATGAATTCCCTGTTCCGTTGTTGCAACACGGTCAGCACAAGTGTATTTACACTTAAAAAATATACTGAGCCCAAAACATACTTTATAACGCCGCATTTCCATATTGGTTCGCTAACTTACAATGCGCACAAACGACAACTGGTAGGCCAACTGTCAAACGGTGTTTCACATAGTTTCAATAATCTCCAATGAATACAAAACCCCGGTTTACATGTTGGTCGGCCGTCATGTCATTTGTTTTTTATGTGTTGGACGTTGGCGAGCCAATCTTCATAAATAAGGTTGTTTTTTCAAACGCCTACCGTAGATTTCTTTAAGATCCCATGCTAAAATTAAGAGTATATTGTAAGTATAAACAGTATAAAGATTTTATATAAAATCTCAACAGTGTCAGAGCAGTCAAGGTTTCTTTCGAAGGTAGTGATTTATTCGATTGTAACTGAATGACTTTTGACTTGTTATATTGTGATAAATAGACTATTACATATTGTACGTGATCATAATGAGGTCGTTTAACAAAAGTATATGAGCTTGGAATAAAAATACAGTAAGAATAGATACAGTGTATTACCAACTGTAACAACTAACAATTAACGAAATTTCCAGTATTAAAGTTTATTTTTCCGTTGTTTTTTATTGAAACTTCTTGCTTGCGTAAATGTAGCTAATTATAGATATAGTGGCTAAAGATAATAAAAAATTGATTTCTAGAGAGTTCTGAACGATAACTGTAGCAGCATTACATATCCTAGAAAGGCATTAGTTAAATTTACAAGAAAAACATTTAAGTAATTCAGTAGAACAATCACAAGAAATTTCTGACACGTAATACCGCCAACCTTGCACACGACAATTTAATTTCGCTAAAATAAACCAAGTTAATCAAATACTTTTTATTTGAATTAACTATTTAATCGTACTATCGTAAATTACGTAAAAGATATACAGGAAACGGATATCAAGGACAATGTCAAGCGCCATCAAGTGTGGAGACGAAACAACGCACGGTAGAGAACTGATAAGAAACAAATTTCTTTAAACACTCGCGGTTATCTACATCACTTACATTATTACTAAACGGGTTCTTACCACGATTATTTTTAATTGAGAGGTCCCTATATTTCAGCACTGTTTCAAGCGCTATGATCACGGGAAGACTGAAGAACTGCGGGTAGGTCATTTAAGAGCAGACAAATCTGTCTACCCTCTTTCTCGTTCGTTTGCCGGTACCACTGGTGATCATGGCGTCATGGGACCTCTCAATTAAAAATAATCGTGGTAAGAACCCGTTTAGTAATAATGTAAGTGATAAGAAACGATTAAAATACAATTATAATTGTAGAAATAATACGTCCCTGTAATTTATAGTATTTAGAAGGTATCTTGAGTATGATTGATGTAAGATTTACACTGTACGACGAAGAATAGTGTGTTGCCTTTTGTAGTGCGCGTGAATTCGAAGGCGCGTCAGTTTGTGCCACGAATTATGCATTAGTAGTATATCAGTGTATTGAGGATAGAGAAAGTACTGACATGTTATTTCAAATTACACTTCAATGATCAGGACTCAGATCTCCTCCGAAGAGGGGACTATGCCTAACCCCTCTTCGGAGGTGACCTGAGCTCAGCAGTGGGCAGTAATGGGTTGTTACAGTACAGTACAGTACAGATCAGGACTCAATGCTTAAGCAATTTGAGGCAGCCTTGAAAGAAGAAGATAGTCAAATGGATTATTTGACAATTTCTGATTTGATTACTCGTAAAGCCAGTTAAAAACTGATTTTATCGTTTCTAATAAAATTGGTCAGGTCCATGGCAACAGAGCGCAAATGTTTAACTTTAGAGCCCCAACTTTGATAAAATTAGAAGAAAATAATATTGAAACAGAAAAGCTTATCTCAAGACTAGATTCTAGTTCTATTTAAAACACAAACAAGAACCACCTACATAGAATTGAATAAAACGCTGCAAAATCGAAAACGTTTGATCTCAATGAGACTAAAGAACGCTTCGATTCGTAACGCAAAACAGAACGGTAATAACAATAAAATAAGTCATAAACATTTTACTTTACTAAAACATTACTCGTATGAATACATCAATGAAGAAGTTAGAACTGAGGGAATCGAAAATAATTTAAAGATGGAATCTTCTGTGCTTGCTATAGCCGCTGACATATGTTTACTAACTTTGTGGCTTTAAGCGAAGATTCAAATCAATCCTTTACTGACATAATACTTGACGATTATTAAGAAGAAGATTCAAAGGCACTACAACTGTAGATAAGAATATTCGAGAAAACAAAATTGAGCTAAATTAGATAGCTACTGACACAAACAACATTTCCAAGAACTAACAAAAAACACTTTGGCAAAAATACTTTCTGTTGTGAACTTTATACGCTGGTGATAATAGACATATTAGCGTGTATCATCGTAATGAATGTTACTAACTCATAAGCTCCTGAACTTGATACGAATTCGTTGAGACGACAATGTGTCAGTCACGAGTGTCGAATGAGGTCGACGATCGTAACTGTGCTTGTGTGTATAACGGTCATGTTAAAATATAAATAGAAAATATCAATACGTTTATTACGCAGCTAAAGAGTTCACTTGAACACGATATATCTGAATTAAAAGAATCTTGGAGTCATTTTTTTTTGTCATGTAAGGGGAAGAGTCAACCACCTGATCGAGCCAACCATCGTCGCTCATGGACCTCTGCAATGTCAGGAGACACTGAAGGGTCGCTACTTACGACTTAACTTCAAGGACCTTCCCTAAAGCCTAGATAGGATTGCTCTTTTGTTGAAAAGGTGAAATAGAATCAGCCCATCAATAAACAATCTCACTTATAGGTCACGCAAATGAAGTTGAGCAGGTCAGTAAATCAGTAGCTAAAGGTGTAAATCGTGATAAATTTATTTTGTTCAATATGTGTTGATGGTATTATGAGAGGAATTTTTCGATAAGACAACAATAGGTATTAAACACACAAGATGCAGGAAAAGATTTACGATATGAACTTTGCAGATAAAGCGATGTTTTTAAACAGATCGAATTTATGATGAGACTGTATAGGGGCCATCCATAAATAACATCACACGTTGAGGGGAGAGAGGTGTTTGACAAAGTGTGACATTTTATGACAACGGACAAAAGAACAAAATATGTGATATCACACTAGAGGTAGTCTCACAAATGGGACCAGCTGTGACAAGAACCGAGGAAGGAGCCAAAAATCATTAAATTCATGTACGTATTTTACGGATAAACCCATATCCTTAGAGAACCACTATATCAAGTTAATCACTGCAACCAAACTGGTTATACTGGAAATTAATACGATGCCATTAAATATGAATACCTATAAGCTGTATCGAATGAGGGTAATAGTGCTAATTGCAATCTCGATTTAATATGAGCAATGAGCGATGACGAATAATATATACACGATGCAAATGATACTTGAATCATTGACATTATTCCACATCATAAATGGTAGTGGTGAAGTGTCAATTTCTTAGAGGAATTCTATATAGATTAGTATTCATTGAATTTTCATAAGTTTTCTTAAAAAAATTCTTAATGCCATGATAGATTTATATACGGGAAGCAGATAGGAATGGGGTTATATAGTCTTCACCACTGAATTAAATGGTCAAGACATGTGATCGCTGAGGTTATTCCTAATTGATACATTGGTTTTCAATGTACAATCAGCCTCATCAGTGCATATCCACCATAAAAGAGAAATTGTACGACAATGCAGCGACGTAAGTTGTGAATATTTGTGTGTAAAGGAATTGCAATTTGCGGTACGGTTTCGAAACTAAACATGCACTAATGGCATTGTTAGTACATTTATTACTTCAACCAAATAATATTAGGTTTGTGGGTATCTACAGTGGAGGTAGTGTGGCATACACGGTCAGGCCGAAGTCCACTGTAGTAGATTTCAGATGTCGTATATATGCGAAGATTTTTGCAAATGTTGTAACCGCGATTCAGGATCTCGAGGGCTATTATTGGTCGCCACAGGTTTAAAACGTAGATCACGTAAACCTTTGAAGAAAATGGGCCAGAATGTAATCGATTAAATGGTTTGAACCATCGATATGAATAGAATATATAGAAATTTGACGAAAAAATATGAGTGTAAACTTTAGACGAAATCTTAGAAGAGATAGTTACATAAATATCGAAACTTTGTTATTTAAAAGCGAAACTAAATGAATAATTTACAACTATTATTAGTACTAGAACGAGTTTGCGAATTATATCGATAACAAAAACTTGTAAAAACCAGTCAAATGACCATTTGAAGATCAAGAATCAAATTTAACAATTCATCTTGTTCTTTATATTTCTTTACTTTGATTGAAACTGTTAATTTATCAACACCATTTTTGTACACGTAAAGGACATTTGTCCATTGGCAATCACATTAGCAACCGTATGAAGAATTTCTGACAAAAGAGCCTATTATTGGTCACATCAATCTTCTATGCCAATATTTAAATATACTTTAATATACACACGAACTCGCAATCGTTTCATGACCTCAAAAATATGCCTAAAACACTGATTATAAATCTTAAAGTAAATACTCGACAGCACATAATCCTGGCAAATCCAAACGGAAGGATTACCACAAATTGCCGTTGTATAAATCTTGCTTGTCTTCTCACCGAACGGATTTATTGGGGGCACTGATTTAATATAATCCGCCCAAAGTATAAACAGAAGATAACTTATCTTCGTCTCGAGTTTATCTTACATCTCATCACATTTCCGCAGTAACTATTGTTTTTGTTTGGTTTATCAAAAGAGATCTGCGCGTTGTTAAAGTAATCTAAGTTCCACATAACAATTCTAAATTGTTAGTTCCATTTTCTGTTCTATTTTTGTCTTAAACTATTTATAGCTTCATTATAATGGCAAAGACAATAAAATCGATATCGTGTCATTCACGTCTCACTCGATCGTTTTTCAGCCCCTTTTTTCCAGGCTCCATCATGAATATATTGTTAAGAGTACCAGACAAAAGTTGGTCAGAAATAGTCAACATTTTAGTCAAGAAAAGTGGTTTTACCAACAATCAATTCAAACGTTTTATTTCAGACAATTCTAGCAACATTGACTTTACAATTGGTTGGTGTGAATCGATTAGTAGATTACGCAGGCGCATTACCGATATGGTGAGTCTTAAACGAAATTTATCACAACCTAATACGAAGAATTCAAGGTTAAAACACTAAAACTGCTCCGACTATGAGACTTTACACAATAAAAACTATTGCTAGCTATCAACTATGACATAATTTTTAAAACCTAGTAAAAGTTTTGACCATGTACCAAATGTTGTAGATCACGTCATGTCATTTTAATCCTACTACATTTGGATTTCGATTTATAGACAATGGTTTTTTATCTATATTTTCATTCGCACTATCATTGGAGTATCAACTGGGATATCTATCCTAACGTATTTAATCTTGTGGTATCAATCCATGCTCATTAACTTTGAAAATGATTTGTATAACTGAAAGGCATATAGGGAATAGACATAGCAGAACAAAGAATCATCTCGAAACTGCATTGTTAGTTTTAGAAACAGACTAACGGTACAAAATCTGATTTAGATCGTATTCGTGAATTGTGAATGAATAATATCTTACGACTAGATTAACACACTGTACAGTTGACGTGTGATTTCAATCGAATCACACACCAAGGGATAACCCTTTGCACTCGAGAGATCAAGATACACTATCTTAAGCAGCGGTTGTATATTTTGGCATATTCTTAAAATCTCGAGAGCAGACAGTTAAAGACACTCGTACCAAGACGCTGTTAAGAATTAGCCGATAGCACTTCGTTCTCGCAAGTTTAAATTTTCAAAGCTAACTGCAGCAGTTAAGCGCATACGCAAAATCTTGAGAGCACGAAGCAATCTAATAATCAGCATTTACATCGCATACATATCCTCCGATAAGGATTCTGTTCGTTTATTCTTGAAGTCCACTCCGTTTTGTACGGATATTTTATATTTTCAAACGTGAAACAAGTGAAGGTGTAATTAATAAAGCATGTGAAAGTGTTAGAAGAAGAGTTTTAGGTTAAACCTTTATACGTAAACGAATCGAGTGGCTTCAGGTATAAGAATTTCTAAACATCCAAATTTAGCCATAATGAAGCAGGTCATTTTTTAAAATAGAACAGAGTATATATCTCTGAAACCAATCGATTCAAATACATTAAAGTGACACCGAACACCCCACATACATTTGAACCGTACACCATATAGACTACAAATAAAAAAAACTACATTGAATATACAATGTACACTACTAACCAGGGCAGGAATTCCAAGGATTCTTGTTTATCCCGTAAACTAGGGAATAAATTAAGCGTAAGTATTCAGGCCATAACATTAAATATCTTTGGACTAAAGCACTGTAGTTTTCGGGGAACAAGCGGTTTTAAGGCAACCGCCACCCAAGTCACTGACAAAATAATTGACAATCAACATATTTAGAATCAGTTTTTGATAAACACTGACCATCCCTATTATATTTTTAGTTAAGGTTCTAAACAGCAGTATATATCTCAAATTTTTTGTCCAGTTTGTTTGTCAATGTTTTCATTAAATTTATTTGACAAAACAATGTACACAACTCATCCAATATCTTTGTCACAATCTTTTCTTGATCTAACACTCAAAGAAATTCGTAAGCAATCTCAAATCCATGACCAAATTTTCTATTAGCCAAAAATAGCTTTTTAGTATTTGTTTTCTTTGTTTCTCGTCTCAAAAAGGGGAAATTTAAAGGTAATGAACGATAAATTTTGACGTAGCAATCCGCCATCTCTCATTCATTTTTCGTCTATAGGGCAAAGGTATCAGATTAGTCGTATACCAAACGAGATCGGTAAACATTTATGTTGCGATGCGTTCTTTATCATCAAATAATAAAAACGTCAAGTTTGAACCGTCATGATTGATCGCCTCGCGTTGACGTCAGAATTTCACGGTTGAATCATCATGCAGAATCCTTTCATGATCATCACTTAAACGCCTGTTGATGTTGGTCTTTTGGCGGCGTTTGATGGTGTGGTCCAGACAAAAGGTAGTTGGATTTGGACAAAGTTTTAGTGTATTTTTTGATTTTGAATATTTGATCAAACATTGGTGGAATTTCGTCAAGTTTCACCAGTTACCAGCACAAAGGTCGCCCCAAGTGACATAATATTACAGAGAACCCACAAAAACCCACCCATGACCACCCCAAACATTCGAAAGCAACAGACGAGACGATCAATCAGTGCCAGTTTATTATCTATAGTAATATTGGTGGAGGTTTCGTGTGCCAATTATCAGTGCCGTATGTACACGCATACGTACCCCAGTTGCACGTGGCCCATATGCCTGTTAGGATCGTCGGATATGAGCGCTCGCGTCATCGACTCAGTGGTATTCGCCCCGACCTCGTGCTACATTCAGGACAAACATAAACATGTAGACAGACATACACTTGCCCGTACGACGACACACAGTGGACGATACACATTAAACGACATGCCCCCAATGCCTGTTGTAGTAAAAAAGTAGCGCCAGTCACTGCAAAAAATACGCGGTGTTTCGTACCTAGCTACCATGTTCTATGAAGCTTTATGCATTGTTAGTACGTGTCTGTATCAGTTGCAATACTGTGTCGTTGATATCTAATTATCAAAACTTCCTCGTTTGTGTACTAAGCTACGTATAAAATGATTTAAAACAAAATATAATGGCATGCACAATATGACATACAAAAGCATGACGATATGAAAACATAAAAAAAAGAAACAAAACCGACAAATTGATGTAAATATACGTGATGAGAAAACGACTTCACTCATGGACTTCAAAAATAAATCGGTGTCTTTTTGTTAGTCGAAAAAGAAAAAAGAAAAACTCACTCAGGCAGCAATTGGTTAGCACGTCAGGGACATATTATTGTTGGTATCGATTATTAGATCTGACGTTGGGGAAGACTGAGTCTGGGCTGTAACTAAGCTAACATTCCATCACACTAGAAGTCAAGAGGTGTTAAGGATGATAATACTATAAACCGGCCGACTCCAATGCTTGCCTGAGTGGTGATCGGTAGACTCCCACATCAGCGTCACAGTACAAGCGCTGCAAAAATAATAACGCTCTAGGACATGCTTTGACTCTCATCGAGATGGGAGTCAAAACGCGTCAGGCGAGCGATCGATAAGCAATCGGAGCATACCCCAGCTTGAGCGCTTGCCCTCCCGCCATGAGGCCTTCCTCCCCCAGTAGGGTCACTTGTTCCTCCTCTCTCGACGGGTCCGCCATCTTTCACAAACACGCGCCAAAACGGCGCCATAGTCAACAACATGCCGCTTGTCAATGTCACATTTGATTATACACTTACAATTATACTCATTCTCTCGACGAGTTTGATCTATTCGTGAGATTATTCAAGTACTGAGCCAACTGGATTTAGAGACGGTCACTAATTACTTCATTTCCATTGTTTTACGCGGGATTCGAAAGTGTGACATTGACGTTTACGTCATATTTCGAACAATGATTCGAGTTCAACGGTTTTTAATTCTAAACTTTCAAGAAGAGAAACACCCACGACCATTTTTAAAAGAGAACGTTAAACTAGTAAAATAAAAAGAAATGTGTTCGAAACATAAATTAGTAATCGATGTTATTGTGCTCGCTACGCCGTAAATAATTAAAATAAAATGAAACATTGCTTGAAAGAAAAAAATAAAGGAAATAAATCTGATGGCAGAACTAAAAAGGTAAACGTAAAACATCGATCGTGGAGCTATTTTTTTTCTACAACAGCAACATTGACTAGACGCGGCCTCGGCCCACTGTATCAAGCGCTCTTGCCGTTCACTCGAAGTTTCCTAACCAGCTCTTCATCTCATCCCTCTCAAATAACATTTCAATCTATCGTGGTGATGGATAATGACAAAATTGAACGCGTCATAGACTCAAAGTAATTAATCTAAAACACAATTTAATGTAACGTTGGTAATTAATCGGCCGGGTAAACTATTTACGTTGACAAATCACGAGGAACGTTTATCTTATCGGTTGTAAAATTTACGATTACTGGTAACGTTCGTAACTAACCAAATTGGAAAGGAATTACGTTGACGATGATGGAGAAAGGGGCTATGTTTTAAATTAGAAAATATTATTTCGTCTATTGGCCCACCTCTCACTCCCACCACTGTAACTCCTGTGTAACCAGGATCCATAGCGGCGACCATCGTAATGACTCTGAGCAGTGAAGCCCAGGAAAACCCGGGGGAAAGCTAACTTGTCTTGGGCCCCGCAACGAATTTAATCAGAAGATGATAGAAGGAGTAGGAAAAACATGAGTTTCGACTTCCCTTCTCGCAAAGCGGGAGACAATAAAACATTGAAAGATGCATTATGCCAAAATTGAGAAAAGCACCACGGACATTTTATTAAATTTATTGGACCTATGCGGTGAGCTGTTGTACTATTTAGGATGCCAATAATAGTTATGGCAAAAATGTTAGAAATTATTAGTGAATAATTTTTAATTTTGAATAATCATTTTGGGAGATATATTCTAAAGTTAAAAAGAATCCATAACCCCTTGTTCCATAAACGTCTAGTATTTTTTATGTTCAGTCATCTGAAACACAAACTCACCTCATCGAAGAATACTTGAGTCTTTCTCAGAATGTGCTTAAGCTCTGTGAGCTCAAGGTAGTTCCTCTTGAGAGCTTCAGCGTTTTGATTTACTTCACGCAGCTCGTTTTCAAGCTTTTCAAACGTGGCCTGTCCAAAAAATGTATTTTACATGTTTGTCGTGAAGAAATGTGGAAAGGCAACACGTCGAAAAAGCCGGTCTTTGAGTTTACTAGAATCCCAGAAGAATCCAATCCCTAAAAATCTCAAGATTTTCGGTTTTAGGGTTCCAGACAGAATTGAAAACTACACATCAGCAATTAATACTGAAGATTCTAAGTTTCCGTTTGGAATTCATGCTGAGCTTTATGGAAATAATGTTCAATATTGGGACATATAATTCTATATGCACATTCAACATTAAATTTAATCGTACCGAGACCTAGATTAGTAGCTTTTGTGTATTGAAATTTCTTTCATTTTATCATCTCATCGATCATGCTACAATTTACAACGAACCTCCGCCATCAACCTATTTTCTATAGGCATGTAAGCACACGAGCTAAGGGACCACCTCATACTTTGTAGTTACCGTCACTCATAGACCTCTGCAATGTCAGGGACACTAACACCTTTAAGGTCTCTTTACTTCGTTTTAATACACACCTCGCTCGTATACATTCCACTTTACCTCAAGATCGATCATCTCCCTAGGTTGTGGTGCTTCGGGACACTCGCCCGGTATCTCCAGCATAGGGATCCCGTCGCGTCTGATCTCCTTCTCGAGGTACCGAAGCTTGCGTTCCATTTCATCGCAACGACGCACTTCGTTGACGAACTTGCGTTGGAAAGCGTTGACATCGGGATTTAACTGTTGAAAGAATGGGTAGTTTGTAAAAATTAGGGATTTGTAAGGTCCTATACCGATAGGTATCGTAATCATATGTGAGTAAGAGAATGATTAGATTAGTGTTTGTAAGAATAGGGATTTGATTTGATATTATGAGTGGCCTTTTGGCATGGTTTACTTATACATCCTTGTGGCTTGCCTAAGCTTGTGTTTTTGGCAGACGAGCCAACCGACTACCTGATCGTAAGTTATCGTCGCTCATGATCTCTGCAATGTCAGGGGACACTGAAGGGTCACTTTCTACGACCTACATTTAAGGACTTTCCAACAAGGAAACAGCAGAATTAGTGGGATAGGCTCGTCAAGCCTATCGGTTGATAATATGAAAATTGGAAGATTCAACTGATTAGAATGTGTGATGTCATATAAATTAATCAGTCGGGTTGAGGACTTCAAATACTTGTTTCAATTGTTTTTTAATCCTTTCCTCATTATGTTTTCCTTCACAGATTTTTTTATGAACCATATTAAATACCTGTGAGAATTCTTCGACAGGTTTACTCAGAGAAACTATATGTATAAATAATGAAAGTTTTTGTGTTATTAAAATTATATTGTTTGAAGAAAAGCTTTTAATTTTACAGCATGTTGAGTTTCTATTACATATGACGTGTAGGTACTCTTATTATAGCCATTTTACCCTCTTAATATGCTTTGAATCATTTAATTACTTTCTGCATTCTTTCAATTATAATAAATCGCAATAATTTCTTCATAGATATTTAAATTCTTTATGTGCTATTTTCTGCTTATAATTGACATATTTTATGACTGCTATAGTTTCCTCAATATACACAGATTTACATTTCTGTGTTGTTTTAAATGAAAAGAGGCTCAATCTAAAAAGATTCATATTCTCTTTATTATAAAGGACAAAATCATTTGTAGATAAAAGGAATGCATACATTTTTCTATTGTTAATCATAATAATATTATAAAGGCGAAAGTTTGTATGTATGGATGTATGTTTGTTACTCTTTCACGTAAAAACTACTGAATGGATTTGAATGAAACTTTACCACAATATAGCTTAAACATCAGAATAACACAATTTTTTACTACAATTTTTGAACCCCTTTGTAACGCAGACGAAGTTGCGCGGGTCACCTAGTAAATAATAATCCTTAAAAAGACAAAAAAATAGTTATCACTACATAAATGAATGAACATAGTTTATTAATTTTTAAATTATATAACTTGTATGTTAATCTTATCAGTACAACTACAGATAACGTAACTTAATATTAATCTCTGATTAAATACTGTAAAATTGATTGATCAGCACATAATCACAGTCACATTTTTTTAATCAGTCACATGATGGTACAATTATTTTTTTGTATTTTGTTTGTAATGTTGGTAGTACCTAAATTTGATTTGGTGGTCGGTTAAATCATTATTGTTGTGTTGATAATAACACCATAAAAACATTTAAAGTACAATATTTTATTGCAAGACAGGTAAAAAAAATTACAGGCAACGTAATGGTAAATGATTACTGTCACTTATGGACCTATGGCCATCATAAGATTGGATTGTAAAATCATTTCAATTTTAGTTTGAAAAATAACAATTTCAGAACCACACTGGCTTAACACGCTCGCTGCGGCACGAGGTGTTATCGGCCCGCAGTATGACCAGACGTAAGGACGCGGTCTATTAGACCCCACCTCCTTTAACAAAGTTATCCACAGGGAAGTAAGTCCACGTTTTATCACAGGGAAGTTGCAGGTGGGATCATTTAGGCCTCGTATGTGCGAATGTGTTAAGTGATATAGGAAGTCATAGTAAAAAAACCTGAATATTACAAGAGACTTAAGTCCTCAAATTAAGATGAGTATGTATTCCACATTGCAAGCAAGACAAATGAGCCTACAGTCCATCTGATGATAAGTCATTGGCTCAGAGGGCATCGGGGAGGCTCGTGCTATCATTATTTCCTTATATTGAGTATCAACTATAAAAATGGGAATGAGGACCACCTATTGCGGCTCATAAAACATTTATTTACAGATATAAAGTTATTGAGTTTTATTCTCCTGATTTTTTATCATAGAAGCCCATACTTTACACCCTGTACCAACCCATTACTGCCCACTGTTGGGCTCAGGTCTCCTCAGAAGAGGGATTAGACATAGTCCACCACGCTTGCCTAGTGCGGATTGGGGACTTCACATATCTTCAAAGGATTTTTAGAACCCTTTTCCGACATGCAGGTTTCCACACGATGTTTTCTTTCACCGTTTTTAGCCAGTGGTGTTGTGAAAAATCACACAAATCTTTTTACGGCCGGCTTGTACGTCTAAAATCTAAATGTGAAAAAGATTTATGTGCAATACTTTACACAAAAATACTAAATTATCAAACAAAATAAACTACATTTTCTTGTAAAAAAAATAATTAACATAAAATTCTCATCCAATTATTAAACTTGTGGTTGTTATGAGAAAACCACAAAGAGCATTCAAAATATCTTTGAAGAATATCAATTTAGATATTAATGATCTGTTTGAGAAACAAGAAAAGTCCTGTTTTTTTTTATAACAAGTATTTTTTTATTATGATTTATACTGTTTATTCTATAATAAATACTTAGGTAAAACTAGTGTAATACTACACTACTATTTTATGTATAGTTGTTTTATCTTATACTTAGCAAGAGATACTGCCTACCTATAATAGGTACTCTTAAATAGCCATTTTATTAAAGGACATGCCCTTTGAGTTTTTCTACTACTTCACATGATTTTTGAAGAAAATTTGAGGTATTTGAAAACTCAGTATTGAGCTAAGCTCGCCTTTTGTGAACATTTTTTAATTTAACTTATTTTTCTGTTGTGTACAATAAAGTATTAAATAAATAAATATTTGTAATTTTACTGAGCTTAAAGCAGCTCTCAATATTATAATCTTACAATAACTAATAAAACAATATGACTATTACAATATAATTGGAAAAATATGGTGATATTCTTACCTAGATAAAAACAAATTAGTCTATCTTAAAAATAAAATGGAAAACTTCTAATTTTTAAAATGTATTTCTGCTTCCAAAATGTTATGATTAAGTTAATTATATACGCATATTTAATAAGGTTTTATAGTCAGTAAGGGCACCCGTATAATTTTGAACTAGGGCGATATCACAAGTATTTCTTTATTGCTATGGGCCACCTGGTCTTAAGTGGTTACCGTCGCTCATGGACCTCTGCAATGTCAGGGAACACTGTCCCGCAACCTACTATCTACCTTTTAGGATTAACTTCAACCTAAGAAAGAAGGACAAATCATAACGCACGGGAAACCCACTACAAATTAAATTCAAGTAGATATACATACATCGATTTGGTACTTTGAACTTAGGATGAAAAAGGGGCGTTATACACTCATGTATGTAATTTTATTACTCACATCTCGGAACTGAACGAGGCCTAGTTCCCCGAGCTCAGACACGCAGGCATAGGCAGCTTCACTTTGCAAGAAAAGCTGACATAGTGTCATCTCCTCACTTCGAAACAAAGACCCCATTTTGGAAGTTTATAACACTACACCGAACAGAAAATAACTATGTGGATACAAGTAAACCACCGCCGCTCATCTGCGAGCAGACTTCACCAGCGACGAGACCGGATTACTTGCGCGGTGAAAATAATCAATACGATAATTTTGATGCAGACATTCGTCATCAGTGCGCAACGCGGACATATGTTTTGGGGATACCGTGCTCGGAAACAAACTTGCTAAAACTATTATTTTCTCGTTCTTACAAAGAACGCTGATACGTATAAGACCGCACTCGTCTCTTCAATTGGAATTTTAAATTTTAATTATGTCATTATAAGGATTAGCATTGCAATTTTGTCATGTAATTCGAGTCGTCAAGAAAATAATTAGAGAGTCGTTACTCGTTAGTTATATGACTTAAATGTGCAAAAGTTTTTTTTGTTTCTGTTTTGTCTTTAAAACGACTTTACTTATGAACTACAAGATAAGAACCTATTCCAAATCCATTCTAAAAGAGGCAGAGATTTCGCTTCACATTCTCCATATTTTCTTCTAGGCCCTAGACAAGTAATTATTTAATTAAGTTTAGAGTAGTTTAATTAACCTTTGCACCTGCGTATCTTTACACCTGTTATTTTTTTCTAATATTACCAAAATATGTTTATCAGTTTGAAAACTGAAACTGAATGTGAAAAACAACTAATTATGATTTACTTTATTCATTTTAACTAAGGAACTCTTCTGAATTGGTTGCAGTCGTCGAAATCTAAAAAATTTGGGGAATTCAAGCTATTGGTAACATTTTATTTCTTCCTCTTTCTAGCGGGTTACTGTTGTGGTTATTGGTTTTTAACCAAAGGGTTAGTAAAAAGAGACAGATAAAAAAAATCCGCTGTTTATACTTAACAATGAATGTTTGAAGTAATTGCAAAAAATAATAAGTTAAATCATTAAAATCAACTACACTGTACTTTTTCAGAAGTTATATTCAAAGCTAAAAAAAAAACTTTTAATTTACAAACGATCTTGTTTCTGTTTAGCAATCTCCATAAACTTTTTTATCTTGCAAAGTAACAAATGTCATTTATTTTGACATACTAGGTGTTGCTGTTTTCTTCTTTTTACCAACAACAAAATCTTCTTACTCTTTCTAGCACCGTTCATGAAGTCATCTGAATACGGTAGCATTATTTTGTGTAGGTGTTGATAATTTTAGGTTAGATTTAGCTTGAATTAAAAATAATTTATCAAAATTAGACTCAGAATCTATGAATTGACTCGGCTAAACCGTGAATGAGAAAAAATACAAAATGGTCAGTATATTGCACTGTTTGAACGTACACTCCTGTATGCCAATTTAATAGTGCTAATTATAGTAAATTTCACCTCCCGCAGGCGTTATTGGGAGCACAACTAGTAATTACACTAATCATGGTGTCAATTATACAAAAACTGAGCAGCTATTCGTTCGCGAGATGGTTGTTATGCTCTCAAGGCTTGTACCGGTATCTGTACCCTGATAATAATGAACTGAAGAATCTGGCTGGAGTTCCCAGGGATAAAACGAAAGGGAAAAAAGGCGGTAAATATGAGAGCAACGGGAAGCCAGAGACATTTCACGTACCAAGAAGTTTGGATATACAGCTGGAAACGGCACCGGTAACAGCCTTGGATGTGATACACTTAAGGTTCTACACGGAGTACCTTTGGATAGTCGATTTCTCATTGTATACAGCGATAGTGTACGTTATGTCTGAGGTAAGTCTATTTATCTAATACTTTATTGTACACAAGATAAAATATACAGACTAAACTAAAAATAATCAGTATAAAAACTTAAATATGAGTTTTCTTACAGCAAACCAATGAAAAAACAGATATGTCAACGTACAAATAGTCTCTATTCAAGAAATAAGTTATTTTTCAGATATATTATGGAAATCTAATTTGTTGTGTTTCAGATTTATACATCGGTATTTCCGCTGAAAGATGAATTTAACTTGAGCATGGTGTGGTGTCTACTAGTTGTGTTATTTTCAATGTATCCTTTAAAATATCAAATTTATGTACTAAAATAGCCAGAATTAGGTGGTTCAATCAAATATACTTAATATAATATTTATATTCTATGCATTGCAAAGGTCCATGATAGAAGATATATTTTTTCACATGATTTTAGCAATAAAAACTGACTTAGTATTATTGTCACAATAATTTAGAATTGGCTAGTTTGATTTACTGTCCAAGAAACTGCTAAAACGCTTCACAACACCACTGGCTAAAAACGGTGAAGGAAAACATCGTGAGGAAACCTGCATGTCGGAAAAGGGTTCTAAAAATCCTTTGAAGATATGTGAAGTACCCAATCCGCACTGGGCAAGCGTGGTGGACTATGCCTAATCCCTCTTCTGAGGAGACCTGAGTCCAACAGTGGGCAGTAATGGGTTGTTACAGTACAGTACAAACTGCTAAAGCTATTTACCAAAACCTATGAACAAACCAGTTTCTAAATTGTCACTCTGTTCTTTTTTTTTCAAATATCCAAAAAATATTAACTACATTTTACCTTAACGTTATCTCAGTAAAATCCTGTTGGCACTCACAAAGCAGTACTTCACGAGTGACGAGTCCATCGGTGAACGATCCACATGCATTGTTGCTTTCTGCATATTTCTGCTCATCGCAATGATGGTGCTGATTGTAGATGAGAAGAACTTGGAGGTTGGAGTGGATCCAGCTTATGATAGCTTCTTCGAAAACGCTTCCAAATTCCTTGAGAGTCAAGGGTTAAGTTCTGTGTATGTTCTATTTTTTTTGAACTTAACAAAAAAAAATTAGAAAACTATACTCCTTCAGCAGTAGAGTTTATATTATTTATACCATGACAAGAAAAAGGGGTTTACAAAAAAATTTAATGTCTGCCTAAAAAACTTTTATGATTTTTATCAAAAAAAAAAAAAATTTCAACAATAACTGAAAACTAAATAAAATTGTACTTTCAAACTGTCTTATAGCCAAGGGCTAAGCTTGGCTGTTAATGTTTACTCATATGTATTTTATTTTTAATACTACCTAAAATATATTTAAAGTTATCAGTTTTATTCTAAAAATAATTAAAAGAAAAGTCCAAAATAAATAAAGAATTTGTATAAAAATTCTTTCAGAGGACCAGCTTCTAAGTTAGTAGTAAAGTTTGCATTTGCTGTGTGGGCTGCGATCATCGGTACTGTGTTTACATTCCCCGGATTGAGAGTGTCCAGGATGCACTGGGATTCACTTAGGTATGTTTAAAAAAATACTAAATTATGTCATTTTGGCTTAGATCCCTATTAATTCCTACTTATTATTATTAATTTTATAAATGCGATAGTAACCTCTCAACCGATTTTGATGAAATTTGGCACAGACAATCTTTACACACTGAGAAAGGACACGGAAAGGATATCACTAGAAAAAAATTGTAGGGTGTACAAATTTAATTTTCCTATTAATTTCATGGGAAACATTTTAACACAACGTACCTACGTTAGACATTCATTAAAAAAATATCGATTCAATAATAATCAATAACGATTTTTGTAGAAGGGAAAAATATTTCCCTTGAGGGTGAAAGGGTTAAAAGTTTACGCAGACGACGTGGTGGGTAGCAGCTAGCAACAAATAAACTTAACACATTAACTGCCGAGAAAAAACCTATTGCCCTTTCAAAAACTTGTCGGTCAGCACTGACCACGTTGGCAGCGAAAGTTTTAATAAATGTAACTAACATAAATTTCAGATATTACGGAGAGAACAAAATAAAGTATTTATTGTTGAATTTGAACTTCGCTTTACCGTTTATACTGGTTCTGCTGTGGATTCGACCCATCACCAGACATTACCTCACTGTTAGAATATTCAGTGGAATGGATAAACCTCTGTAAGTGATATTATAGTATAACTAAAAATATTGTATAAGTCCTGAATCAATTAATTACTGCTTTTTGTATTCCCCCCCCCCCCCCTAACTTTATTGTATGTTAATTCGAATGATTCTTGTGTCAGACAGGAATGCAGAAATATAAATCTGATTAATTTTTCCCATATTTACGTCATAAAATCAATTTAATTAAAATTTTTCGCTAAATGTGTACCAATAAAAGTAAGAAGTTTTTATTGTAATTTTTTATTCCGAAATGTTAGGTTATGCAGTGCATATTTGCTTGTATGAACTGTGCGCCACTGGTTTCAGATGAAATGTGATGGTCATCATGGCATCCCATTCATTTATTTAAAGATTAAACAAGTTCTTTAGAATAAATTAAGTTTCAAAATGTATATTTTCAACGGACAAAATTACACTATTTGCTGTGCGTGTATTTCTTTTTTATATAAACCGATTTCGACGATTCTTTTTGGAACGAAGTTCCTTATCGCGCGTTATCGAAAGGAGGCTAGACGGAAATTCTTATAAAAAAGTTGTCACGACACTTTTTTTGTTTTAGATCGCTAGATGGCGCTGTGATCAAAATATTTTATTTAAGTTATTTTATTACAATTCCCTCACTAATTAATCGAAAGGAACTTCGTTCCATCCGGGTTTCCCTTGACACCTCTCAAGTTTTTTTTCGATCTTGCTGGTATTTGTGCTACTCTTCTGTAATATTTTTATATTCATTTCAGAATGACATCCCAAGCGTACGATACCCTTCGTATACTACTAGTAATAACCACAGTGTTACTGCGACTAGTGCTGATGCCTCGACAACTGCAGGCCTACCTAGACATGGCGCAGAGGAGACTCGACGTTCAGAAGAAAGAGGCTGGAAGGATTACTAATATTGAGCTGCAGAAAAAGGTGTGGAATTTATATTAAAATTGCAGTAGGCAAATATGGCAAAATAAAAATTAAAGATTTTTTTTTAAATACAAGATCCTGGATATCATTTTTTTTTTTGATTACCTGCCAGATAGAAAGTGTTTATCGTTGTTCATGAACCTCTGTAAGGTCAGGGGGCACTGAAGGGTCGCTACCTACGACCTAACTTTAAGGACCCTCAAGCCTCGTTTGCAGAAGGACAAGTCATAGCGCTCTGGGAATACCGAGGAGGGGAGCTCATTCCATAGCCATCATGTAGCGGTAGTGCTAATTAGTAAAACGAGCACAAACACAACGGGTCTATCTTTTTTAGATGATCATCAGATCAGCGCCATTTTGTCATATTATTGCATTGTCACGCGATATACATCTGCGTGCAAAATGTCAGCTCGATCAGAAACCGGAAGTTTGTCGAATAAAATACTTTAAATATACTTTAATTACAAAATGCCTTAAATTCGACCCAACCTTTTTGTTTCAGGTAGCCTCAGTATTTTACTACCTATGCGTAGTAGCACTACAATACATCTGTCCATTAATAATGTTGTTGTATTTAACTCTGATGTACAAAACACTAGGAGGTTACACATGGACGGGATTGTTCTATGACGTTCCAGAAACTAGTGTTACAACTGAAGATACTATTAATATTGAAGGCGTAGAACAATATCAGCTGGCTTGGGAGAATTTGAAAATGGTTTGTTTACAAAGATGTATTATTTTTTTGTTATTGCCTTGTATAAGGTATATACGACCTAACGGGCTACTTGATCGTAAGCGGTTATAGCTCATTCGTTGCGTGCACGGTGCACCAAATTTAATTATTTTATTTTATTTTTTTTTGTTAATTAATTATTACTAAGCAAATCAATAATGATATTACAAGAATAAAATTCACAATAAAAATGATTAAAATAATAAGATTTTCAAGTTACACAGCGTGTATTTTTTATAAAAGTTTAGTATTAATAAGAATTAGAATATACTTTATTGTACCAAAAACACCAATTAATTTAAAAATTGATACAGCGTATAGTAGTTGTACAATATAGGCGGCCTTATCGCTATAGCGATTTCTTCCAGGCAACCTTAGGGTATGGAAACTAAATGGAAAATTTTTAGTTTTAGTGCGGTTCGACTCCCACATGTCCCATCTACGAGTCTGATGGAAATCCAACGATCCTTCCATCCAAAAACAGTTTCATTTTTTGTGCATAAAGTTTAATAAATAATTAATTCCTAACTTCTTTTCTAGGTGTTTACAACAGAGGTATACCGCGGTATGTTCGGGTTCGCGACGTGGTGGTGCAGTTTCGCCTGGTTCATAACCACGTCAATAGGAACAGCTTATCAAAGTTACTTCAGAATCTCATGATAATGTTATATAAATTATATGTAGTTTTCTAGTCAAATATTAAAAAAAATCTTTAAGCTATTGGAGTATAGATGCGTATTTTCAGAGGATGGAGCAAAAAAAAATAGGATAACTTTGCGAACGAACGTTTCATAGATAAAAATACACACTGCATATGAAATCAAATGGAATTAAATAACAGAAACATAATTAAGTGCGATAGATTTAATCAATATGCACTCCCCATTGCGTCCTAGGCAGACGAACGGACCACCTGATCGTGAGCGGTTACCGTCGCTCATGGACCTCTGCATTGTCAGGGGACACTGCCCCGCTACCTACGGCCTACCCTTAAGGATCAAGCCTCGTTTGAAGAAGGACAAGTCATAGCGAGACAAGTGAACTGTGTGCTTGCATGGCAATAAAAAAAAACTTAAGTGGTTGTAGTTTTATGGTTGTGAGTAAAACCACTTACAAAAGGTCAAAAAAAAACTGGTGTGTCTTCCTTGACATAATATGGCGTATTTTCAGCATTCTCTCCACATATAAGAAAGTGTATATAAATTCTCACAGTGACTCAGCATCTTAATACGTAATTGAAAATTGCACAATATTTTTTCAAGTCGGAGACTAAATTCGGTTTGTTTACTTGTCCCATTGTTTTATGTTTGAACAATAACTTTAAATTATACACTAAATAGTTTAGTTGGCAATTATTTTAATTAGACATGAATTAGATTTGATCATTTATAAATGCATTGTAAATTGAAAGGAATAAAAAATACAATATGGGTCCATGATATCCACAATTTTCGTAATATACATACAGGGTGTAATTGTACCTTTGGACCAGCTAAAAATGGGGTTAAATTATATTTTTAAATACAACTTAAAACCACTTTTATTTTTGGAATCGGTTAAACTTTTTTTTAATGTTGTAAGTCCGCAAAGAGAGTTGCACACCATACAATGTCCTCACTTCTGCTGGTCCAAATTTACAGATCCACCCTAATCCTAAGGATGGATATCCTTAATATAGAATTAAGAACAAGTTCTTTGAATTAAATCATTTTATTTTCGATTTATTTTTGAATTTATGTTCAAATGTATGTTAGGTAGTGAAAGACAATATTTTCAAATAATTTCTTTCAGATGGTATTTAAAGTTAAGGATAATGTGTTGTATGAGTTTTTACATTGTATGGGATTGTTATAATAAAAGTTTTTTAAGAAAAGTCTCGTTTTTTATTTCTATCTTAGTTAATACTTGAAACCATCTTTTTACAAGTTTAAATTAACCACTCAACTGGGAACGGCAACCAAATTGGTTTGTTTACTTATGCCAAGTCTGTGGCACGAACCAAAATTGAGCACAGTTCTAAAACTTGTTTTGTTTACACTTTTTAATTGTCTCGTATTTTAGATATTATATATATATATATAAGACAATAGATAGCAAGAGGCAAAATTAAACTTCAATTTGTTTCTCTGAAAATAGAGTATGAAATTTTATTTACAGAGTCATAAAAATGCATAGTCATAAAATATAATCTTTACGTTTCTAAAACAAACTCACCTGAAAATAGAGAAACGACAATAAAAGTTTATTGCTATCACCTCTCGTTTATATCATCTAACAAACTTTACAAATTAATCTTTAAATAAACTAAAATTATTATAATTAAATTATCTTATCATATTGCTATTTTTACATTTGACATTGACAGCCCGATCGACGCGACACGACGCGACTCTCTCTGGAACTAACAATGCGCGCGCATAATTAAGTTGAAGAGATAATTCTCTTTACATCTCCCTCCTTGGGGGTGAGAATTACTCCAGTAATTCTCATTGTAGCTGTACCATTATTCAGCGTTATCCATCATTTATTCCATCTTCCATTCGAATAAGCTTTGTTATATGGTATAAGCTTGTATTCTTTTTTGTTCTGCCTGTGTTTATTTTGTATATTGTATTTGATATTTTTTCTGTAATTTCAAATGGACCGATTCTTAAATTATCCAATTTTTTTCTATTTAATTTATTCCCGTTTTCAATATATACTAGATCTCCTATGTTAAATTCACATTGTAGTCTGCCTTTATCAAATAATTTCTTATTATATGTATGTGATTTAATTGATCTTTCTAGTGCTTGTTGTCTGTCTTTAATCCAAATTTCTGTATCTGTTGGTTGTCGTAATTCTTGTGGCAAGATGCTTGTGGCTTTTCCTTCTAATAAATACACCGGTGCAAAGCCTGTTACCGTGTGCTCTAATTCATTGTACTTATCTACACATTCTCTTGCAATTGACGTCCAGGATTTCTTCTCTTTTTTTTCATTTATTTTGCACCTCATTTTGTTAACTAGAGTCTGGTTTAATCTTTCATTGAGTCCGTTTGAAAACGGAGTATCAACTGCAGTAAATATTAGTTTTACATCATTATCTGTCAAAAATTCTTTAAATTCTTTTGAATTTATCCCTGGATACTGATCTGATAGTAATATCTCAATTTTTTCCGTATCCAGAACTTTTTTTACCAATTTAATGAAATCGGCAGCATTTTGCGTTTTTGATGTCAGAATGAACGCAAATCTTGTATAATGATCAACCAACAAATGTAAATATCTTTTTGTTGATCGTTGTCCTCCAAAGCCACCGATGGTATCTATCGACATTATCTGAAATGGTTTTGATGCTGGTCCTAGATGTGACATCAGTCCGTATTGAATTCGGCCTCTTGATTTGTTTTTCAAGCATACTTCACAATGCTTACATATTTGTTTTATGTTTCTCGTTAGGTTCTTCGCTGTATAATAAGGACTGATTTTTTTAATCATTTGATTTATCCCTAAATGGCACCATTCGGTATGTATTTCCTTTACTAGTCTTAGTCCTGCTTCTTCAGATAGTATATTTTTTTCTCTATTGCGATTTTTTTTGTATAATATCCCATTTCTTTCGGTTATTTTGATTTTCTTTTGGTTTATTTTCTCATTTCTTTTCTGATCAGTTTTAATATCATCTAATGTTATCAGATTCACCGTTTTCAAAATTTCTTCATCATTACTATTATCCTCCAATACTGGGTTCCTACTGAGACTATCTGCTTCAGTATTTATTTTTCCCGGAATATATTTAATGTTGAAGTCATATTGGGACAAATAAAAAGTCAGTTCGCCAAGTTCATCATCTGTTCTAGCCCTTATGTTGAGGTTTTCTAGTGGTTTGTGATCCGAATAAACGGTGAATTTTCTTCCTATCAGCCAAAATTGCCAGTATTTGATAGCTTCTTTGATTGCTAAGCATTCAAGGTATATTGCCTTCTTTCTCTTTTGTGTGTCATTAAGTTTCTTTGAAAAATAGCCAACTGGTTTTTCTTTTCCATCTTTTTGAATCTGTTTTAATATTGCACCTATACCATTCAACGAGGCATCCGTGTATATATTAATAGGCAGGTCTTTATCAAATATTTCCAGTACTGGCTGTGAGCATAATATATTTTTTATATCAGTGAAAGATTTTTCACATTCTTCAGACCATATAAATTGAGCATTTTTTCTTAATAACCTATGCAATGGATCCAATAATATTGAACTATTTGGTACATATTCGTGGTAAAAGTTGATCTTCCCTAGAAATTGACGAATATTCTTTTGGGTCTTTGGCGTTGGAAAATTCCTTATTGAAATAATGTTATCTTTGAGTGGTTTTACCGTATTATTTCCTATTATATGTCCTAAGTATTTTACTGAAGTTGCTGCAAACGTGCATTTTGTAAATTTTAGTCTGAATCCTTCCTTTATTATTGCTTTAAGTACTTTTTCTATGTGTTCAATATGTTCTTCAAATGATTGTGAAAATATTAAGATATCATCAATGTAATTTTCTGTAAAGTCTTTCAAGTTATTATTTCTTAATATATTTGATAAAATTCTTTGGAAGATGGCAGGTGATGTTTTCAGTCCAAATGGTAGACAGGTCCATTGATAATGTCCATCCTGTGTGACGAATCCTGTCTTTTGCCTGTCCTCAACACGTAGTGGTATGGACCAAAACGCGGAATTTATGTCCAATGTGGTAAAATATTTACAATTTCTTGCTTTAATTATCAAGTCGCTTATCAATGGGAATGGCTGTGCTTGTGGTATGACTATTTTGTTTAGTTCACGAAAATCAATACAAAGTCTCGATTTTGTATTTTCGTCTCTTTTAAATGCCAAGGTAACTGGTGCAGCAAAGGGGCTGTATGATTCCTCAATTAAGTTATTTTTTAGTAAATTAGCTACCTGTTTTTCTATTTCCATTTTGTCTTCTATTGTGCAACGATAAGGTCTTTTGCTGCAGTACTTATCTACCAGTAAGTCTATCCGGGCTTCATATTCTGTAACAGTACCTACATCATATTTGTCTTTGGCAAATACAGTATTATAATTATCTATTAAATTTTGTATTTGAGTTTTTTTCACATTGTCTAAGTGATGTAGATTTGTTATAAAGTCGTTTTTACTAACATGCTCGTTAAAATTGATTTTAATTGTTTCTATCTCTTCTAATAAATTCATTGTATCTATCTTCCTCTTTGTCTTTTGTTGTATTTTTAGATCTTCATCTTGAGCTAATTTAATTTTTTTTATCATATCTAGTCCTATAATGAAATCTTCAAAATCTAGTTTGTCTATAATAAAAACATCAACATATTCTTCTATATCAAAAATCTTTACTTTTATTCTTATTAAACCTTTTGTGTATGTCACACCATTGACCGTTCTTAATAATATTCTATTTTTATCCTCTGAATCATTCTGTATTTTAACTAATCTTTTGTTTATTAGAGAGACTTGTGAGCCTGAATCATATGTTCCATTTATTTGTATTTTGTCTTCTAATAACATATTAATTTTTATCAATGGTGTGATTATTCGTTTTTTGTGTCTTCGCTTAGATTCACTTCTATAACCGAATTACTTCCAATCCTTTTTTTTTCTATCCCTTCTTTTTTAAACCAACATGACTGTTCTGGGTGGTATCGAGTGCCCTTACTCAAGTTCTGACAGATTTGGCATGGCTTTTTGTCTGCAATGTATTTTTTGTCATCTTTTTCTTCTCTCTTTTTTATGAAGCTTTTATTATTTACTAAACTTTCACACTTACTTATTTCATGAAGCAATCTCGTTGAGGATTCACACTTTTCAGGATCAATCTTGTTTCTAATAAATTCTGGTAAGCCGGCTGCTATAAGTGTCACCAGACTTTTCCCACTTATATTTTCGTCCATATCTAGTAATATTTTTTCCTTTCTTATGGCATAATCCATTAATGTTCCTTCCTTATATTTATAAAATATGGCATACATTGCCGTACTCCATCCTTTATCAGCAAATGTATCTAAAAATTTATTTTTCCACTCAGACCATCCAGCCTCGATTTTCAAAGTCCTCAATGTTGCAGAGTGCCAATCTGCACCTGTTTTATCCAAAAATAATCTTAATATTTCTATTTTTGTTGTGTCTCTCTGAATTTCAAATCTTTTACATTCTATCTCAAATGTTTCGATCCACTGCTTCGCATTCGAGAATTTACATACAAATTTTTCAATCATAAATCTTTCTGATATATTTTTCAAATTGAGTTGACCCTCGTTTTGCTGTTTGGATCCTACGAAATCTGTTTCTTTTCCTTCATTTAGATATAAGTCGTTAAACATTAAATTATCATCCTCATCAAAATAGGCTTTTATCATTTCTTCTGTACATGTAATCCATATTGTTCTTTCTTGACCTCTTTGATTTAAACTCTTTTTTATTCTTTTATAGGTTTCTGTTTTAGTTAGTGCTATATGGCGACTCGCGTATCTATCAGTTTCAGACAATATATACTTTTTGTTATCCTGTGTTGTAATTGAAGTTATGGCAATCACGCTCGTCTTATTGTCAGTTTGTGATGCTTCAAGTTTAAATGCAAACTGCAATTTTTGTGCCATTATAAACAAGTATTGTCGTTTTATAAGACAATAGATAGCAAGAGGCAAAATTAAACTTCAATTTGTTTCTCTGAAAATAGAGTATGAAATTTTATTTACAGAGTCATAAAAATGCATAGTCATAAAATATAATCTTTACGTTTCTAAAACAAACTCACCTGAAAATAGAGAAACGACAATAAAAGTTTATTGCTATCACCTCTCGTTTATATCATCTAACAAACTTTACAAATTAATCTTTAAATAAACTAAAATTATTATAATTAAATTATCTTATCATATTGCTATTTTTACATTTGACATTGACAGCCCGATCGACGCGACACGACGCGACTCTCTCTGGAACTAACAATGCGCGCGCATAATTAAGTTGAAGAGATAATTCTCTTTACATATATATATATATTACGATATTATTCTCGGAGATAATATATTTTCGATGAAAATGCAATACAGCGTCGTTTAATGATAAAGATTTACAAAAATATAAGGTTTAATTAAAAATCGAAATTAAAATTTATTGGAAAAAATGTCTTTATAAAGAGGCTCAAACAGGATGGTGATTCCGAACGAAGTCCCCAGTTTCGCCATCTAGCGAATAATGACGTTCCCAGTTGAGTGGTTAAATTTGTGACTTCGTTTGAATTTACCGCCAATTTGTGGAATGTTCGGGAGGAATTCCAACGCTATTCAAATTAAAAAAAGATTATAGATGGCGCTTTAAGCAACTATTCCACATAACTTAAAACTTAAATTAAACATTTTAATGTGAGGTATTATTTAATTAGTAATGAGTTTCATTATTTAAGGTAACAAGAATAAAATAAATAAAGGAAAACGCTAATTAAGACCAAAAAAATTATACAATTTTTATAGATTATACAAACGCGTCTGTAATCTAATAAGAAAATGTCTATGGCAATGAAATGTAGTGATGCCCTCAATAGTAACATAGTTTTATCGATGAAAATATTTTCGGTTTCGAGAAATCCATTGTATGGTTGAATTTGAAATGCAAAATGAAAATAAATCCTAAAATGTTTTATTTATATAACTTCCTGCACAAAAAGGTACAATGGCAGACTTAATGCCTAAAGCATTCTCTACCAGTCAACCAAAGGAGGTGTAACCAAAACTATGGTAGGTACTTTGTTGATAGATGAAAACTCCACATAACATTAACACATTTTTAATAGTCCAAATAACTGCGAACTTTTTTGAAAATCATTGTTTTGATAGCTTTGTTGATAGGTGGCACAGCGAGTAGCAAGTTTATAGTTTAGGCTTCTTGTTTCATTGTAAATCAGGCGAAATTTTGGTTCAGAAGAATGCGAATTAAATTATTTACATACTAAAATAATTAATACTGTTTTTGATCATATTTCATTAATAACTACCTTCTACCTTAAATTTTGAAAAAAATTGTAAAACGCTGTTAAGTAATCAAGCTGTCAAACACCTTCAAATTATAAAAAACTAAACAAAGTAAAAAGCATTTTTTTTTTTCATTTTTATCGATTCCAGTAAAATCGACGTTTGGCCATCACTACACATGATGTACGTCATTAATTTTATTGTAGAATGAACCAATAGCGTTCCATTGCGGAGGTGATGCTACGCTGTGATTGGTGGAATGAAGGAAAGTTCCAGAATTTCCTAGTGACGTCTGGATTAGTGACGCATCCATAGAGTACTTTAACTTCATGGACTAAAACGGAAACCAAATCATTTCAAGAAAAGAAGCCGTCAATCGCGCACGTTTGCTGAGTTGTTCATCGAACAAGTAACAAGAACAAGACTGAATAGAAATACTATTACAAAGTGAGTAATACTTTTTAATTGTGAATTATTTAAGTATTTCTTTATCTACAACGTGAAAATAGCGTAATTGATATCACGAAGGTTTGTGTGTCAGTATTTTTAGCGTAACTGTTATCACCACGAGGTCATCAGTCTGGGAAGTTCCAGGCGTTTTTTGTGAATTACATGCATTTTATTTTACTTTAGCTGCCAGTTTTATCGTTCATTTAAAGTTAAATTTGGAATTATGGCGAAAATGCCGGATGCGGCTAAATCGTTACGGCACGTGGTTTTTTATGAGTACGATTCCCGTGAAATGTACTATGTTGCTGAATCATCGCGTAAATTCCTTTGTTTCAAACACGTTATTCATACTTTGGAAATCGAATTCCGCCTCCAGAACGTTCTACGGATCGATATTCTCCATGTAATGGCTGCCAAAGAGCGCGCCGGTTTCCATGCGCTGAGCAGACGTTAACCTGCGCATTGCAGTGATCATTGATCTTTTATTCATATAACTCGATGTAAGTGCACTTACATTGTTGGTGCATTGCGGTATCCTAAAATTTAAATACTTTGCGTAAAATTCTTAGCTTTTTCAACCTCTTTACATAACTAGTCTAGGCATTATAGTTCGATATTCGAAGCCTACGTATCAATTTCCCGCGTTGACTTTGTAAAGCTGTTGGTGCGTTGAAACCGCAATTAAACCGCGCATCAAGGCTACGACAAATATTCACTCAAACACCGGATAATATTGAACTTTGTATCACCGCGTCAGTTATACATTTCTACGACCTTTAATTTCAACTAATACGCTCAAGAATGACCATGTCGTGGAACTGTAGGTAGCAATTCCATAATAATGGTAACCATTCATCATCACCTTTTTATTGCCATGTGGGCAGAGACTGGCCAAGGGGCCATCGTAAATGGTTATTGTCGCTGATGGACCTTTCCAATGGGGACACTGAAAAACCTAGTAAAGCAATCTACAAATTGAAAATAACACCAATTTTTTCTTTTTGTCTGCAGATGGCAAAAGCACCCGCAGTAGGAATCGACTTGGGTACCACTTACTCTTGCGTGGGAGTATTCCAGCATGGTAAGGTGGAGATCATCGCCAACGACCAGGGCAACAGGACCACTCCATCATACGTGGCCTTCACCGACACTGAGCGTCTCATCGGAGATGCTGCCAAGAACCAGGTGGCGATGAACCCAAACAACACAATCTTTGGTTAGTATACAACTTCTTGAGAGGTTAAAAGTTAGTTAAAAGCTCTATGGTGAATTAGCAGTAGAGATTTCGGTCAAAACCTTAAAAAAAACTAGCACTCGATACTAGTACTGTCTTTTCATCAACCTGTAGTTGAAATCTTCTAATAGATTAAAGTGGCATGTTGTCTCTCATAAAGCTTACAATGAATTTACTACAATCCATTACTAGACTCATTAAAGATTACTTCCAAACAAGAAAATTAAATAAGTCTAACAAAAGCACAATAAGATATAAAATCATCCAAAAAAATCTGATTACATCACTTCCTTAATATTTTCGTCGGACAAAAGTTAAACAGACGTTCAAATGCATGATTAATTTTCACCTTGAAGTTGTTACTAAGAACGCTAACTTGTTTCTCCTTATATGATTGATGGCGATGTAAAATGAAAGATTGTTTAGTTTGAAATTTGATTCCTAGTACATTTGGATGAGTCATATCTTATCTTTATTGTTTATTTTGGATTTTTTGAATGATAAGTGTGAGTCAGCAAGGAGTAGAGAATTTTGTAGTAGTTATTTGGTTGCACAACTAATAAATATATTTCATTAATGTTATTGCTTAGAAAGTTGTGTGGGAGTCAATGAATCATGTTTATGAGTTCAATATTCTATAACTGAAGGTTTTGATGTGTAATTTTAGTTTTTATGATGATACCCAATATACTAGACTAGAGTCTCTGAACATATTGAATGATAAAAATAATCTGAGAAATACAAAATCTTACAAAAAAAAAACTTTGGTAAAACTGTGATAGTAATAGCCATTTTCCATTGTTACAGATGCCAAGCGTCTTATCGGACGTAAGTTCGAGGATGCCACAGTACAAGCCGACATGAAGCACTGGCCCTTCGAGGTTGTCAGTGATGGAGGCAAACCTAAAATTCAGGTGGCATACAAAGGTGAAAACAAGACCTTCTTCCCTGAGGAAGTCAGTTCTATGGTGCTCACAAAAATGAAGGAAACTGCCGAAGGTTACCTCGGTAAAACAGTGCAGAATGCAGTCATCACGGTTCCAGCGTACTTCAACGACTCACAGAGACAAGCCACCAAAGATGCAGGTACCATCTCTGGCTTGAACGTTCTCCGAATCATCAACGAACCGACTGCTGCTGCGATTGCGTACGGGCTTGACAAGAAGGGCACCGGAGAACGAAACGTACTTATCTTTGACCTCGGCGGCGGCACCTTCGACGTGTCCATCCTCACCATCGAGGACGGTATCTTCGAGGTGAAGTCCACCGCCGGAGACACGCACTTGGGAGGAGAGGACTTCGACAACAGAATGGTCAACCACTTTGTACAGGAGTTCAAGAGGAAGTACAAGAAGGACCTTACCACCAACAAGAGGGCGCTCCGTCGTCTGCGCACGGCGTGCGAGCGCGCGAAGAGAACTCTGTCGTCGTCCACACAGGCGAGCATCGAGATCGACTCTCTGTTCGAGGGCATCGACTTCTACACCTCCATCACTCGTGCTCGTTTCGAGGAACTGAACGCAGACCTGTTCAGATCCACCATGGAGCCCGTCGAGAAGTCCCTCCGCGATGCCAAAATGGACAAGTCACAGATCCACGACATTGTCCTGGTGGGAGGCTCCACTCGTATCCCCAAGGTGCAGAAGCTCCTGCAAGACTTCTTCAACGGCAAGGAGCTGAACAAGTCCATCAACCCCGACGAAGCCGTGGCGTACGGAGCCGCCGTGCAGGCTGCCATCCTCCACGGAGACAAGTCCGAGGAGGTGCAGGACCTGCTGCTGCTCGACGTGACCCCGCTCTCGCTCGGTATCGAGACCGCCGGCGGAGTGATGACCACACTCATCAAGCGTAACACAACCATCCCCACCAAGCAGACGCAGACCTTCACAACCTACTCCGACAACCAGCCCGGAGTGCTCATCCAGGTGTTCGAGGGTGAGCGTGCCATGACCAAAGACAACAACCTGCTCGGCAAGTTCGAGCTGACCGGCATCCCGCCCGCGCCGCGCGGCGTGCCCCAGATCGAAGTCACCTTCGACATCGACGCCAACGGCATCCTCAACGTGTCCGCCATCGAGAAGTCCACCAACAAGGAGAACAAGATCACCATCACCAACGACAAGGGCCGTCTCTCCAAGGAGGAGATTGAGCGCATGGTCAACGAGGCTGAGAAGTACCGGAACGAGGATGATAAGCAGAAGGAGACCATCCAGGCTAAGAACGCGCTTGAGTCTTACTGCTTCAGCATGAAGTCCACCATGGAGGACGAGAAACTCAAGGAGAAGATCTCGGACTCGGACAAGCAGACCATCCTCGACAAGTGCAACGACACCATCAAGTGGCTCGACTCCAACCAGCTCGCCGACAAGGAGGAGTACGAACACAAGCAGAAGGAGCTCGAGGGCATTTGCAACCCCATCATCACCAAGATGTACCAGGGTGCCGGCGGAGTGCCCGGCGGTATGCCCGGCTTCCCCGGCGGAGCACCCGGCGCTGGCGGCGCTGCCCCCGGAGCCGGCGGAGCTGGACCCACCATCGAGGAGGTCGACTAAACAAACATTCCACAACTATAACCACCTTGTAACCTCTCCTTGATTCAATAAATGAATGGAACTTATTTAACTCTTTTAATTCACTTGCTGTATTATTCTATCTACTAGCTATTTATTAAATCGATCTTGAGCTTTCAATAATATGGACAAATTCAATAGTTACAAAGTTATGATCTATGTAAAGTTGTTCTGGGTTACTAGTTCTCTCTAGTGGGTCCGAATGTTACGTGACATTGGAAGTAGCACTAGTAGGTAACGATATTATATTCTTCACAAATAAACAAGAATTAAGTAATTATCAATCATCTAAATCGGTTCAGTCTGACTTCTAGAGTGATGGGACTAACAACTGCGTTTGTCTAAGTCTAGGTTACCGAGTTATTTCTAATTTCGCTTTTAGTCTGAGCACTCCCAGTCAGTTTTAAAATATGTTTTCGCTTCAAGGTCGGAATTGCGAAGAAAATATTTTAGAGTAGGCGTTAAGAATGTAACGAATTTTGTTTATTTAAAAAAAAATGCAAATAAGGATTTAGGTAACTAAAGATGGCGGTTGGAATCGCAACTTCTACGGGAGACATAGTGGTCATTTCAGCCATAGCGAATACAATACTTATAATAAGCAGTTGAGCCGTTATCACTTCTTCACCTACCAAGGAAAGCAATCGAAAACGGGAAAGTTATAATCTTGAGTTATGCACACTTAAAATTTTTATCGGAAATAACGCTGTAAATAACAGTGAACTATCGAAGTCGTGCGCAAAAAATTCTGGAAATAAACTGAATCCAAAATAACCACTACGTAAACTATTCGTGTTAAATGTATCGCTTAGGTACTTTGTTACATTAGTCGTAGGTACTTCAGGCTTCAGAAGTGGGAATCAGGAAGTTAGACCTCGACATAATCGAATAGGAGATCATCCTTGTTCTATAAATACTTAGGGATAATTTTAAGGGCAATCCAACCTGCGTAAATCTGGAAGTTTAAACTTAGATGTAAATTCTTAAACATTCCATAACTTCAATTAAATACGACTTCAATCGATATAGGTTTGCAGAAATTAATAATTTAGGTATTCCCAAGAAAACTAAATGCAAGGTTTAGGTTGTCCTTCGCTTGTGCAAAGACATGTAAAGTCCAAACACGAGTCTCTTGTTTAATGTCTGGTGTTTCTATGGCTACTTCATTAAATCAGCGCCATGATACCATGTATTGTTGCATTGTCACACGATATCAAATACAATCAGAAACCGAGAAGTTGGTTTATAACTTGCAAGATTCTACCCGAATTTACTTAGGTACAGCTCTTGTGAATATATTGCAAGTTAATTAATATAATTTAATTGCGTAGTAACTTTTGAGCCCAGTGTAGGGATCTGTAGCTAAGTATAATCACAAAACTTCAGTCTTTTTAAGAAAATATAGTTCCCAATGCAGTATAATATTGTAACAAAGGAAATGTACCAATGCAATAAGTACCGCACTGCGCAAGTGCACTATTGATTTCCTAATAAAGTGCTGCAGGGTTGAGTCTGCAACCTTTTCATACTTATAAGGATCTGGAAATTTACTTGACATCGTTTTGCTTTACAATTAGATTCTTATTTGGTTCCTATATGTGTTTAATAGGGCATATTGTCGATAAAACAGGTAGATCTTAACTGTATTTGTTTTTATTTTTGTCCCGGGATAGCTTTAGTTTGGGTAGTCTGATTCGGATAATTATTTTTCTCTATAAAAGGTGGTGGTCGTCGTGGTTATTTTATTAGAGGTTACATTATTGTTTTTTATTACGTTTCTAATTTAAATCAAATAATTATATAGCCTTTTAATCTTCTTCGACAAATTGACTAAACGTTTTTGCCATAACACTATTGGCATCCAAAATAGTACAACAGCTCACCAATCAATTTAATAAAATCAATGTCCGTGGTGCTTTTTGCGCATTCTGGCGTAATGCTTTTTCAATATTTATTTATTGTCTCCCGCTTTACGAGAAGGGAAGTCGAAACTCATGTTTTCTTACTCCTTCTATTATCTTCTGATTAAATTCGTTGCGGGGCCCAAGACAAGTTAGCTTTCCCTCGGGTTCCTGGGCTTCACTGCTCAGAGTCATTACGATGGTCGCCACTGTGGATCCTGGCTACACAGGAGTTACAGTGCTGGGAGTGAGAGGTGGGCAAATACCCGAAATTGACTATCCTGAAATTAATTTGCAAATGGGACCAATAGTGGTTCTAGAGATAAGCGCGTTTCAACAAACTCTTCAGTTTTTAATACCTATAAGATATTAAATTATTGTTAAATTTAATTTAAAATAATATTGCCAATTATAGTTTAAAATTGAAAGGTTTTTCATTTACGTACATTAATAGCTATATTGTTGTTAAATATCCGTATTAAAAAAAACGATTAATGATAATAACTTAATACTGAATCGTGAAGGGTCTAGTGGCCTAGTTATTTTTTCTCTGTATCCACAAAACAAAAAGCTTAAAGATAAAAATATTAAAATGTTGATGATCTACAATGCATTTATTACCTGCACATATATCAATAATTTCTTGTGCGTTTTAGTTGCTTTTTACTCGGAACTTCTTCACGAAAAACAATTTGTTAATGATCACTATTGATCTACGAGCAAAAGGTAGGTATATTTGCAAACTATTTGCGTGAAACTGATGTTTACCTTTATTATTATTATTATTAGGAGAGGGGGGGGCGATGGGCACAGGTAGCCCATCAGGTCACTGCGACCCTTGCGGATCTATTGTAACCGTCCCCCTATGTTACAAATCTGCGCCAAGACTCAGGTCCAGCATGAACTGGACTATTTTCCTGGGGCAGATGTCCCTAATATCTTCAGGGAACAAGATATGTCCCCCGAAGACATGGGATCTAATGCTGTTAACAGCAGGGCATTCGCAGAGCAAGTGAAGAGGAGTTTCCTCCTCCTCCTCACATAGTCTGCACGTAGGGTCCACCACAAGACCAAGCCTCCACATGTGCCTGTTCAGCTTGCAGTGACCTGTTAAGGTTCTGATGAGAATCCTTAACTGATTGCGTCCCATAGAGAGGGCATCCCGGGTGAGCCGAGCGTCGTAGCCCTCTATAAGGGCTTTAGCATGTTTCTTTCCTGGGGAGTTATGCCAGTGCAGCTTGCTCTGTTGGAACCCCCAGGATCTCAATTCAGATGAGATAGTATTTTTGGGCAAAGCACAGACGGGCTCGGGACCTAAAAATGGTAGCTCAGCACCTTTTCTAGCCAGCCCGTCTGCTAATTCATTGCCCTCCAAGCCACTGTGTCCCGGAATCCAGCATAGTGTGAGCCTGTTGGCAGCGCCCACCCTATTTAGGAGATTGACACACTCGAAAACCAGTTTGGAGGTGACCTCACACGAAGCCAGTGCCTTAAGAGCGGCCTGGCTATCAGAAAAGATGTAGATATTCTGATGAGTGAAGTCTCTTCGCAGGATCTCTAGAGCGCAGCCTAAGATGGCGTACGTCTCTGCCTGGAAGACACTGGCGTACTGTCCAAGGCTAATGTAGATATTAGCCCTGGGTCTCTCGCCATAAATCCCGGCCCCCGCACAGGCCGTTGTCTTGGAGCCATCAGTGTACCACACGTGACTACCAGGAGGAGTGATGATTGGGTTAGATAGCTCCCAATCTGTCCTCCTCTTAATTACTACGGAGTACAGTTTTTTAAAACTGTATTCCAAGTTCATCCAGTCGGTGGGCATGCCCAGGACTGGATTCGTTTCTATCTCTCTAAGGAACTTACCACCTGCGTTAGAGAGCGGAGTCCTACTCCTAGATGTTCTAAGCATCGCAGCCCTGGCCTCTCTCCGAACATGAATAAAGAGAGGTTCAAGGCCGAGAAGTGCCTCCATTGCGGATAGAGGAGTAGTAGACATAGCACCTGTAGCGGCAATACAACCCAGTCTTTGAAGACTGTTGAGTGCCGTCTGACAGGTGCTTTGCAGGGTTTTCTTGTGCCACGCGACGCACCCATAAGTTACCAAAGGCCTTACTATGGATGTGTATATCCAAAGAGCGGCCTTTGGATGGATGCCCCAATTAATCCCTGCTAAACGGTAGCATGTACCCAGTGCAATCTTGGCCCTGCGTATTACATGCTCAAGGTGTTTATTCCATGTGAGTCTCTGATCTAGGAATACTCCCAGAAATTTGACCTCGCTGGAAAAACTCACAGTTGACCCAAAGAGCTTTGGTAGCCTTAGCCTATCCAAATTCCTTCTTCGAGTGAATGGAACTATGACCGTTTTATTGGCGTTGACCGTGAGTTGGTTGCGGCAACACCAGCGCTCCACTACCCCCAGGGCCTGTTGCATGAGGTAGGAGACCAGTTCAGGAAAGCCCCCCACAATGCAAATGGCCAGATCGTCGGCATACCCCTGGGCGTAGAAATGCGCTTCCTCCAGTTCCCATAGTAAGCCGTCCACAACAACAGACCACTCAAGGGGTGATAGAACACCCCCCTGAGGACAGCCCCTTGTTATCCCGACTTCAATGGTTTTGTCCATAAGTGATGTCCTAGCCGTTCTATTTGTCAAGGCAGCCCCCAGCCACCTTAGAGTCGTTTCCTCGACAGCTCGGCTACGCATACACCTTAAGATCACATCAATAGGGGTGTTATCAAAAGCACCCTCTATATCTAAGAAGGCACAGAGGGCAATGTCTTTCTCCTCCTGAGCCTTCTCCACCTTGTCAACCAGCTCTGCTAGTGCGGTTTCGGTGGATTTACCTTTCTGATAGGCATGTTGATTCACATGAAGAGGATTACGAGCCAAGGAAGTCACTCTTATGTGCATGTCAATCACCTTTTCCATTGTCTTGAGTAGGAAGGAGGTGAGGCTGATTGGTCTATATGATTTAGGTTGGGATTTGTCCCTATCCCCTGTCTTTGGGATAAAAATGACCCTTACCTTTGACCAACCGCTCGGAATAACTCCCCAAGCAAAGCTAGCTCTAAAGATTTTCGTTAGAATGGGGAGTATCAAGTCCAGGCTATTTTGGAGCATGGCTGGGAAGATTCCATCCTCCCCTGCAGATTTGTAGGGTTTATGGGATGAGATGGCCCATTCGATCTGCCTAGGCCTGAAAATATCTGTGGCTAACCTCCAGTCCTCCGGCTTGGGCCACGAGACCGTTGTCGGAGCAACCTGTTCAACCACTGTTTTAAGTACCACCGAGCCAGGGAAGTGCACACTGGCTAGTAATTCCAGCGTCTCCTCCGCTGATTCGGTGAAACTACCATCAGGCCTCTTTAGTAGTCCTAGATGGTTAGCGGGCGTTTTGGCCATAATTTTGTGGATTCTGCTCACGTGTGGAATGCTTTTAATATCTGAGCAGAATTTTCTCCACGACCTACGTTTAGCCCTCCTTAGCTCCTTATTAAATTCCGTAAGGGCTTTTCTATACGATTCCCAGTCCTTATTGCATTTCGCCTTGTTAAAGAGGGTCCGAGCCCTTGTCCGTAGTTGCCCCAACTTTTTATTCCACCACGGTAATTTACCATGGTCTGTTGCGGCCTTAATGGGACAATTGCTTTGGTAAGCCTCATTGAGTGCTAACGTTAGACCCTCTACCGCTAACTCCAGTTGAACTTTGGATTTAACGGTTTCGGTTATCGAAAGTAGCCCTTGACTTACCTGATCCTTAAAACTGGCCCAGTCTGTGTTCCTAGGATTCCGATAACTGACTGATTGACCGACTCCTGCAGAATCAATTGTGAAAATCAGGTGTCTATGGTCGGACATGGACGCTTCCTTGGATACGTACCAGTCTTTGATCCGGTTGGCAATCAGAGATGTTGCAACCGTAATGTCTAAAACCTCATGGCGGGCCCTGGTGACAAAAGTTGGTTGACACCCGCGATTAATGATGGTTAGTAAGTTAGCAAGAAGGAAGTCGTATAAGTGCTCACCTCTGCTATTGGTATCCGTGCTGCCCCACACCGTGTGATGGGCGTTGCAGTCGCTTCCGAGCAGTAGCTGAGCCTTTTGTTCCTTGCAGTATTCCACAATTGGGCCCAGCAGTGTTGTCGGATCGCGCAATTCTCCTGGCAGGTAGGCTGAGCACACTACTGTCTTTGTGTTGTGTGCACCTGGCAGAGAGACATAGGCCGCTACCAGGTCATCATTGCAGATACCTGGAATCGGCAAAAAGTCAATATTTTTACGAAAAATAAGACAACTTCTAGGTCTCAATCCACTAGTATTGTAACAAATCTTACCTGCGAGGTTGAGACCTAAAACCGTGTTTTTGTTTATCCACGGTTCCTGTATCAAGGCCACATCAAAGCCCTCATCCTGAAACGTTTTGACCATAGCAGCAGTTGCTGCTTTGGAGTGTTGCAGGTTGGCCTGAATGATCTTGATCATGTTCTTTGTGTTAGGAGAGGAAGAGGAAGGGAAGAAAGGAGAAGAACTAGGGAAAAAGAGTAAGGATTAAAGGTACTGTGGAAGTGGAGAGAGGTTAAGGAAGGGGTAAGGCTTTTTTAGAGGCCTTCTTGCTGGAGTGCTCCCGAGCGAGAGACGGCAGTTGGACTGGCCGTCTCCCCCGGGGACCCCGCTGGCCTCTAGTGCTGCGAGGAGGACGAGCTGTGCCCCTATAGGAGCCTCGTCCTACCCCCCTAACACTGGTACCCGCCAGAGCCATATTGGCTGCCGATGTGCTTGCACCAGCAAGCAACACCTGCCGCGGCCCAGGCGGTTGTCTGATGGCAGGACTCGGCGGCACTGCAGCGGTTTCTGTACTCGGTCCGGCCACAGGTTGCGGTAATGCTGTGGCTGTCCTAGCGAGTCCAGTCGCCGCCGCTCCGACCGTTCCACTGGCGGAACCAATAATGGTACCAGCCCCGCCGGAGCTTTGCGGCCGTGCAGTGTCCGCAGAGTCAGACTTAAAGCGGAGAACGAAGGGGTTCACGCCATAAAACATCATGAACCCCCTCCTCCGCAGAAACTGGAAGGCATCATCGTCCAGAGCAAAGGTCACTGTTTGACCATTGGCATCCGGTTTCCGATGCAGCACCCTCCAGTTTAGACAATCCAGCTCATTGTTCTGCCGGTGGAGACGCAGCAACAGAGCTTTGTTGTCAAGGGCTTCGCCCTTGATCCAGCCCGTGCCGATTTTCTGCTTCGGCAGATCTTTCTCCTCCACCAGGCGGAGCTGTGCCCCTTCCCAAGGGTTGAGGCGATGAAGGTGGGTAACAAGCCAGTCATAGCTGCGTTTGTCCTCACACGTGACGACAACGCACCCACCTTTCAAGTACAAAGGCCTAAATTTAGGACCTTCGTAGCCTACCATCGTGTCAATGGCTCGACAGATGGAGGTCGAGATTGAACTGAGTTCAATCGTGGAGAGAGTCTTGTGACAATCTGCGATTCCCACTTTGAGTCTCTCTACCACAGAGCTGTAGGTTGGTGTGGGTACACCAACCTCGCCCGGAGAAGCAGACGTGGTCGGACCTACATTCCCACCACGTCTGGACTTCTTCGGACGCAGATCCGGAGAAGACTCCTCCGACCGTTGCCTTTTCTGTGCAACTAGGTCTGTGGAGTTGCCTGTACCTCCAGTCTCTTTATATGGTTTCAGGCACAGGGCACGAGCCTCCTCATAGCCTTTGCCCTGGCTCATCCACCAGTGTAGTCTTCGTTTTTGAGACCCTGAGAGGAAGGTTTTCGGAAATCCTTCCGCCCGGGTGCTCTTTGACGAAGAGCCCGAAGGTTGTGGCGTGACCGGAGTCTCGCCGTTGTCATTTGGAGGACTAGAAGAGCCCTCCAGGACATTTAAAAGTTCGTTTAGATCAGCTTCCATGTAGTTCCCACGAGAAGCAGGGGAAATATAGGTCCACCCGAGCAGAGCCCCGCTTGCCCGGGTAAGGCTAATTAGTCCCTGAGGCTGCCCGGTATCAGGGACCCTCCGTTAACGACTAGGCTTCCCCCTAGCCACGCATCCATCGGCACGGTTCGGATAACACCTTGGATTGGGGTTGGGGTGGGTCTTGGCCGCGACCAGCGGAACACGCACAGTGGATTTCCCCCCTGCTGTCAATGACAAAGCTATCCACTCGTATACAGTCAGTCGCGTTGCCCAGGGTAAGCCGTGACGTAGTGCAACTGCTCAGGGAGATCACTCCCCTTAATAAATCAAATTGCCAATAGACTCCTGTCTTGCAATTTCCCGGAGCAGCATTCCCCGTCCACTCGAGGAGGCGCCCACACAATTTACCCCAATGAGAATTGAAGTTCAAATAAATCTAGTGTGGGAGTTGTGGGCTATCAGTGGTATTAGGCCTAAGGGAGATCTCCGACCAGGCGAGGTAGTGTATGCCCTGGTTAGGCCGAAGCCCACTGTAGTAGATTTCAGATGTCGTATATATGCGAAGATTCTTGTAGGTAGCGGCCCCGCAATGTCTTCTGGCAATGCTGAGGTCCATGAGCGACGGTAACCGCTTACGATCAGGTGGGCCGTTAGCTCGTCTGCCTACGTGGCAATAATAAAAATAAAAAAAATGTCGTAACCGCGAGTCAGGATCTCGCGCGCTATTATTGGTCGCATCTAGTATTCAGATAGGTGACGGTCTCTCATCCACAGCTCTTAAACTATAACTTAAAGACAATTTTAATTAATACTTAAATTATGACTAAGTACAACCGAAAGTACATAATCTAGTGCAATATTGTTGATTTAAAATGTTAAGTCTTGCCTATATGTGATGGTATATTAAGTTTTTTTGCTTCAAGAACTGTTTTTTCGCGGTATTTTTTTATGATAAGTTTTCATATTTTTAGGTTATGTTCCAAAGCGTTTTAGGTTTTAGTTTGTACTTAATAAATGGTGTACACTGTTTGTTTATTTAATTTGAAATCAGAAATAAAATTAGATACAGACACGTCTGATAATGATGTTTACCTTTAACCATTGTAACTTATTAAGCTGTTGTAATATCAATGTCCATTTTTCACATATTCATTACAATGCCGTAATAGAGCATTGGGGCCTTTATGGATTTTTTTTTGGAATTCCAGTATACTGGTTTCGTCTTATTTCGAAGATATGTGAAGTCCCCAATCCGCATTAGGCAAGCATGGTGGACTATACCTGACCCCTATTCTGAGGAGACTTGAGCTCTTGTTACAGCTGCTTGCTACAGTACAGTACTATTATAGAGGTGCATTCCAAAATTCAGCATATTACGAGTACCTAAGAAAAAAATCCTAAAATTAGTGGACTAAAGAACTATCGTACGTATTGAACTTCTGCACAACCTCATTAAATTAAAACGAAAATAGTTTGAACATAAATAAAGCATTCTTGCCCGTTCTATTTGTTCATTGACTCCGAGAATTATTATGTTGTTGGCAACGAACACACAACTAATAATAATTTCGCTTTATCGTAAATAACTGTTGATATGTTGTACTATTTATGGAGCAGTTATATAAAAATAACGTCGTGTGCAGTTTAAATGCGATTACGAAAGTAGATCACGATATATTTTATTGTGTTCGCCATTTTAAACTAGAACGTAATGTATGTAAATAGCTGTCTAGTGCAATTGTGTGTATCTAGTGCATTCATTTGTGTCATAACATAAAGCAGTAAATGTTTTAATTTACGACATTACAACTGTGGTTACAGTGGACTTATGGCCAAAGGGAGATCTCCTTGCGGGCGAGGTAGTGTATGGTGGTCAGGCCGAAGCCCACTGTAGTAGATTTCAGATGTCGTATATATGCGAATATTTTTGCAAATATCGTAACCGCGATTCAGGATCTCGCGCGTTATTATTGGTCACCACAACAACCTAAACCTAGCCAGTGTTCCTCTACTATATTATACACTTACTAGCTGACTCGCGCAACTTCGTCTGCGCCGAAAAAAAAAATTAGGGGTGGACTACCCCTAACATTTAGGGGATGAAAAATAGATGTTGGCCGATTCTCATAGGTACCGGATAAGCACAAAAAAATTCATCAAAATCGGTCGAGCCGTTTCGGAGGAGTTCAAATTCGAACACCGTGACACGACAATTTTATATATTAGAAGATAGATTATACTGTATACCTAATATACCTTTTAATATACCTCGCAGTCGCAAAAATCATGCTAATGTGTTAATAAAAGTTGGGTGGATGTAGAGGGAAAAGAAGGAGCCAAAATTAAACACAATGGGTCTACGACCTTACATTGTTAAAATAATTTGCGGGGGTTTCAATTATTTGGTGGGTGGGAACTGGGAGGCAAGTAGATTTAGTATGAAAAATATAATTATTTTATTGCACTTATAAATTATAAAGAGTTTTGGAAGATTAGACTCATTACTAAAAAACCTTGAATTTTATGCTATGTACGTCTCTTACATTCGCATTCGTATTCGCGAATATCAAAAAACCGGTATTCGCAGTATCCCTATTCTCTAATATGATGATTCATCGAGTTTATCAAAGGTAGCATATATAGGAATAAATAGTCGTGGTGGCCGCGTGGTTGAAGCGCTTGCCTTCCGTCCGGGAGGTCGCGGGTTCAAAACCGGCCGGCTTGTACCTCTACATCTAAATGTGAAAAAGATTTATGTGCAATTATTCACAACACCACTGGCTAAAAACGGTGAAGGAAAACATCGTGAGGAAACCTGCATGTCGGAAAAAGGATCTAAAAATCCTTTGAAGATATGTGAAGTCCCCAATCCGCATTAGGCAAGCGTGGTGGACTATGCCTAACCCCTCTTCGGAGGAGACCTGAGCTCAACAGTGGGCAGTAATGGGTTGTTACAGTACAGTACAGTATATATAGGAAAAGCCAAGAAAATTAAAACAAAATAAAACATTACACATTGTTTTTCGTTTTATTATCTTCTCGTATCATAAAAACCAACTGTGACGTACAAATTTTCAGCAAGCACACGCTTATGGTTATATCGGAACATATATCCATACGATGACTATTTACATGATCTATTTATTATACAGGGTGGAATTTTTATACGCCCTCTCCAGAGAAAGTAAGTATGTAGGTATTCGGTAGGTATTAATGCTTTTATTTTTGAAAAGAAACACAATTGCATTCATATTTTAAAAAATCTGGTACACCCGGGAATCGAACCTGATAACCATTCGAAAAAATCACACCCTGTATTTTTACTACACCAATTACTGATAGACCAAAAGCGAACGAGAAAGAGGGTAGACAGATTTGTTTGGTCTTAAATCGACCCGCAGTATCCAGTCTTCTCGTGATCATGACGTTTGCAACAACGTTGAAATATCGAGACAACTCAATTAAATATCGTGGTAAGAACCCGTTGAAAATGCATGAAAGTATTATAGAAAATCGCGAGTGTGTCTGAATAAGTTTATACTGATAGAGTGACTTATAGGGATTAAATATGACCTAGAATCACTTTTATTTTTGGAATACTTTAACCTTCTTCAATTTGATATGTAAGTCTACCTATCATTGTGAACACACAGGATTTCAAAAGTTCGTGTTTAAATAACGATTTTAAGTAGTAATAAGTAAGTTATCTTTGTAGAAGCACATGGGCAATTATGGATTATCTTTAAGTTAATACAAAACAAAACTTGAGAGGTGTCAAGGGATACCCGGATGGAACAAAGTTCCTTTCGATTAATTAGTGAGGGAATTGTAATAAATTTTTATTTATTTATTTAATAACTTAAATAAAATATTTTGATCACAGCGCCATCTAGTATTAATCATATAAAACAAAATAAAGAATTATTTTATAAAATATTTTAAGAACAGCGTCATCTAGCGATGATCATCTAAAACAAAAAAGTGTCGTGCCAACTTTTTCATAAGAATTTCCGTCTAGCCCCCTTTCGATAACGCGCGATAAGGAACTTCGTTCCAATAAATTGTACATGAATTAATGAGAATTAATTCACAATTAACGTTTAAAACGGAACAACGTAGATAAGGAAACTAATGGAAAATAACAAACTTCATAATTGTATCATTAGTACATGAGTACTTAAATCTGAAACAGTCATCGTGTGTATATTTGTTCTACAGAGTGCAATCAAACGTGGGCAATATTGTTCATTAAAATACTATTTGTATATTTTTTTATTGCCATGTAGGCAGGCGAGCCAACGGGCCACCTGATCGTAAGTGGTTACCGTCGCTCATGAACCTCTTCAATGTGAGGGGACACTGAGGGGTCGCTACCTACGACCTAACTTTAAGGACCCTCCTCAAGCCTCGTTTCAAGAAGGACAAGTCATCTCTGGGAATACCGAAGAGGGGAGCTCATTCCAATGTTAATTATATTAAAACTACGAAATTAATAAATCGTAATTTAAAAAATATTTATGTGTAATTTATGACAACACCACTGGCTAAAATGGTGAAGGAAAACATCGTTAAGAAACCTGCTTATTGGAAATAAACCAAAATTCTACAAAGACATCTAAAGTCCCAAAATCGTATTGGGCAAGATAGACTATGCCTGATCCATCTACTGACCCCAGCAGTGGGCATTAGGTAATGAATTATTACGATACAGTACAGAGCTAGATTGCATATTACTAGTAAACTACTAGCAGTACATTTCTTTAGACACTCGGTTATCTACATCATATGATGTTTTTAATTATATACTAAATCTAGTTTTGAGACGGCAGTCGATACTGTCAGTGTGGTATGTCGAAATGTAAGTTCGAGTTCCAGTGGTACCGGCAAACGAACTAGAAAGAGAGTAGACAGATTTGTCTGCTCTTGAATGACCTACCCGCAGTTCCTCAGTCTTCCTCCGATCATGGCGCTAGAAACAGTGCTGAAATATCGGGGCCGCTCAATTAAAAATAATCGTGGTAAGAACCCCTTTAGTGATAGTGTAAGTGATACTAGCAGTATCTTCTATTACAAAATTGCCCACGTTTTCAATTGTGCCCATCATTCGTATTCTGTAATACGCATAGAAAACAGGACTATCCACCACTCTTGTACCATCGACTATTACATTATAAGGCCTGGCCTGAGCCATATCATAACCTCTCTATAATACTACACATACATTTTATGTATCACACTCTTCGTTACGAACTGCCCAATTTTGCACTTTTTCATGAAATTATCGAAATAATTAAATTTGGAATACTTTTTAGAAATATACAGGTTGCTTTCTTAGTGAGGGTACATATTGAAGGTCATGGTAGCTGATGGTTATATACGATCAGTAAAAATATTATTACCAAAGAATATGGCTCAATGCCTTAGTAATGGCAACTTAAAAATATCAAAAATTCTAGCAAAATGATGGTTTTTCGACAGCTGATGGGTGTGGCGGAGGTGTGGGGTGCGCGAGATCAATAGAGGTCGTTAGTCAACACTCTTTTAGCCGAAATTGTTTATGTTTGAGGTAGTTCTGTCGAATATAGATTTAAAAAAAAAATGTAATTTTACCTATTTTTGTAATATTCCGTTTTAGAACAGAGTACTCATCACCCTCCTGCAATATGTACCTTCTTTAAAAAATCACCCTGTATAGTTGCTGTATGCTAGCTGTACAGGCCACCTGTGGCTACTAACATTCCGAATCCATCATCAAATCAGCTCCATGCATATTAGGTACTGCATTGTAAGTGTCAGCTTAATGTCAGGAAATCGTTAAGTATGTCACAGTTAAATAAAAACTGCTTTGTCCTTTTACTTTCTTTTATATTTTATGCCTTTAATACGTATTTTGGACTAGACGCAAAGAACTATGTTTTCCATTCATCTTTTCATTTTCTATTAATCAATTTATTGGTTAGTACTTAACTTGGCCTGTGTTATTTCAGATTATGTATTATACTATGCTATTTATTTATTTTTTTAGTTGACCAGTAATGGTGGAGTAATGGACTGGTAAAAATTAAGTTGATGGATTGTCTACCGTTCTCGTTTTTTTTAGATTTCAATGAAAAATGTTAAATTGTCTATACAATGAAACCGACCTTAGTGTAGCTCTTGCGCTGATTTCAATGGGTCCAGCTGAAAATCAGCGCTACAGCTCAGAGCTGTAGCTGTATGCTGAGCTGGTCGCCCCTTCAGTGCACACTCTTTCTATCTTTCTATTGATTCAATTACAATCAAACACATTGATACGAGTTTACTGGCAGTAGACTGCTAATCATAAGCAGCTGCAGATTTTTTACTAGACAATAATAATATTACAGACAAAACAAAGAATATGTTAGATATTAAACAAGATTTCACTTTCAGTGCAATATTAAGGACAATCTTTTGTTTTTAATATTGTATTCAGCGTCTGATTCAGAACTACTATTAATAAGTTCTCTATTATAATCAATTGCCATTGGTTTAAGTTCAATAAATAAACTAAAGGCATGGAATTATTACCTCTGGAATCAACATGATGAACAACAAACTGAAGTATTCGGAGCTTTGTATGTGTGTGAAAAAAGTCTATGTGTTGAAAACTGGGAGATGTCATGTTTTTAAATCTCCCCAAAAACCTACTTTTAGTGGTGATTTCCCTTGTAAACCGTAGAATACAGATTTTTTTCGTGATAATGGCAACAGGTATTTTATGTTAATACTGTCAAATAAACGTCAATGTCATAGGCACTTCATTATGTGTATATACACGATTGGTGCGACTTTAAACTTCACCAACTTTGTTCCCTATATACGTTCCTGATGTAATAATTCTATGACTAAAAGTGACCTAAAGTTCTGGACAACTCGTAACTAGAATATAATCAGCACGCTAACTACATAACTTTACGAAGAAGTAATCATAATACTATTTACTTTGGGAAGGGTCAAAGCAAAACCAGGTACAAAGATATCGATAAAAAATAAATACATTCTAATCACTTTAATAACAACAAATTAATCAACATTATAATCGAAATAATTATTATATAACAAGTTATACATCTTTATGACAATTTTGTTTAATAATTTCTATCTAAATGTGCTAATTCATTGTTTTTTCGGTGGAGCTATGGAGCGAGAATTTTCCTGGAAAACTAGCGTCCATCAATGTTTTCGTTTCCAGGAAAATTCTTATTATTTTACCCGTATATTTCAGATGTAAGATGTGTGTGAAATAAATTGGGAAGACTACGAATTTAATTAAATTGCAAGTATTTAATGTCTAAATTCATGAAATGAGAGAGAAAAGAATAAGTTAATGAAAAATAAAAAATAATATAAAAATAAACTACTTCAAGTCATATCTGAATCGAAAAAAAGAAAAACAATTGAAGGATGTGTTAACAATTGACTACATGGCAATAAAAATTGAGGTGTTAATTTTTTTATCAGTTGCTTACAAAGACATTGGACAGAATTGGAAACATCTACAAAGACAATTCTCAGGACATTAGCTCCACCAAACCCTAAAAGCTGAAGCTTCTATCAACAACAGCGGGAGCTCATCATACTATTGCACTATTCCTGGTGTTCCTTAGGGGTCATCCGGTATCACTTAAACTACAAAATGTCTCGATAGTTAATCGATCGAAATTGGGAAGACTACGAATTTAATTAAATTGCAAGTATTTAATGTCTAAATTCATGAAATGAGAGAGAAAAGAATAAGTTAATGAAAAATAAAAAATAATATAAAAATAAACTACTTCAAGTCATATCTGAATCGAAAAAAAGAAAAACAATTGAAGGATGTGTTAACAATTGACTACATGGCAATAAAAATTGAGGTGTTAATTTTTTTATCAGTTGCTTACAAAGACATTGGACAGAATTGGAAACATCTACAAAGACAATTCTCAGGACATTAGCTCCACCAAACCCTAAAAGCTGAAGCTTCTATCAACAACAGCGGGAGCTCATCATACTATTGCACTATTCCTGGTGTTCCTTAGGGGTCATCCGGTATCACTTAAACTACAAAATGTCTCGATAGTTAATCGATCACTCGCGATAATTCGATTGTCAGTCTACATCCAGGCTATGGCTGGAGATCCGTCCGAAGACAGCGAATCTAATGATCGACGCAGAAGAGCTGTCTTCGTGGGAGCTTGTTGTCAGTAAAGCGAAGAGCTCGAACAAGGTCCATCAACGCCTTGCAATTGCTGATCGGGATTTGCTAGTAACTGGAATTAGAGTTATATGTTAGTTGATGACTTATTCTAAACCTAGTACATTTTTTGTAAATTTTATCAGTCTATAAAACAAGAACTTAAGATTTGCAAAATGGCACCCCTTTTCAACTTCTTCAAAGATATCAGCATTTTCAGTCTTATCGTTCAGTCAGTCAGACATTCAAAGAGAAAATAAGACTTCTAATAACATTTAATTATTACTAAAATTTAGATAAAAATAATATTACAATGACTAAATTCATACAAATTTTGACAGTGTGTTAGGGAAAGTGCATCAGGGTCTCACAAACAAGGGTCTATAACTAACAGACAATCAGTAAACATAGACAAAGGAGAGGAAACACAGGATCTTACTTCTCTAATCTCACATACAGACGGAAGCAGTCCATCTGTCGAGTTATTGGGAGATCTCGGTGACGGCGTTGGCGCGTGTTTCGGGACCTCCCGACCGGCAGCCATTTTGTCATGCAACTGAGCAAGACGCATGCTCATCTGCCGTCTCTCTTTTTGTTCCCTCTCTCGCTCCCACCTCTTAGCGCTGTAACTCCTAACCGAGGATGTACTGCTTTGTAAGGAGGTTAGACTTGGACGTCGCGAACCTGTATTGAGAAATGGACCATATACTTGACCTGTTTAGGATGGTTTTCATGATGCGTTGCTAGTGATGTGTTGCAGTGTTAAAGCGTATTGTAATTTGTAAAATTATGATGTTTTTCGTTTGTTCGTGAAACAAGTGTTACTTACTGTTTTATTTAGAAAAATATAATAGAAGAATCTTGGGTCCCATTGTTACAAAGTGAAGACTCGCGGACTTCGCTTTGACAATTTTAACTCAGCGTTTATATTCTTGAATGTTAAATTAAAACTTTTATTCATTGACGAACCTACAATCAAGCAGACCCAAGACTCTTACTAAAACATAATTAAAATGAATTTGAACACAGTGTAAAATCATTGTTAATTTAAAGTCAACTAAATACAAGGTGTATCTGGATCTAAATTAGTAACGTAACTTATACATAAATCTAATGTGATTAACTAACATAATATTTAATGTACATTGTATACAGTTTTCTACGACACATCAATTGTTTTACACAGACATGAGTTTATCATGCACGCCAAATAGTACATTGAAGAGCATGTAAGCTTCGTGCACTACCTAAGAAACTGAAGGTTTTATATTTAATGTTCTATCTTTTTAATCGAATGAGTTATTCATCAAATTTAATTTAAATTACTAATTTTAATGTCGTTTCATTTTTCTTTGATTTTGTAATCACATGTATTTTCGTAATCAATAGTTTTAATCATTAGTAACAATTACTAAAAAACTTTAATTTCACATTTGATTCAACGACCTTATTTTGTTGATAACATGCATTTTCATAATCATTTGTATTTTGTTAATCACATGTATTTTCTGTAATCAAAAGTTTTATTAACAGAAGCTTCTTATTTTGCATTTTTAGGGTATCTCTTAATAAGTGGAAGAGTATCCCTTATTATCTATATCCCTAAGAGTTAACCTTATTGTAATGATCACATGCATTTTCATAATCATCTGTATTTTGTTAATCAGCGTAATCACGTGTATTTATAACCTAAAAAAAGCTGGTTTATACGTACATTGGTATCTTCAGTTTCTATAGCACACACAGACAGAAGGCGTGATAGATAAATATATATAGGAAGGACCACGACCATCTTGCTCGCTCCGCTCTTACATTCACATCATTGATATGTGGAAAGCTCATTTGGCAACAGGCTCACATGAAGCTGTACTTACATACACCTGAATTATGATGTTATCCATATATGCCACCTTAAGAAGTTGAGGGAAATAAAAATGGTACATATTATTGTTTGATTTATAGTATTCTGGAGCAGTAATTGTTAACTGTTCTTTTCTGTCAAATCATGGTGTGAAATTATCTTCTTAGGTTCATTTGAATTGGCTACGAGTAAAGACAGAAGAATTGGGTAGGCACCTACCCACTCTTGCTCTCATTATTAGAGTTTTTTAAGATCATGACCACTTATTTTTGGGTGAACCGATTTACAAGGATTGATTAAACTTCAATCAAGTCAATCTTGAGAATGCATGTAATAGCATTCTTAGAAAGACCTTAATAAATGTAGTATGTAAGGAGAATACTGGATGATAATAAAACTCTGTCCTTCTTAGTCTTTCAGTATTGCACCTGATGGTAAGTGGTTACCGTCAAACGACATAAAAGTCCCGTCAGATATTACCACCATCTCGCCACTGTTTGAGGCAAGACATTGCGAGAATACCGTAAAATTTTTAATATTTTGATAAGGTTACTAAATGTCAAATTTTAGTGGCATATTTGGAGGTACATCGTGCCCAGGAGCAGTCGCAGGCCGACGTCAGTCCCTGTCACTAACACCAAACGCAACATCTAGCGGACACGGCCGGCGAGGCGACACATGCGTCGCGAATACACTCGCATACACACGTCGCTACAGATGTGGGTACTCTAATGCGGATAGACTCAAATATATTTGGAAGTTTTAAAGTTTGTCAAAAGTTATTCCAGTATTAAGTAAATCATCAGTGTTCTTAGATGATATAGTTTTACGATTTGAGGGTAGTTATAAAAGTATCGAGCGCTTTGAGTATGTGAGCGTAAACGCAACCTCGCCCACGTCGGTCCGAACACCGAGACGTGCAAATGTCGGGACCCGCGCTGCATACATCATCCAGTTCACCTTTGGCGGCGCACCGGGTCGGGTGCGCGCCGCCGTCCCGCCTTACGGCCGCGAGGTGGCGCGAGATGAGCAAGATGGCCGCCTTGCGCGCCGCACCTGCGCGCGACGCCGACACCGGCACCCCCCGCCGCGACCCGCGCCCCGACCCCGCGCCCCCGCCCTCGTCCAGCGTGCCGCTCGTGCAGCCGCTGCGGGACGACGCGCGCGACGACGCCCGGGTCGCGCTCAGCGTGCCACCTGCCCAACCACACTACCTTCACATACCTCAATCTTCGTCACTCTTACAAGATAACGGAAATCTTCAGTGTATCCATTATTGAATGCTGATTGATTTAGTGCTCGGTAGTAAAAACTTTAACGATTATTTACAAGGTAAAATTTCAGAATAAATAGTTTAAACATAGAAGGAATCTCAGGCTTTAAGAATGACAGCCAGCCTTTCCACTGTGGTCTAAAAATTTACTGGTATAGAACATTCTGATGCATTACTCCTGTAAAACCTGAAGTTCCTCCTACGTTTTAGATATTCCATCCATCCTCAATCTCAAACCACAAAACCCTTGACAAAAGCATCAGCCATCTCAAGTCCACATGCAAGTAATCATCCATCTTCATACCAGTGTCGTTGAGGGAATACAGGCAGGGCGGTGTCAGCCTGGCGTCGGCGAGGTGTGTGGGATGGTACCGAGCCTTCGTGTACAGATGCAACACCATGCAGAGGAGGCCGCCCAGCACGAAGATCCCCGACGCCACGCCAAGCAGCGTCGGCATATCCGCCGTCAGCAGGACCATGTCTGAGACAACAGCATTGAAGAGTCAGTGTGTCTATTTAAGGTTTAAGGAGAGTCTAGTTATTTCCGATAATGAATAGAACACCCCAATCTTCATTAAGTTCATGATTAACTAATGACCAACGATATAATCTAAAGAACGAGTAACACAGTCAACTAAAGTCACCAACTACAAAGTGTGGCGATTGGTTCAATCCTTCCAAGGACATCTTACTATTTTTTTTTAACTTTTAGCCATAGCTCATCTTATTGTTGTCAATTTACTTCTCCACTGCTCAGAAAGTAATTCAGTTTAGGAAAATAATTAAAATGTAAGAAATGATGAATGATTCGCAGTCAATTTGTATAATTTTAAGTACCTTCAGTGCAGAAGACTCGATGTGTAGGTCTGGAATGGGAAGTACTGTGGTATCCCGGCTCACATTGGCAGTAGGCATTATGATTGACCTGCACACACGACGAGTGTACGTCGAATGCTTGACACGTTTGCCTGTAGAAACATTGCTCGCCAAGCTTCTTTGCTGTAATGTAATTTTAAGTGGTTAGTATTTTATATGAAACAGATTATGCATCCCTCTTCTGAGGAGACCTGAGCCCAACAGTGGGCAGTAATGGGTTGGTACAGACAGACAGACAGATAAATTTCTTAAAACACTCGCGGTTATCTACATCACTTACATTATTACTAAACGGGTCCTAAAAACTATCCTGTATGTGGAATCCAGTGTTAGACGAAAATAAAGCCAAAAAATCTAGTTCTGAGACGGCAGCCGATACTGTTAGTGTGGTATGTCGAAATGTGAGTTCGAGTTCTAGTGGTACCGGCAAACGAACGAGAAAGAGGGTAGACAGATTTGTCTGCTCTTAAATGACCTACCCGCAGTTCTTCAGTCTTCCCGTGATCATGGCGCTTGAAACAGTGCGGGACCTCTCAATTAAAAATAATCGTGGTAAGAACCCGTTTAGTAATAATGTAAGTGAGACAGACAGATTATGCATAGGTCGTTGCTGTGGATCTTGGATACGTAGGCATTACATTGTTGGGAGTGAGGAGACCTGAGACTATGATGTACACTTGATAATTGAGATCGAATTCGGGATTTGAATGTTGTGTATCAAGTAAAACCAATATTACAAAAAATACAAAATAGTTTATTAACAGAATTTTATAGACAACTGAAACGTCTTTAACAATGGTTCCAACACTAGGTCATACCTGTATCGCGGGAGACCGTAAAAAAATGTGTTTCTTAGGCCCAACGGCATTCTAAGGAACTAAAAAAGACCCATTTTCATTTTAATGTGTTTTTCTCCCGATATTCACTACGCTCGAGTGAACTTTGACTAACACAATTTAAGGATGAAATATTAAAAATCTAAATTATTATTCCGAATGACAAGCTCAATTGGCGAAATTTGATTTAACTTCGCTACCTTTTTTCCAGCTTCATCGCGGCTAAATACTTTACCAAGTAATAAATGTCAGGAAACTTGAATAAGGCCAAACTAAATTGATATGCCTAACTTAACAACGTTTTAGTATGTTGTCGCGAAGTTTTAAACGACAAGTATTTGGAGAGGCTCCGAAGAATTGTCAAGAGTCTGTTAAAAGAAGGGCTGTTGAGTTTGTTCAGACACGTAATAAGAAGTTTTTTAGAATTTGTTTTTGGATAAAAGACATTTTATTTTATAAATTTGTACTTGCTAAATGATGTCACAACTTAAAATAAATTTATAACCTTTAAAGCCCTCGAACACGGAGGTATAATGCTCTTAAAATCTTAATTTTGGTAATTTTAAGTCTGTTATAGCAACCTCTTATTCTGTCTGTCAGAGCAACGGACCACTACCTGATGTCCATAAAAAGGATGCAACAGAAAGTATGAAATTGTTATTATTATTGGAGCCGAAAAATTCTGGAGTGGCGGCCACGAACCGGTAGGCGCAATGTTGGTAGACCCCCCACAAGATGGACCGACGATCTGGTCAAGATCGCGGGAGGTCACTGGATGCAGATGGCGCAGGACCGGTCGATGTGGCGAGGTTTGGGGGAGGCCTATGTCCAGCAGTGGACGTCTATAGGCTGATGATGATGATTATTATTGGAAAGAACGAAGGCAACGGGAAACAGTTCAATCCATCGGTCTATGCGACTTTAGCGGATCTATTATAACCAATCCCCATGTAACAAATCTGAACCAAGGCCCAAACCCAGCATAAACTTAACAATTTCCCTAGAGTAGATGCCTCTAATGGGGGATATTAATAATCCTCAGGGGGCAGAATGTGTCCCCGAAGATACGAGACCTAATGCTTTTATCAGGAGGGCAATCGCAGAAGATGAGTTTTCTCCACATAATATGCAAGGATCCAGGACAAGAGTAAGGTTCCATATATGATGTCATAAATTAAGGAGGTAGTTACTTAGGAGGTGACAGGGCGAGACGTAAGCTTTGGCGTGCAACGCCAAGCGGCACCCCGCTGTTTTGTGATTTGCTCTTGTTCAGAAATAGTATAGCGGTAGGCAGTAGGTGTACTCCCGCTCAAGCTCGTGCTGGGTTCTGTCCTCAGCCGAGGTTCGGACGCTGAGTGTGAGTGACAGGAAGTTTTGTGATTTACTCCTTTCCAAAAAAATGGTAGTTACTTACGTTTAGCGCAGCCATTGGCCACACCCAACGGGACGGGGTGCTTATGGTCACACTGGCAGGTCGAGGTGGCTGGGTCACAGAACACATGCACCAGCTTAGGGTTGCAGGTGAACTCGCACGGAGAGCCCAAGTACCGGCCTTTTTCTGAAATAGAAAATTGACAGAATAATTTATTTCTCTAACAATAGGAATGGGCGAGTGTATCTCAATTACATACAGGGTGTAACTTTGTCCAAGCTGAAGTGGGGTGAATGACCTGCTGGAATAAAGCTTAGAACCACTTTTATTTTAGGATTTATTTTATAGGATAAAAAAAATACGTCATAGTATGGAACTCCACAACGATAATCGTACATTTTCCATACAATGTCAGAAAAATATGCTTAATCGATTCAAAAAAATAAAAATGGTGCTAAGTTGTATTTCAACAAGTCATTCACCCCACTTCGGCTGCGACAAAGTTACAGAACCACCCTGTATAACACATACAATCGATACTGTTATTTGTTTGTTTGAATTTAAAAAGAGAATGCAATGCAAGTTGCATCTGACTAAACTGCCAACGGCATACAAAGACGAGTATAATAGTTTTGTAAGTCCTTGTCATTTGACTTCTGTCCTTCGATTCTTGGATATGATTCTCGGAAACTCGAGACGCATTAGATGAACAAGTTTTGAGGTGAAGGCTGCTCGATCCGACCGCATTGTCAGTTATTTATACTCGAGTAGAAGGCCAGCAATTGTTATCAAGCGGTCGATGCAAGCTATTAGATCGATCAAAGCTGAACTAGAGTATGTGAGGTTGTTATAGATGTTCTTAAACCAGTATGCTAAAAAATTAAGGTGAAAACTTTCGATGCATTTTTAATGTATAAAGGTAAACTTGATACCTAAGTAGTTACTGTCGCTCATAAACCTTACACGTTTGCTACCACCTACCTAACTTGTACAACGTCAAAAAAAGGAGAATTTTCTCAATCCGACTATATTTTATTTAAACCCTACTCAAAGAGGGACAGGTAAAAGCGATCGGAAAACACTGGTTCTTCAGCCAAGTCGTCTCTCTGTTTGCCTTGGCGTTGCATGATCGTCACAAAAACACCTAACCATAAAGTAAGATACCGATTAAAAGCTTTTTTTTATTGCCTCGTAGGCAGACGAACTAACGGCCCACCTGATCGTAAGCAGTTACCGTCGCTCATGGACCTCTGCATTGTATTCTCGACAGTAGTTTCGATAAAGACGTAGATTCAAGACTTAAAACAAATGATTAATAAGAAGTTGTGTGTTGGTAATCAGCACGGAATTATTTAGCTGTTTCTCGTCTTTCATAAATATTTTAGCTGTCACTCGCTGTGTAGTTCAACAGGCAAGACTTGCCAAGATTATATTCATTGAGAGACCCAAGATACAGATGGGTACACTTAACAGTAAAGAAGTTCTCTAAAACTTTACTTCGTTGTTCATGATGTTGATTCAGAATGTGTAGTTACGCGCGATCGATGTATTTTCAATGGCTAAATTCTGTTGATTACAGATATAATTATACTATGCATTTTTGTATGAAAATATAATTGAATAGTTATTCTGTGGTATTACTATTATGGAATGAGCTCCCCTCCTCGGTATTCCCTGAGCGCTATGACTTGTCCTTCTTCAAACGAGGCTTGAGGAGGGTCCTTAAAGTTCGGTCGTAGGTAGCGACCCCTCAGTGTCCCCTGACATTGCAGAGGTTCATGAGCGACGGTAACCACTTCCTATCAGGTGGGCCGTTGGCTCGTCTGCCTAAATGGCAATAAAAAAAATAATAAAACTCTACAATATACACAGTAAACGGCCTAGTAAAACTGGAGCAAACAACTCGCGTTCCCGCTTTTAAACACTCCTTTGTAACAGTATACGATTGAGGTTTATCCCAATATTTTCTAGTCTGGAAAATAATGGCGACTTTCAGCTTTTTAACGATGTAACTTTTGTTGTATTTTGTTACCAAAACTTATTTTTAACCCGAATATAGGCGATGGGTAATGGCCCTCATATGTTATGATTATATATATTCCAGAGATAGGTACATTATTACTATTATTAATAACCACTCATGATCATATTATGGCTAGTAAGGTTGTAAGTTGTAAGGTAATTAAAAAACAATACAAACCAAATTCCACCTATTTACCCAATTTTCTCACATTTTCGACATAATACTATTAGTGTTTACCATATTAGATTTCTTTAAACGAAGTTTTATCTAGAAATTGTGTCATAGATATTTTTGGTTATATCTTAAACATTACGGAGATTAATAGACAATAGTAAGCAATTTGCTTGTTTACGTACATAAGAGGTAAAAACCAATTTCCCATGACTTTTATTTTTATTTTCCCGTTTTATGAAATAATCGCAAAACAACGGATACTGAGATTGCTTATAAATATTCAGAAGGCGCACGACTCTGTTAATCCAAAATCTAAACCATGTTTGCCACTCAATAACTTCTAAACAAGTATCTACATGAAATGATATTACATATACATGTCCCTCTTTAAACGAGGTTGAAGAAAAGTCCTGTATCGGTAGGCGATAGATAATAGCCCCTCATTGCCCTGGCATTGCAGAGATTCATGAGCGCCGGTGACCGCTTACCATCAGGTGGGCTCGTTTATCTATCACGCAATAAAAAAAAAGACTGAAATTATAATTTATACATTTGTAGGTATCGTAAGTAGGTCGGTATTTCGTATCTTAGATATTGGTATTTACGTTTATTTATTTCTATGGAATTGTTGAGATATATCGTTAAATCAATAAAATAGCTTAGTTTTGACAAAGTTATAGATTTCGAGAAAAGTTAGAGAATTTCTGTAAGTAAAGATGCACATGTACCTTTCTATAATTGCTTATATAATAGAATAGAATATAATATACTTTATTGTACCAAAAAACATCAATTGATTTAAAAACTGATACAGCTTGTACTAGTTGTACAATAAATATATGTTGTTATATAAATCAATGTGTGTATTTAGTGTATTCTTTGTAGAAAACTCTTAAATAAATAAATAGATGATGCTTTTTTATAGACAACAGAATTGTAAAAAAAAAGAGGTTAGACTTTCAACAAAAAATCGTTCCTACTAATGTTCTTATATATTTGTAAAAGCAACAAAACAAATTCAAAAAACAAATACCTACTTCTTCAAAAACACATTACGACATGAATTTTTCTTCACACATCTCTCGTTTAATTAAAAAGGTTCATGAGCATAAAAAGATGGCGCGAAAAGGAAGCAGAAAGCGCGCCATTTTCATCAAGACTTGAAAGCAATGCAGACTTGGCTAAACACGTTGATTAAAAAACGCTTATCGCAACGTGTTAAAGCTCAGAATTGTAAAGCAAATTGAGGACTTACGACGTTTTAAAGTTGAGGTGATAGTCTTACTATGTTTAGGTAAGCGTGAAAAATTCTTAAGTAAGTTATGCTTCTTTATTTGTGAATAAATGTACATGTTGATGTAAGTCGTCGCTTAAGATTTAAATAGTTTTAAACAGAAGACTCTTTAACCATTCAACTGGGAACGTCACTATTCGCTAGAACGCGAAACTGGGACTTCGTTAATCGTTCGGAATCAATACCGTGTTTGAGCCCCTTTTTAAAAACATTTTTTTCCTGTACCTGTACCTGTACCTGTACCAACCCATTACTGCCCACTGTTGGGCTCAGGTCTCCTCAGAAGAGGGATTAGGCATAGTCCACCACGCAAAACATTTTTTTCCAATAAGTTTTAATTTCGATTTTTAACTAAACCTTATATTTTTGTCAAACTTTATTACGACGCTGTATTGCATTTTCAGCGAAAATATATCATCTGCGTAAAATATGAGACGATTAAAAAATGTACACAAAACAAGTTTTAGAACTGTGCTCAATTTTGGCTCCTGCCACAGACTTGGCAAAAGTAAACAAACTAATTTTGTTGCCGATCCCAGTTGAGTGGTTATTATAGTGTATCTAGTAATTATATCGATACTAATAACATTTGAAAGAGAAATTATCAATGTGTAAAATAAGTGATTTTTAAAAGGTCTAATAAATTAGTCTATTCGTTGCCAGGCCAAAACATTAATATTCGGTCTGGAACTGTCCCGGTTGGCACCGTTTGGCAACTGGCGTGCCAAGTCTCTGGCGCCATTCCAAATATGCCAGGTGTCCTATATTTCCGACTATTCGTGTAATTTCATATTATTATGATATCTGTTTTTATTGCCAATAATAAATTTGTATCATATGATAATTTTGATAAATAAATTAATGAAAACCATCGGCAAGAACTTTACGGATTGTATTTTTTTTAATGCAGGACAGATATTCGAGCATACGGCCCACCTGATGGTAAGTGGTCACCGTCGCTCATAAACCTCTGCAATGCCAGGGCAATGAGAGGCTGTTATCACCTACCCATATTTTTTTTTTGTTTTTTTTTTTTCAGTTGGAGGAATTCACCGGGTATGTGGGAGTTGAACCGCACTTAAACCTCCAACCGCTCACACTCAGCGTCCGAACCCCGGCTGAGGCCAGAACCCAGCACGGTGTTTGGAGGGACGGCGCGACGCGTTACGCGCTCGGCACTCTTTCCCGTCGCTCCGTCCCCGATCACCTAACCATACAGGACTTTTCTTAAACCTCGTTTAAAGAGGGACATGTGACATGTTGCTTTCAATTTGACAGCCTATTCTAAATCTTCTATTGTATCCACTGATATTGTTGTCTTCTACATTTTTTTAGTAGGTACATAGAAATCGCCGTATTTCCACGTGCCCTTAAGGTATATGAGAGTCGAACCGTACGAAAACCACTCATTTGTACTTACGCACTACGGTATTCTTTACCGTCGAACGTCGAAACGGTGATCACTTACCATTAGATGGGTCATTAATCAAGTAAAACAAATTGCTCTACCACCAATATTGGAGATTTGGAGTTCAGTGGCTTATGGCTCCTAGTAAAGTAATGCCGTTGTTTCCTTAACTAGAAACACCATGATGACGAAGATTTTTTTTTTCTATTGACGGTAATCGCCGAATCCCCACCAGCGGCGCGGGTATGTGGGAATTGAACCACACTAAAACCTCCAACCGCTCACACTCAACGTCCGAACCCCGGCTGAGGCCAGAACCCAGCACGGGGTTTTAAGGGTCGACGTGACGCGTTACGCCCCCGGTACTCTTTCCCGTCGCGCCGCCCCCTAGTTTTGATGGTTAAAGTTTATAAAATTTTAATGTGAAACTTCCACCACCACTGGAACGACCAGCTGCAAGGTTGACGGATGATCTTGTTAAGATCGCAGGAACACGCTGGATGCAGGCCGCTACCAACCGGTCGCATTGGAAATCTTTGGGGGAGGCCTATGTCTAGCAGTGGACGTCTACAGGCTGATAATGATGATGATGATGAATGTGAAACTTGACCCTCCCAAAATTCGAAATATATGAGGTACTTTTTCACATATTAATTAGTTGATCTGCATTATTTTACAACATTGTTTTCGAGAAGTTTTAAATATTTCCTTCTCTACATAAAACAATAAAATTATCATTTTTCTTCCAAAACCTGTTTAGATCATGTGTCAAACAGGAGCCCGTTGATTAGACTACATCACAATAAAACAGTCCCGTTGCGGAAAATCGAGTAAAACCTAAGTTTGTATCTATATATCTTGGCTGAAGACATTACTATGATACACATTAAACACCTAAAAAATAAATTAAGTATAGGAATATCACTTCAAAATTAGAAAGAAAATAATCCACCATTTAATCCATCCGAGGGTATAGTGCTAAAACCCAATAAGTGTCAAAACAATCTAAAAATGCTTTATTAGTCTATCTTGATCAGTTTTTTGTGCTCTTTCTAGTAGTGTATTCAAATAAGAGGAATTCAGTTTAAAGAAAGTTAGTTGACGTAAAAACCCAATAAATTCCCCTTGTTTAGAAACTTTAACTTTGAACATTTCGAAAGTAACAATTTTACACTTATTGGGTTTTAGCACTATACCCTCGCATCGTTCATAGATCAATGCCCTAACCATCGACAATTTAAATAAAAAAAAAATCCTCCGAAACTCTTTGTCCAACCTAACAATAAAATAGCTTGGTCACTCTTATCGCGTTATATAAGTCCATTTACGCGGGAACCACCGTGACCAAATGAAAAAAGAAAAATAATTTAACTCGAAGGAAAATGGAGACATTGCTTCACACTTTCGAGAACTTTCCGTACATAGATAAAAACCGCGTTTAAAGATGTTTTTTTTTTGTAACTTACGGCTACTGGTTACAAGATCTTTCAGTTAGTATTTGTGCATATTTTTTGTTGTTTTCTTTTACTGTATCGTAAGTGTTACTAGACGGAACGCAAAGCTTTCTGATCAATTTTCACATCATTTCATAAAATTTTAGACGTTAGGTTCATCTTCTAATATATATTATAAAGGCGAAAGTTTGTAAGTATGGATGTATGGATGTTTGTTACTCTTTCACGTAAAAACTACTGAATGGATTTGAATGAAACTTTACCACAATATAGCTTATACATCAGAATAACACATAGGCTACAATTTTTGATAATAATCTAGACGAGACGAACCTGAAGTCCACGCGAACGAAGTCGCGGGCAAAAGCTAGTAATAAATATTTATAAGTTAAGTTTAGTAATTAATATTTAAAAAATGAATTCAGATGGCCAATGCGTTGCAATGCTTTTGATTCTACCATTCATTCTAATTCTATACTAATATTATAAAGAAGAAAGGTTTGATTGTTTGTTTGTCTCGAATAGGCTCTGAAACTGCTGGTCCGATTTAAAAAAATCTTTCAGTTCTAGAAAGTTCATTTATCGAGGAAAGCTATAGGATATATTGTTTCCTTTTGTGACGCAGACGAAATAGCGCGGGTCAGATAGCACCTTAAAAACTTAAATATAATCTCATAAAGCTTCCATTTTTAAATTATTCATAAACCACATCAATATATTCAGAAAAGCATCATCATTCTCCAGTTATTAGATTTGTCGGTGGTTGGAGTTACTGGCGCTCTGCCAACGCTGCGTAATGCTTGAGTAATGATCCTTTACATAATAATATGGATTTTAACTAAAACTAAGGATTTACCTGAATATTTTTTGAATATTTACGATATAGCCCAATTTCGTCTGCGTCAAAAAGGGGTGCAGACACTGTTAGATTTTAATAAGACCTACAAACTCGTTGTACATCATTTTGGTCTATAATCAAAAGTTTTCGCAGCGCACGCGATTTAAGAAAGGTTTTGGGTATTTTTTTTGACACCTTGGTTTACATTATTGAAGTTATAAATATGCCTATGATACTCAGGGATTGTATAGTTTTCCAATAGTGAAAGAATTATTCAAATTGGTGCAGTAGTTTCAGAGCATATTCGAGACAAACAAACAAACAATCAAACCTTTCCTCTTTATAATATTAGTACATATAGAAGTATAGATATAGCACAACTTCGTCAGTGTCACAAAGTGTGGTTTTGATTCCGAATTGCGATGTAAACTTCGATGTTTTTCGAGTTCGCTATGACTTTCTTCAAAGAAAGTTCTTAAAGATAGGTAGCCCTGCAGTGTCACCTGATATTGCAGAGGTCCATGAGCAACGGCAAACAATTACGATAGAGTCAAAGAAAATAACATTGAAAACCTCTAAAAGATATTATAGTAGTGATACTTTTTTTAAGTAGCACATGAGTCAGATCCGATTATAATAGTCAATTCATCTGAAGTCTTTTAAGATTTCTCTTGAACTTCGTTTGTTGTTGGAACGAAGTTACTTATCGCGCGTTATCGAAAGGGGGCTAGACGGAAATTCTTATGAAAAAGTTGTCACGACACTTTTTTGTTTTGGACGATTATCGCTAGATGGCGCTGTGATTGAAATCTTTTAAAACAATTCCTTATTTTGTTTTATATGATTAATGCTAGATGGCGCTGTGATCAAAATATTTTATTAAAATTCCCTCACTAATTAATCGAAAGGAACTTCGTTCCATGCGGGTGTCCCTTGACACCTCTCAAGTTTTTTTTTTCAACTCTAACTTAAGGACTTTACGTTAGTCGCTTAGCATAAAAGCTATTTAAGCAAGCCCACTTACAATTAATTAGGTCGTGAGCTCGATCAAGCAATAAAAATACATTCAAACTAACCTAAAATGGCAAGTACATGGCATGAGGTTACTTATGTGTATTCTCATAGATCAAGATTAAACTGAGCGCCAGTGATTGATCACAGTTCACAACAGTTTTATATAGCGTAGGTATATAAATAGGATACATTTTCCTTGTACATATGTATATTAAGTTACTTTTTGTTATGTAAAACACATAAGGACACAGTGAAAGAATGTGTGTTCCTTTCTCTATTTTACACGGATTTAAAAGTGAGGATCTAATTCCGATGTATGTTTTTCAGTGTCTTGTTTTTTATACATCGTTTGAATAGGTTTTTTATTATAAACTAGCTGCTGCCAGCGACGTCGTCTGCGTAAACCCTATGACCCGTTTTTTTCAATTCTTCCCGGCAACTATTCGATTTTTTCTCGCCGTAAGAACCATCCTTGAACTTCAACGAACATTTAAAAAAAAGATTTGGCCAAATTGGTCCAGGCGTTGTTGAGTTATGCGCTTACCAACACATTTTGCGATTCATATATAAGATTAGGGATTTTTTAACAGTGCGAAACCAGTTCAAAAAGACTTGGTACGTATCTCGCTTACAGTGCGATTAAGAAAAGACCTCTCTATCTTGCGAAAAACATAACTTTGATTTTGGTCGGTGGACGATTACTTTTTTTAAAACGACACAGGGTTTAAAACACCTGGTACCGCCATAATGATAGGTTTATCACCAGGTGTGTTACACCTGTTATCGCAGAAACTGAAATAACAGAAAAATCCCTGACGCTTTGAACGTGTTACTACAATTTTATTTGTTTAGTTAACCCTTTCTGGGTCCTATTTGGTTGTAAATGGTTGCCATCACATAAACCTCTATAACGCCAGAGAAGAGCTAATACAATAATTCATTTTGTTGCAAGTTCCTTATCACGCGTTGTGAAAGGGGGCTAGACGGAAAAAAACCTTACGAAAAGTTGTCACGACACTTTTTTGTTTTAGATGATTTTCGCTAGATGGCGCTGTGATCAAAATCTTTTAAAACACGTTCCTTATTTGTTTTAGATGATTATCGCTAGATGGCGCTGTGAACAAAATCTTTTAAAACACGTTCCTTATCGCGCGTAAAAAAAAAATTGGAAAAAAATAAAATAAGATATCTTTTAATCGAAAGGAACTTCGTTCCATCCGGGTGTCCCTTGACACCTCTCAAGTTTTTTCTTTCAAAAACTCCAATATCGCAAAAGTCTATGGGTGATAATACCTGCTTACCATTAGGTGACGTTTTTAAGCGCCATTTTGCAACACACATCGGAAGACCTGACCTGATTAAAATTGGCATGACGCGTGACACAGATGTTTAAAGGAAGTCGAACCATAGACGTCAATGTCTACATGTCTTCATTTGTAATCAAAAGGTGCACGCGTGACGTGTTACATATGACGAATACATGGTTTTAGGACCACCTACGTGTTAGTTATTGTTTTAAAACAAAGTAATGTTACTTTGTTCATATTCTGGTATAGAGGTAACCTTTGAGTATGTATTAAAACGAATTTAACATACTACGTGTATGTATTTTGGTAACTTTAAAGTTAATCCGACTCAATCTTCAGATAAATGAAGGTGTCTGTACAAATGCTTGTCGTTAAATAACTTTTATTCGCTTGGACCGATTTGCATGCATTCGGAAATGTTTCTCGTCCACAATACCGCAGTGACTCAAGACGAAAGTCTTTGACCAGTTTCCAGTGTTGACTTATGGTTCAGAGACTTGTCCGCTTACGATGAGTCTGTAGCGACCAATAATAACGCGCGAGATCCTGAATCGTGGTTACGACATTTGCAAGAATCTTCGCATATATACGACATCTGAAATCTACTACGGGCTTCGGCCTGACCGGGCATACACTACCTCGCCCGGTCGGAGATTTCCCTTTGGCCACTAACACTAATATACCCACAGGTCTTATTAGACGACTCTGAGTCACTCAAAAAGCGATGGAAAGGGCTAAAGAGCATTACAAGTAAAATGAGCCCAAACACAGGTCTATCTTGTTTAGCACAAGAGTTCCTATGACTACCTTCCGAATTTATTATACACATACCTGATATGTTAAGGTTTTCCTCATCATAGTAATCAAGGTGATGAGCGATCTCGTCCTCGTCTTCGGGCAGCAAGGGCTCATCGGATGCGTCGGGGCGGCGCCGGGTCGCGTTCGGGGTTCCGCTCACGGCCACCAGCCACACCACCGCCAGCGGGACCAGTGCATCCATGGCGTCATCACCGTGCGAGCAGCCAGGATGCTCTGGAGGACAACAACAGTGTTTTAGGACAGGAGTATGAGAGCAGTCTTTGTGGTATTTGCCCACCTCTCCTCCCACTACAGTTGGTATTTATTTTATTTATTTATTTATTTCAATCAATTATAGATCATATTATTATTAGGCAGTTACAAAATTTCTTTAAATTAAAGTACATTTATTATGCTAACAAATATTATTAGTTAACGAGGGACACATCAGTTGTTTGTTTGTCAGTATATGAATCCTATCACAATGATTCATATACCGACAGTCAAACCTTTCTGCGAATACTCTCAGAATGATGTTAGGGCTGCCCCGAACCCTGCGCACCAGAGATGTAAATCGCTTATGTATTGTCGTGAAGAAGCAAGGTACGCGTAATGGTAGGCATAAGATGTTTCGCTGTCTTTTGACATTGTTTGGCACCTACTTCACAAAATGAGATACCTCCGTACAAATGAGGTATTTTTTGTTGCAAGACAGACCCGGCCCACCTCATAGTAAGCGTCAGGCAATTATCAGGGCACGTTATCTAACAGGACTTTCCTTAAACCTATTCCGAAATCTAAAAGCTTTTTAAAGCTCCTATGTTTATGGTTAAAACAATGTGTATTTAGAGAACATCAATCAATTAGTGTTACTAGATATAACGCCTGATTACCACAAAGTGTTGTTATATTATTACAGTCACGCTATTCGTGTTACTAAACAAATTACTGTTAACATTTGTAAAATTGCTGTCGAATTTGTTATTTTTATCGTGACAATATAAAAACGAGTTAAAAGTCACTCGATTGGAAGTTGTTACCGTTTTATTAGGTCTCGTTCTTTTATTTAGGTACTTTTTAATTGGCTTTAAAATGTCATAAAGTTTTAAAGAAATAAATACGAGCTTTTAAGATCCTGGTAGCCGTAAAATTCTAGCTAAGAAAAATAAAGAGCCTAAACACGACGGGTCTATCTCATTTAGTACAGGAGTTCTTATGGCCACCATCAAAAAACATCACCAGATCAGCACCATTGTACCTTATTATTATATTGTCACGCGATATACATATGCATGAAAAGTTTTAGCTCAATCGGAAACAGGGAAGTTGGTCAAATTCAATTGACAAGATTCCACCCAAACATACATAGGTACATAGTTACATTCAATGCAAGTTAATAATATAAAGAAGCTTGTAAAAAGAAGGAGGTAGAATCATCATTATCAGCCTATAGACGTCCACTGCTGGACATAGCCAAACATCCCACAACGGCCGGTCCTGCGCTATCTGCATCCAGTGACTTCCCGCGATCTTGACCAGATCGTCGGTCCATCTTGTGGGAGGTCTGCCCACGCTGTATCTATAGGTTCGTGGTAACCACTCCAGAATAGAAGGTAAACTATTCGACTGTATTTTTAAAAGTCTTTTTCTCTTCTTTAAATGTATTTTTTGTTGTTATCTTCTGTCTTCAGGTAATCTTTGAAACGGCTGAATTTTTGGGACTCCAGTCCTAATAATTCAGCCTAGCAAACAGGTAATGTATGCTAGGCTACTTTTTGTTTTTTTTTTCAAGAGTTATTTTTCTTCCCACGCATACGAATAGCGGTTTTATAGGCAGTAAATTGTTTTTAATTATTGAAAACTAAAACTCTGAAGGTAACTTTTTAAATTTTTTAATAACAAATTGTTAAAAGTTTCTGAAGTATTTACGCTGCTTGAAAACTCGACATGCAGTATTTGCGGTACTGCACTGCGGGTCTATTATTTAACTTTAGATTTTCGACCTTAACGCCTAGGCAATAAAGTGGAGCTTACTAATACAGGTAGATTAAATTTGATTGATGATCTTGCCAAAAATACGCTTAAGCATGTTATATGAATGTGTGTATTTTGTACACAATAAACTATAGCTTGAGAGATACTTGGTTTATTACATAATATATTTTATTACTAAAATTTTATTTACTAGTAATGTAATTGTAAATGACGAGAGATAGCAGACTAAAGAGGACAAGAGTAGTTACGGAATGGCAACCACGAGACAGCAAAAGAAGTAGAGGGAGACAGTTCAAACGATGGGTTGATGACGTCAAGAAGATAGCAGGCAAAACATGGACCAGAGAAGCGAGGGACAGAGAGAAATAGAAGAGTCTGGAAGAGGCCTACGTGTCACAGGACACACCGACCACATCAGCGGGCGCATCCGATGCAATTTAGGATAAGTTAGTTGTAAGTTTTATTTGTATAGTTTTAAGGTTGGAATTAAAGGCTTTTGAATTGAATTGAATGTAATTATTTTTAACAGTATACAGGGTAGAATTTAAAATGCAGACAAGAATCTAAGTAGTGTTTTAACTGATTCTAAGGTTTTCTCGCTAGTTTTTCTCAAGACAGTGTATAAAATCTCTTTTCCGTCAACAAGTATGTTGAAAATAAACTATTAATGTTTAGAAGAATCTAGCATAGTATGTCACGCTTGCCTAGTACAAGGGACTTCATACATGTATGCTTTGTAACTTAGGAGACCTGAGCCCAGCAGTGGGCAGTAATGAATAGAGCACACACTAGGGATAGTGAATGTTAATTTTTGAACATTTTAAAGGGCACGTAGACGCCTTTAAAATGTTAAGTCGTAGTGGCCGAGTGGTCAAAGCGCGTCCTTCCGAACGGGAGGTCGCGGGTTCAAATCCGGCCGGTTTGAACCTCTAAATCTAAATGTGAAAAAGATTTATGTGCAATTTTTCACAACACCACTGGCTAAAAACGGTGAAGGAAAATATCGTGAAGAAACCTGCATGTCGGAAAAGGGTTCTAAAAATCCTTTGAAGATATGTGAAGTCCCCAATCCACACTAGGCAAGCGTGGTGGACTATGCCTAATCCCTCTTCTGAGGAGACCTGAGCCCAACAGTGGGCAGTAATGGGTTGGTACAGGTACAGGTAGAGGCCTTTATCTTGGCTCTGTCAGATTCCGTCGTCGAAATATTCGCATGTTTTTTTGCGAATATCCGTTACATCCTTAGTACACTATTCAACATTAACAATAACTTAAGACGATCGAAAGTGTTTTAGTAAGTAGATTATCAAAGTCATCATCTATTGAAGCGTAGGGCTTCGACTGACGAGGGCGTGAATAGAACACTTTACACACAAAATGGCGATACACGATCAATTTTATTTACTGTCGCCTGTTTTGTGTATAAGGGGAACAAATATGCTGAAAACCCTACTAATATTATAAATGCGAAAGTAACTCTGTCTGTTTGTTACGTTTTCCCACTTAAATCACATAACCGATTTTGATGCAATTTTGCACAGACAATCTTTAGACCCTGAGAAAGAACGTAGACTACTCTTTAATTGAAAGTAACGCAGACAAAGTTGCGAGGGCCCATTAGCATAATATAAACTTTAAGTTTTGAGAAGGATTATTGAGATACATATATAAGCAATATTGTAAACCATTAACAGCTAAACGTAACTGGTCGCATAGTAGTAGAATTTTCTGTTTCATTAAGTTTATTTAACATTAAACGTAACTGTAGTTCAAACATAGGCAGGAGCAAGTGTCAAACGTTTTAGAGATTTCATTTATTAAAAAATGGAAGTAAAAAGTACTTGTCAAGAGGGTGGTAGGTACATACTACTATAATACACCATCTCAACCACTAGGCAAGCGTAGTGGACTATACCAGATCCCAGAGGCGACCTGAGCCCAGCATTGTTCAGCAATGGGTACAAAATATACCAGAAAAGGGGTAGTTACGATGCTAGAATAAAAGTACTCTTTTTTACTTACGATATGTAAGTTTCCTTTGTAGAGGGATCAGGCATAGTTCACACTGTTTTTTAGACAGGAGAATATCGCTGGTTTTTGACCTGCCCCGCGGGTGGCGATACTAAAAATCTCACACTCAGCGTCCGAACCCCCTCTGAAGCCAGAACCCTGCACGGAATTGCGAGGTGTCTCGACGCGTTGCACGCTAAGGCCTATTGGAACACTCTATCACTCCCCATGGTTTACGGTACACTAATTCAGGTTATAGACTGCAAAAATATCTTCGAAAGATCTCCACGTTGTGAAGTCACCATAGACACAATATCAGAAGACAGATAGATAGTTACGACTTGAATAAAAAGCTCGTTTACCAAATGTAATTCATTCAGTTCAGGTAGCCTCGAAGTGTTTCGTTTTTTCCCTGCCTTTACAAAGGTTTGACCTAAATGCCTTAGATTAACATATTTATTGAACTCACGCTTGCGATGTTTGAACAAATTTCAAAATTAAAGCAATCTTGCATGATTTGATTACAGTTTTAATGTGGGTTGATGATGTGACAAATTTAAATTGGTTTTCGAGTGAAATGACATAGGTAGATCCGAATAAGATGGTTTATCTGGATATGGTCTTTTTGGAAATTGCTGTTATATCCAGCAGCGAACGTTTATGAAATGTTATGTGTTATGGCCGTTATGGTATATTATTTAGGTTGGACTACACTTTTATTAAAAAAAAGGATTTTACACCAAATCTTTTAGACTTAGAAAAATCTTATATTAATTTCGACGGCATTTTCTTGAGTTTAAATTTTTGGCGTATTACGTGTCTGGTTCAGGTTTAGTTTGCAGTAGTTTGCACTATCGTAGATTCTTGGTAAAAGGGAGATTTTTCGTCAACGAAATTAGACAAATTTTAGGTCTTGGGGGCAAGCAGATAGCGATTACGTTTTGTATCTGTGTTTTATTATATTGGATTCTTCTAAATGAATCTTTAGCTTATCTTCAGCTAGCTGGTTATAATGTTGTTAAGAATTAAGTTCGCTCATATACCTACATTTATTTTCGTGTGCAATAAATAATTTTCTATTTATCTTTACAATACCTATCTGGACTGATTTGTACGGTTATTTAAATAGATTCACTGATAATATATTATTCCATTCTAAGAGTATGAGTGTCTTGTGGTTTTCATGTAAACAATTATTATAACTCCACTAAGTTTGGTGCATTTGACATTGGAACTCATTGACTATGATGGCTTTCAGGTGATACTGTGCGTATATGAATGACTGGAGATACTGATTTTTTGGGTTTGCTGACAGAAATAGGGGTAAAGGTAAATGCTGTCGGAAATAAATAAACAAAACACTATCAATTCTTTAGACTTGTCCTGTTTAGGACTAGCGGAAGAAACATAACGGCCATTTCTTTTTTTTGTTATTATAATATGATATTATGTCATTGTAACTGTTTTGTATTGGGAGAGATCAGGAAGACAGAGTCACCAAAACTGGACGAGTCTGACCCGGTGGATTCATGGTGGTCAGCCATGAGGAAAAGATAAAGAAGAACTGTACTTTAAGTACAACCTATTACTGGACTCGGATTTTCATTCAGTTATCAGGCATAATCCACCACGCTTTCTAAGTGCAAGGACTTTACATAATATCGTCGAAGGGTTTTTCTCATTTTCTATAGGAATGTAGGTATCCTCATAATGTTTTGTTAAACCATTCTAAGGCAGTGCTGAAGTGAAACACTCCACACCTACATGTTTTAAGTCAGCAAAATAGGAGTTCTTTTTTTTTAAATGAGGTCAACGGTTACCCTTCACCATCGTGCACCGAATTGACTATAGACAGTAACATTGCTTTTAATAATAAAGTAAGAAGTCAAACACGTTTTCGCTTACCTACAGCCGTCGAAATTACGCAAGACCAACATTAGAGTACTCTTCAAACCATACAAACAATATCCTCGAATCAGAAAAAACTACCACTTTTCGAAAAACACAATAAAAATTACAAAATCCAAAAATACATTCGTATGTTTTTCACTTCACTGTCACATCACTAGCACTGGTTCATGGTTTGGGTTGTAATTTTGGTTTTAAATTTGGTTTTTTTCTGGTGGTGGTTTGGACGCGTGCTCTGGATGGTAGAGACGGGGCGGCGGTGGCGTCGAATGGAGTAGCGCGCCGGCGCGGACATTGCACCCCTGCTAATACAGGGTTGGACTCAGTAGGAAGAGGGTTCAAATTTCCATTTTAGTGTGTAGTAAGTAATAAAAGTGTAAGTAGTGTGTGTGGTTTTTTTAAGAACGAAGTTACTTATCGCGCGTTGTGAAAGGGGGCTAGACAGAAAAAATTCTTACGAAAAGTTGTCACGACACTTTTTGTTTTAGATGATTATCGCTAAATGGCGCTGTGATCAAAATCTTTTAAAACACGTTCCTTATTTGTTTTAGATGATTATCGCTAGATGGCGCTGTGATATCTTTTATTTATAAGATATTTTTTAATCGAAAGGAACTTCGTTCTGTTCGGGTGTCCCATGTCACCTCTCAAGTTTTTTTTTTAGTTTAAGGAAATCGCCGGATATCTCAACTGTGAGTTGAACCGCACTAAAACCTCCAACCGGTCAGAACGCATCATCTTTATATTGCGATAAAAAATCATATTACGTGGTAGTGGTTGAAGCGCTTTAGGGAGGTCGTGGGTTAGACCAGCATGTATGTCTAAATAATCATTTGTAGGAGATTTATGTGCAATTTATCACAACACCACTGGCTAAAAACGGTGAAGAAAAAACATTGTGAGGACACCTGCATATTGGAAAGGTATTCCAAAATCCTTTGAAGATGTGAATGTGCATTAGTCTTCAAAAAGGAAAACTTAAATTTTTCAGTACACAATAATAAGAAAATCGTCTCCAAATCCCGCCCAAGTCGTCTGAAAAGTAATGGAGCCCCCACGACGGGAGTCGAGCTCCCCCGAAGCGACCCGAAGCGAAACCTGCCTGAAGTAAACGACAGTTAAACTGGCACCATTCTACTGGACAGTGTTGCCAGAACACTGAATAAAAAAAAACGAGATTTTTGTAGACTTTTTATTTTAAAAATAAGTTAAGTTTTGGTTGCTTTGATAGAATTTGATTATTAGAAGCTACATGCAATATTATTTATGTCAAAGTATTGAACATTGAATCGAATTTTGAATTTTTACCACAACTATTTTTTTGTAATTTTACCTACTATTGTTACATTAGAAAAGGGTGCTCATCCTCCTTTAATATATACCTGTACCAACCCATTACTGCCCACTGTTGGGCTCAGGTCTCCAGCAGTGGAATTAGGCATAGTCCACCACGCTTGCTCAGTGCGGATTGGAGACTTCACATATCTTCAAAGGATTTTTAGAACCCTTTTCCGACATGCAGGTTTCCTCACGATGTTTTCCTTCACCGTTTTTAGCCAGTGGTGTTGTGAAAAATTGCACATAAATCTTTTTCACATTTAGATTTAGAGGTACAAGCCGGCCGGATTTGAACCCGCGACCTCCCGTTCGGAAGGACGCGCTTCGACCACTCGGCCACCACGACTTCATATACCATCAATATATACCATCATTGACAAATCAACCTGTAGGTATAACCTATACCAAATAAGAACAATAATTTTGCAACTGTTGTTGAGGTAATTTCAACTTTATTTGTTTGCGATACGTATTTAAATATGTTCACAGATCGAACTTATTCATCACACCTTAATTAAAATGTTTTATTTCATTGCCATGTAGGCAGACGAGCCAACGAAAAGAACGAACTTTACCTGAATAAGTGATTTTAGGATTTTATTGTAAAAATAACATTTGAATTGTATTAGGTTTTAGTAAAACTACAAAATTTAAAGAAGAGGAAAATGTAAACTGTAGGATATTCATATTTTACTATATTTACAGGCTGACTTTAACAATAAAATTTACCTTAGCATTGTTTATAAAACAATATTACATTGTTCATTGTTTCCTTAAATATTAAAACAATTGTAAAGGAAAAATAAATAAGTGTATTTGTCTAGTGCCATTTACACGTTTATAGCATATTAAAACTATTTATTACAACAAATCCAAAAATCTTTAGTATCTAGCAATTCTTCACTAAAAAACAAAGTCGCTCTAAACTATTTGCCTGTGTCTATGTAGATATGCTTAAATCTTTTAAACTACGCAATGGATTTCGATGCGGCTTTTAAAATAGATAGAGTGATTCAAGAGAAAGGTTTATGTGTATAATATGGGGCAGGAAAGAGTGTCGAAGCGCGTAACGCGTCGCGCCGCCCCTCATGACCCCGTGCTGGGTTCTGGCATCAGCCGGGGTTCGGACGCTGAGTGTGAGCGGTTGGAGGTTTTAGTGCGGTTCAACTCCCACATACCCCGCGGGATGGGTGGGGATCGGGTGATTTCCTCCAACTAAAAAAAAATAAAAAATAAATGGTATCATATTATTGCATTGTCACGCGATATACCTACAACTATGTCCAAAATGTCAGCTCGATCGGAAACCCGGAAGTATGTCAAATTTAACTCCCAAGTATCCACCCGAACTTACATACGTACCTAGTACAAAGTTACATCCAGTGCAAGTTAATATAAAGCTTGTAAAAATTATACCACAATCTGGCAAATTTATTAAGCTGGTGACCTTCTCTTTATTTCTTATAGAGTGTGGACTGTTACTAAAATTTGGCAAAGAACGGCGCATGCGCGACTCCATATGGATCCCAAGCTCAGGTGAATCAAAGACATGGTGGAAATACCCGACCAAGGATGACGTCCTGTGATGAATGGGTTCGTTACTTGACAATAAAACTACTATCTTAATATACAGGGTGTTGGTGCCCGGTGAAACAATACTTTCAGGGCTTAATCTATATCACATTTCAAATCATATACACATACTTTAGAAACGGAGATAGTTACTTTATTTTCCCATACAAAGTTGAAAAATTATTATTTTGTATTATTTTTGACAACCCTACCCTGACCTACATCTAGCGTGCTAAATCTATTTTCACGTACACAGGCGCATGTATCTTGTTTAGAATGTGATTTTTGTCCCGTGTATTATTACAATGTTCTATGATATAGGAGGTGACTAGCCGGCTTAAGTCTTTAGCTGTTAGTGTTGGTCAGTACGGTAGGGTTGATCCTGCTCAAATTAAGACGAAGTTTTGATTACCCTGTATATAAATCTCGTGTCACAATGATTGTCCTCAATGGACTCCTAAACCACTTAACCAATTATAATAAAATTTGCACACCATATGCAGTTCGTTCGAACTTGAGAGATAGGATATCTTAGATCAAGGTCTGATGATGGAGCTGGAAGGTGGCCACAGGAACTCCGTCAATAAGCAAGATAACCTCATCGTGTTTGGGCTCTAATGAAGCGTCCTGATGAGTACTTTTAGAAAATTACCGAGTTCAATTCCTATGTGACGCAGACGAAGTAGCTGACCCACAGTTAGTGGAACTATAATTACTATAACTAGGTAAACTTATCAGTTCAGAAGTCTCCCAAAGTATCAGGCAGGATCTGATTGTCATAACATAAAAGGACATGCCTGTAACTCCGTATCTATTTATAAACCAAAATAAATATTATTCAATTAATTATGTCCAATGAATAAAATCATATTCCAAAAATTTAATGGAAAATGGATAATGCGCGATAAATGGATAATCGGACAACTAGGCGTTTCACCCTAATTTCAGTTTGTAGATCGTGATCGTTCTTAATTTTATCAAAAGTAATTAATTAATGATTGGTGTATAAAATTACTGTTTTAATTAAATATTTAATTTAAGAAGTTGTTGGAACGAAGTTCCTTATAGCGCGTTGTGAAAGGGGGCTAGACGGAAAAAAATCTTACGAAAAGTTGTCACGACACTTTTTTGTTTTAGATGATTATTGCTAGATAGCGCTGTGATCAGAATCTTTTAAAACACGTTCCTTATCGCGCGTTACGTTAGGAAAATTATAAGATATCTTTTAATCGAAAGGAACTTCGTTCTATTCGGGTGTCCCATGACACCTCTCAAGTTTTTTTAAATTATTATAATTTGTTTATATAGTTAATAATAGTGAATTGTTGATTGCATTACGCACTGTTTTTTTTATGACATGTAATATTTTACCTTTAAACCTACCGCACTGTAACAACCCATTACTGCTCACTGTTGAGCTCAAGTCTCCTCAGATGAGTGTTTAGGTACAGTCCGCCACACTTGTCCAATTCGGATCAGGTACTTAATATTTTCGAAAGATTTTGGAATCCTTTTTCCAAAATGCAGCATTATTCATGTCGTTGACTTGACTGCTGAAAACATGACATGGCCTAGTTTGTCAAAATTACTAAGAATCTAATATCTATATCTAAACTAATATTATAAAGAGGAAAGATTTGTTTGCTTGTATGTTTGTTTGTATATGTGTATTTAGAAGCGGTTTCAGTACAATGGACCATATCCAAGTAGTGGAACAAGTAATTGAAAAATATCTGGAATTTCGTAAACCACTTTACATAGCCTTCATCGACTACAAAAAGGCATTCGATTCTATCTCTCATGACAGCATCTGGACTGCACTAAGCGCACAGAAAATCCATGAAAAATACATAAATATCTTGAGAAATATTTATGCAAACTGTAGAAGCAGAGTGAAATTAGAAAGAACAGGCTCAAAGTTTTGCATAAATAGGGGAGTGCGACAGGGCGATCCGATTTCTCCGAAATTGTTTATAGCTGTCCTTCAATTTATAATGGAAAAATTGCCGTGGTCGAAACAAGGAATCAATATAAACGGTAACTTCTTAAGCCATCTCAGGTTTGCAGACGACATCATCCTCTTCTCAGAAAACTCTGAAAACCTAAATAGCATGATAAATGATTTGCATGAAATCAGTATAGCGGTAGGACTGGAAATGAACCTGGAAAAAACGAAAGTTATGACTAACCACCAAAATGAGCCTATTTTTGTGAACGACATTCCTATAGAATATGTAAATAAATATACATACTTAGGCAAACAAGTATCATTTAATAAAGAAAGAAATACGGAAGAAATTGACAGAAGAATAGCGCTGACATGGGGAAAGTATTGGTCGTATAAAGAAGTCTTCAAATCAAAATTACCAATTCAATTAAAGAAACTAATAATGGATACTGCAATTCTTCCCTGTTTAACGTACGGATGCCAAACTTGGACGTTTGACCTAAAAACAAGAAACAAAATACAGATTACACAGAGACGAATGGAGAGAAGCCTGTTAGGTATAAAATTAACAGATAAAATGAAAAATAAGGAAATCAGAAGAAAAACAAGAGTAACGGATGCTTTGTCATTTGCTCTGCAAAGAAAATGGAAGTGGGCAGGACATTTGGCCAGATACGAAGATGACCGGTGGACCATACGAACGACGAAATGGGAGGGCCCCATAGGCACGAGAGCGAGAGGAAGACCCCACGCAAGACGGGCAGACGAGATAGTCGCAACTGCAGGTCACAGATGGACCACAAGGGCCGCAGATAGAAGCCATTGGAATGCCTTGGAGGAGGCTTTTACCCAAAGGGGGTCCATACATTTACCAAATTAATTGTGTGTTTGTGAATATCAATTGCATGTTAATGTTTAAATAATTTTTTTGCTCATATTTTATATTATATTGTTTTTTGAATTTTTATGGATTGTATTGTATTGATTTTTTATTGTAATTTGTATGGATCTAAATAAAGCTTATTTATTATTATCCCTGTATTCATTTATTTACACTTATTTTTTACATTATATTTTTTAAAAAAATTAACAAAGGAATAAAATTTAAAAATACAATATAAAAAACAGAGGCCCACTGAAGACGAGGTCTACGACCCAAGCCATCAGTGGTCAGGGCTCAAAAGAGAGGAACCTCCTCACAATACGTGTCGTGTCATAATAGAGGAGGCGACGATGCTAAATGGGGATTTACTCGAGCGTTGAAGAGACCTATTGGGATGCAAAGCTTAGATGATAAGAAGAAAAAAATGTTATATGACATATACCTTTACATCGGTGGGGAAAGGGGCTATAGATTTTTAAAGATGTAAAAAAAAACTGTTGCATGGACATCCTCGAGCGCGTCAGATATTGATAGCATCAATGCCCTACGTATTTTTAATAACGTACGTATGTTAATCTGATCGTTTGCGTGATGCGGGTGGTTGTATTTAAAGGTTGAAAATGAAAAAAAAAAAAAAAAATATCGAGCGCGTCAGATTTTCTAAGGGAGTGTTAAGTACACCAAAAAAAAGCTCTCATTCACTAATCTGACGATTTCGATGGGACGCAAACTCGCAGCCATTTTCGTAATGTGCAAAAAAAAATCGCCATTTTGAAATACTCAAGCGCGTCAGATTAAGATATATATGGTTTATCTTTATGTTCTAAACGTACTGTCTCATAATCTGACGATTATCTAGAGGGATTCGCCTGATCTGACAAAAAAAAAAAATAGGTTAATGGTTCACTTTAAAGCCATCCCTGCAACTTCCCGCTAATTCCATTCCTGAGTTCAAAGAAATAATATTTCTATGCATTTGAGCTCTCCCAGCTCGAAAGTCTGATAGAAGTTTCATAGAACACTATTTTTGGAATTTTCAAACTGCAATAACTTTCGAATGGATCAACCAATTTTAATGCGGTTGGCACCATTCGACGTAGTTTTATCATCCTCATAAGTAATTTTGATCGACTCACAAATTTCGGAGATAAATTTCGGAATCCCGAAAAACACTTTTCGGGTTTCTATCGTTCACGATATCTCTCGAACGAACCTTCCCTGGACTTATACGAATATTTCAAGATTAAAATAAGCCAAATCGGTTCAGTCGTTCTCGAGTTTTAGCGAAACTAACGAACAGCAATTCATTTTTATATATATAAGATTTTTGTTATTTCGGCTTGCGGAAATCGTCAGATTATATATTTTTTATTATTCTTGAATTATTTCCTTCAAAATAAAAAAAAATTTAGCTACGCTCGAGAATGTCGAGATGACTTTTTTTTTTACAACTTTGTTACCGTCTCCTTTTTTTACGTCACTCTCAAATTGTCAGATTATTGGAATATACACTTTTTAGGATGTAATTAACTCACCCTACCTTAATCTGACGCGCTCGAGAATTTCTGATCATCAATTTTTTTTTACTAATCTGATCCTGTATCCTTCACGGGCGGCCTTAGATATGGGCCTCATATTTTGTGGAGGTACTTAACCGGGTACAAGGTACCCCCTGTATATTAATCTGCCGCGCTGTAGTAAATCCCGGAATCCCCGCTTGGGCTCCTCTACTATCAAGAACGACCGCCTTCTGAATCAAGCCCTTTACCCAGCTGGGGAGCGAAAGCTTCTCAAGATGACGGTCGAAGCTTTTCGCTATTAGACCGTGCACAGATACAACGATCGGAACAATGATGGTCGATTCAACACGCCACATGTCGGTCACCTCGTGGGCCAAGTCCAAATATTTTAGCTGTTTTTCTTTTTCTGCCTTCACAAGGTTCTCGTCATGCGGAATGGTGACATCGATCAGCACTGCCCGATGCGCGTCCCGATCTATTATCACTATGTCAGGTTTATTGGCAACAATAGTCCTGTCAGTGATAATAGATCGGTCCCAGTAGAGCGTTACATGACCATTATCGAGAACCGGCTGAGGCCAATACTGGTAATAAGGTACAGCGGCTTCAACAAGGTCGTATTTCAGAGCAAGTTGTTGGTGGATAATCTTAGCTACCTGGTTATGCCTGTGCAAGTACTCGCCGTTAGCAAGACGAGAACAACCGGAAACGATATGTCTAATAGACTCTCCCGGACGGTGACATGCCCGACAAATGTCGACCGTCCCATCCTTTAGAATATATTTTCGGTAGTTGTTCGTCATGATAACTTCGTCCATAATTGCAAAGACAAAACCTTCAGTCTCTCCGAAGAGGTTACTGTACCGTAGCCAAGATACAGAGGCTAACTGATCTACATCGGGGCTCATAAGGGCCCGGTAGAACCGTCCGTGTAGTTCCTTGCTCTTCCATACGTCCGTGCGATCCGTCACACTCATTACCTTTAGCGTCCGCCAATTCTCGTTCGCTAAGGACAGCGGAGTGAGTCCCTTATCAACTGCTGCTACATTACGGTACATACCCACGCTTACCTTAAGGAAATATTCCCGAAGGTTGTTTACCTCTCGGTTGTGTAGGTCCTTGACATTTAACATGCCACGACCCCCACACTTCCGAGGAATATACAACCTCATAACAGATGAACGTGGGTGGTGCATCCTGTATGCCGTCAGCAGTCGCCGAACTTTTCTATCCAGGGCATCTAGTTCTGATTGCGTCCACTTTAGAATGCCAAAGGAGTACGTCAGTACAGGCATGACCCAACCATTGAAGGCTCGGATCTTGTTTCCGCCAGATAAGAGGCTTTTCAAAACCTTTACCAAGCGGCCGAAGAAACGATCCTTCACCGATTGTTTCATATCTGCATCGACTATACTCAAAGCTTCGAACATTCCAAGGTATTTGTAGGTTTCCGACTCAGAAAGAGATCTGAGCACCTCACATTGGCTAAGTTGCAAACTCTCCGAGTTTACAATTTTACCTCTCTGTATATCTATGACCGCACACTTATCTACTCCGAATTCCATTCCAATAGCTTTACTAAAATTGTCGGTTATTTTGAGTAAAGATATTAGGTCAGATTTTTTAGAAGCAAATAATTTGAGATCATCCATGTACAAGAGATGTGAAATGGGCTCACCCCCTCTCTTGAGTCGGTAGCCTAGCGTTGAATCTCCAAGCAACGTGCTTAGAGGATTAAGCGCCAGACAGAACCACAAAGGACTCAGACTGTCACCCTGGAAGATACCCCGCCTTATCCTTATCAAGCTCGGGGAGGCCGGAGATCCAATATGTCCTGGTTGACGAAGAAACGTAGACCACTGACCCATGCATGAGCTAAGAAAGGAGCGTAGAGTGGGATGTACTTTATAAAGCTCTAAAACTCTCATTAGCCATGAATGGGGCACCGAATCATACGCTTTCTTATAGTCTATCCAAGCCATATGGACACCCTTTTTGCCTCGACGAACTTGTTGCGTAATAGCCATGTCAATGAGGAGCAAATCCTTTGTACCCCGAGACCCTATCTTACACCCATTCTGAGAAGGTGACATTATGTCGTTTGCCGAGATATGTATTTGAATTTTGTTTCTCAGAATGGATGTAAGTAGCTTATAGATGGTGGGTAAGCATGTTATTGGTCTATAGTTTTTTGGGTCCGAGGTATTGCCAGATTTGTATATCAGATGAGTGACTCCTGATGTCATGAAATCTGGGAGGGTTCCCGACTCAAGGGCTTGTTGAAACTGAGCAGCCATGCGCCCGTGCGAGTTGCGTATCCATTTCAGCCAGTAGCTGTGCAGCCCATCCGGTCCCGGACTTTTCCAGTTCGGGGCCGAACGCACCGCACAAGCTACGTCAATCGGCGTGATCGCTACGGTGTTCATGTCTGTAATAGACTCGCACGAGCGCCCGACCGTCTCAGTCCACTCCCCCTCGGAGTGACCGATGGGCACCGACCAGATATTTTTCCAAAATGAGGTCATGACATCCTCATCAACTGGTGGGTGTCCATCGGTAACTCTTCCTCGAGAAGCCTCCCAATTTCTGTAGACACTCCTCTGATTACTCTGGAAGACTCTATTCAAGCGGTACCGCTCCGATCTTATTCGGTACCGACGAATACGGTTCGCCCACGCGCAAACTTTTTGCTTCCAGTAGTCAACACGCTCGACGACACGAGCCAGGTAGTCGTTCCTGCTGACACCGGTGTCAGCGAAGGCTCGGTCGACGAATCGCATTACGCGCGGGCGCGTGTTGCCTGCCTGGAAGCAAATAAGCTTCGCTATAAGGGTCCTGGCTGCATCTATGCGCTTCTCGATTCTGCACTGCCACTGCGGCTTACCATCATGTCCGCGGTATGTCTGGTTCGGGTTTGGAAATTTTACTCCTGCCACACGACAGACAGCAACCGCACCGCAGTACAGAACCGAGTGGGTGTCAACAAGGTCTACAGTTGACTCAAAGTAAGGTTTTAATATGCAGTCCAGGGCCAATACTAGCGAAACATTGCGTTTACACATGGGCAACCGCGGTAAACGTGGCCGCGAGCATGGCGAGACAAACCTAAACTCTTGCATAGAGTCCTCCAGAGCGCTCCTCAAACGCTCATCATCCTGGATATTTGCACATGCCTGCACCTGAAGTTCCTCCGCTGGTGGTGTAGGTTGGGTGACGGTGACATTTACCACATGTGTTGGTAGTGGTTCAGGAGGAGCAGGCAGTGCTTCGTTGCGCAATCGGTCAAGTAGAGACTCATCCAACAACTTTAGTCGCTGAATGGCCCGCACCTGATCCGCTAATCGTTGCACCGTGACGTCGACAGCTGGGCACAAAACCTGAAACAGAGGCACCATTCTTGAGCGATACGCAGTGAGGTTAGTTCCTCCCTCCGTAGCCCTGTAGTACGCCCGCATGACATTTTTATTGATTTCTTGTGTCCATCTCATGCGTGGGCGCACTGCACCACTGGTAGCGGGGGCCGTAGACGGACCATTTCGATCCGCTGGTCCCAAGCGAGCCGGTGGGCGTCCCCGCCGCGCAGTTGTTGTTGGCGCAGCGGGAGTCTCGTCGTCGGGTGTTCTTGGTCTCGTCGTGTGTTCACTCGACGATCGCGACGAGTCTTGAGTAGGTGGTAATCGTGCGCTTTTCTCTCGGCACTGGCACTGACGTTTCAGATTTCGTCTCATAACTGTTTTAATTAATTTTCAGTAATATTTGGCCAAACTGTTTTACCATATATATTTGCAGTGCATATTTTATATTGTTTTGCTGAATTCATGTTTAATTTCGACATTTTTCGCAATTGTATTTAATATTTTAATTTTTAGAATTTTGGCATGTTATTTTCGTGACAGTTGCCATAGAGTTATTATTATTATTATTATTATGTTTGTTTGTAATGAATAGGCTCCGAAACTACTGGACCGATTTCAAAAATTCTTTCACCTTCGGAAAGCTACATTATCCCCGAGTAACATAGGCAATATTTTATTTTCAAAAAAATTGGGGATCCGTATGAAAATATCGAATTTGTAAGACGAGGTGAAATATCGAAAATCTACTTATGCGTACGCTGAAAAAACTATTGACAATAGAACAAAATGATGTACTACGGGTTTTCAGGTCTTTGTAAGACAAACAAAAAAGTCCGCGACAGCATATATCTATCATAGTTTAGTCACAATAACCGCTTTTATGTTATAAAAATAAAAAAATTGTCAGAAAAATAAATTTAACGTTACATGAGTATCGTTATATTAATTCTTATCCAAATTAAGTATTATGTTATCAAGATTATTAATGTAGAAGTAAATTACTATTTGTTTTATTCCAATCGGACTTTTCGTTGAGAAGTTATGACGAGTATAAAACGCAAAAAAGTATAGCCAACGCGATCCGCGCAAATAACAACATTGCGAGTACTGTTTGAACCCCTTTGTGACGCAGACGAAGTTGCGAGGGTCATCTAGTACATTATAAAGGCGAAAGTTTGTAAGTATGGATGTATGTTTGTTACTCTTTCACGTAAAAACTACTGAATGGATTTGAATGAAACTTTACCACAATATAGCTTATACATCAGAATAACACATAGGCTACAATTTTTGATAATACGGGACGAAACTGAAGTCCACGCGAACGAAGTCGCTGGCAAAAGCTAGTAACGTATAATTGATTCGTTTACATAATTTATTTCAAAGAAAACTTTAAATACAAACTTTTAAGATTCTGAATATCATGTATCAGTACAGTGCTAGCCAAGACAAGTAAAATGAGCCAAAACATGAGAGGTTTAGGTATCTTATTTAGTACAATGGTTTCTCCACATTCCGAATCCATCATCAGATCAGCGCCATTTTGTTATATTATTTACATTACAATAATATGACAAAATGGCGCTGATCTCGTGTTTGGACTCGTTTTACTTATATTTACTAGCTGCTTAATTGCTAAATAATATCAAGAACCTTAAAGCTTGCAATTTAAAATTTTAAATACATTTAATATTATTGGAACGAAGTTCCTTATCGCGCGTTATCGAAAGGGGGCTAGACGGAAATTCTTATGAAAAAGTTGCCACGACACTTTTTTTGTTTTAGATGATTATCGCTAGATGGCGCTGTGATTGAAAAATTTAAAACAATTCCTTATTTTGTTTTATATGATTAATGCTAGATGGCGCTGTGATCAAAATATTTTATTTAAGTTATAATAACAATTAGTTAGTTTAAACGTCTGTTTCTCTCTTTCTCCTAAAAAAAATAATTTTTTTCCCTCACTAATTAATAGAAAGGAACTTCGTTCCATCCGGGTGTCCCTTGACACCTCTCAAGTTTCTTTTATTGTATTTAGTGTCATTCCAAGTCAATCAATTGTTGCAACTTTCGGTGGCGCGATTCAGTTTAACTACTGCAGACATCTCTGGGAAATAATTTAAATTCACTATTTTAATAAGCGTAGTATATAAAAAGACTCTTAAAGTCAAGTGAGTAAGAGAAAAAATTAAGAATTTTAATTAACTTTTGAAATACATATATAGAAAAACCTTTTATCAAATGCCATTTGCATTAATTATTTTGGTATGTGTACACAAATATAATAATTTGTTATTTTAACACGAAAAATAATTATTGTTAGATAATACTGTTCACTTCAATTTTATTTATTTGTGTTGATTTTATTTTACACTAAATTTTCCTGTATATAAATAAACTAGCTGACCCGCGCAATTTCGTCTGCGTTACAAAGGGGTTCAAACAGTACTCGCAATGCCGTCGAGTTATTATTTTCGCGGCCCCACATATTCATTGCGTTTTATACTCGTAATAACTTCTAAACGAAAAGTCCGATTGGAATAAAACAAAAAGTAATTTACTTCTACATTAATACTCTTGATAACAAAATACTTAATTTGGATAACGGTTAATATAACGATACTCATTTAACGTTAAATTCAATCTTGGGACGAAAAAATATTTTTCATAACCATAAAAGCGGTTATTGTGACTAAACTATGATAGTTAGATATATGCTGTCGCGGATTTTTTTGTTTGTCTTCAAAATACCTAATAACCCGTAGTACATCATTTTGTTCTATTGTCAATAGTTTTTGCAGCGTACGCATAAATAGGTTTTCGATTATTCGCCTTGTGTTACATATTCGATATTTTTCATTTAAAATATAACTTATAACCTTCCTCGATAAATGGACATTCCAACAGTGAAAGATTTTTGAAATCGGACCAGTAGATCCTGAGATTAGCGCGTTCAAACAAACAAACAAACTCTTCAGCTTTATAATATTAGTATAGATTACCTGTACACAACTCATATGTATCACAGATATTTATAGAAATGATAACCAATAGTTGATCATTATTGTTCAGTAGTTATTAATTTATGAGAGATCATAGTCATGTGGTTTACAGTGCTCAGTTATATTTTCATATATTTATCGGTAAGATTATTTTTTACTTGCTCTAGATGCTAATGTAAATTTAGAAGGAATCCTACGAGCTGAATTTTAGTAAATTTTCGGCTTCCGATTGAGCTAAAACTTATCATGCATATGTATGACAAAACTGGTACAATGGAGCTGATCTGATGATGGATTCAGGAGGTAGCCATAGGAACTCTTGAACTAAATAAGATAGACCCGTTGTGTTTAGACTCGTTTTACTGGCATTTTTCTGCTATTTGATATCCAGGATCTAAAAAATAGTCGTGGTGGCCGAGTGGTTGAAGCGCTAGCCTTCCGTACGGGAGGTCGCGGGTTCAAAACCGGCCGGCTTGTACCTCTAAATCTTAATATGAAAAAGATTTATGTGCTATATTTCACAACACCACGGCTAAAAACGGTGAAGGAAAACATCGTGAGGAAAACTGCACATCGGAAAAGGGTTCTAAAAATCATGTGAAGATATGTGAAGTCCCCAATCCGCATTAGGCAAGCGTGGTGGACTATGCCCAACCCCTCTTCGGAGGAGACCTGAGCTCAGCAGTGGGCAGTAATGGGTTGTTACAGTACAGTACAGATCTAAAAAATCAACACCCTGTATTTTTATGATGCCAATCGAAAGAACAGTTAATTACGAATAATTTTTGCTAAAAAACATAGTGTCTTAAACAAAAGAAACACGGTGGTAATCGTGATTCAAGATTTTAAGTACCTTAATTTCCGCTATTCAAGGTGTTTGTTTAACAAAAACTTATGCTATAATCATTCCGTAACTATTTGTGGGTGCATTGGCTTCTCAATGAAGACGTGTGGATTTTCCGACCCCCAGATGCGACAATTTTGCTTATTGACATAGCCTCCGAGGTGAAAATGGGCTTCATCTGACACACACACACACACACACACACATTTCTTACAGTTATAAAAAATATTTTAAATTAACTGTTCTTTTGATTGGCATCATAAAAATACAGGGTGTTGATTCTTGCCATTTTGTTAGCTCGATTGTTAAACAAACTAAGCAATTTACGAAAAATCTGTGAATGCAGTATTATTAAATATCAAAAATAAAATGATGTTTCCTTTTAGCAAAATATCCTTTCTCTAATATTTAAGGTACTTCCCGTTCATTTCGCATAGTTTTGGGACACCCTGTATACACAGCAAATCACCCTGTATAATTCTATGTGAACAGGTCCATCCGATCCAGCTAGTGCAAGGGGAATGTGATCATTACTACACTTTGTTACGGAGGAAGGCACAAAACGACACAATGACATGCTACACACTTGACAGTTTTGACGAGTAAGTACCTACACTAGCTCTGTACTGTACCAATAGTGTACTGTAATACAGTGCTACAGTATCTACTGCAGTTAATTCTTGAAAAAATAAATATATGAAACTTTGATGTTTCCTTATATTCTTTAAATTAAAAAAAACTCTATTAATCATCATCGGCCCGTAGACATATCCACTGCTGGACATATGGTTCTCCAAACATCGCCAAAACTACCGGTCCAGCGCTTTCTGTACCCAGACACTCTAGTAGAAACATTTATAGATCATCTATGGACACGCTTCACTGTCCAAAGTCTTAAATACTTTATGTTTTATTCCAGATTCTCAATTCCACAGAAATACGAAGATAAAATAGACTGTTTTGTAAATTTATCGTGTGCACAAGGATATGTGGAATATGGCGAGAAAAAATCAACACAAAGTGACAATAATGACAAGGCAACAACGACACCAACACAAGGTGACAATAATGAGAAGGCAACAACGAAACCAACACAAAGTGACAATAATGATAAGGCATCAACGATATCAACACAAAGTGACAATAATGAGAGGGCAACAACGACACCAACACGAAGTGACAATAATGAGAAGGCAACAACGACACCAACACTAAGTGAAAATAATGACAAGGCAACAACGACACCAACTCAAAGTGACAATAATGACAAGGCATCAACGATATCAACACGAAGTGACAATAATGAGAAGGCAACAACGAAACCAACACAAAGTGACAATAATGATAAGGCATCAACGATATCAACACAAAGTGACAATAATGAGAGGGCAACAACGACACCAACACAAGGTGACAATAATGAGAAGGCAACAACGAAACCAACACAAAGTGACAATAATGATAAGGCATCAACGATATCAACACAAAGTGACAATAATGAGAGGGCAACAACGACACCAACACAAAGTGACAATAATGAGAGGACAACAACGACACCAACACAAAGTGACAATAATGTCAAGGCAACAACGACACCAACACAAGGTGACAATAATGAGAAGGCAACAACGAAACCAACACAAAGTGACAATAATGACAAGGCAACAACGACACCAACACAAAGTGACAATAATGAGAAGGCAACAACGACACCAACACAAAGTGACAATAATGAGAGGGCAACAACGACACCAACACAAAGTGACAATAATGAGAGGGCAACAACGACACCAACACAAAGTGACAATAATGAGAAGGCAACAACGACACCAACACAAAGTGACAATAATGAGAGGGCAACAACGATATCAACACAAAGTGACAATAATGAGAGGGCAACAACGACACCAACACAAAGTGACAATAATGAGAGGGCAACAACGATATCAACACAAAGTGACAATAATGAGAGGGCAACAACGACACCAACACAAAGTGACAATAATGAGAGGGCAACAACGACACCAACACAAAGTGACAATAATGAGAAGGCAACAACGACACCAACACAAAGTGACAATAATGAGAGGGCAACAACGACACCAACACAAAGTGACAATAATGAGAGGGCAACAACGACACCAACACGAAGTAACAATAATGACAAGACAACACCGACACCAACACAAAGTGACAATAATGACAAGACAACACCGACACCAACACAAAGTGACAATAATGAGAGGGCAACAACGACACCAACACAAAGTGACAATAATGAGAGGGCAACAACGACACCAACACAAAGTGACAATAATGAGAGGGCAACAACGACATCAACACAAAGTGACAATAATGACAAGACAACACCGACACCAACACAAAGTGACAATAATAAGAGGGCAACAACGACATCAACACAAAGTGACAATAATGACAAGACAACACCGACATCAACACAAAGTGACAATAATAAGAGGGCAGCAACGACACCAACACAAAGTGACAATAATGACAAGACAACACCGACACCAACACAAAGTGACAATAATGAGAGGGCAACAACGACATCAACACAAAGTGACAATAATGACAAGACAACACCGACACCAACACAAAGTGACAATAATAAGAGGGCAACAACGACATCAACACAAAGTGACAATAATGACAAGACAACACCGACACCAACACAAAGTGACAATAATAAGAGGGCAACAACGACATCAACACAAAGTGACAATAATGACAAGACAACACCGACATCAACACAAAGTGACAATAATAAGAGGGCAGCAACGACACCAACACAAAGTGACGATAATGACAAGACAACACCGACACCAACACAAAGTGACAAAAATGAGAGGGCAACAACGACATCAACACAAAGTGACAATAATGAGAGGGCAACAACGACACCAACACAAAGTGACAATAATGAGAGGACAACAACGACACCAACACAAAGTGACAATAATGAGAGGGCAACAACGACACCAACACAAAGTGACAATAATAAGAGGGCAGCAACGACACCAACACGAAGTAACAATAATGACAAGACAACACCGACACCAACACAAAGTGACAATAATGACAAGACAACACCGACACCAACACAAAGTGACAATAATGACAAGGCAACAACGACACCAACACAAGGTGACAATAATGAGAAGGCAACAACGAAACCAACACAAAGTGACAATAATGATAAGGCATCAACGATATCAACACAAAGTGAAAATAATGACAAGACAACACCGACACCAACACAAAGTGACAATAATAAGAGGGCAACAACGACATCAACACAAAGTGACAATAATGACAAGACAACACCGACATCAACACAAAGTGACAATAATAAGAGGGCAGCAACGACACCAACACAAAGTGACAATAATGACAAGACAACACCGACACCAACACAAAGTGACAATAATGAGAGGGCAACAACGACATCAACACAAAGTGACAATAATGACAAGACAACACCGACACCAACACAAAGTGACAATAATAAGAGGGCAACAACGACATCAACACAAAGTGACAATAATGACAAGACAACACCGACATCAACACAAAGTGACAATAATAAGAGGGCAGCAACGACACCAACACGAAGTAACAATAATGACAAGACAACACCGACACCAACACAAAGTGACAATAATGAGAGGGCAACAACGACACCAACACAAAGTGACAATAATGAGAAGGCAACAACGACACCAACACAAAGTGACAATAATGAGAGGGCAACAACGATATCAACACAAAGTGACAATAATGAGAGGGCAACAACGACACAAACACAAAGTGACAATAATGAGAGGGCAACAACGACACCAACACAAAGTGACAATAATGAGAAGGCAACAACGACAACAACACAAAGTGACAATAATGAGAGGGCAACAACGACACCAACACAAAGTGACAATAATGAGAGGGCAACAACGACACCAACACGAAGTAACAATAATGACAAGACAACACCGACACCAACACAAAGTGACAATAATGACAAGACAACACCGACACCAACACAAAGTGACAATAATGAGAGGGCAACAACGACACCAACACAAAGTGACAATAATGAGAGGGCAACAACGATATCAACACAAAGTGACAATAATGAGAGGGCAACAACGACATCAACACAAAGTGACAATAATGACAAGACAACACCGACACCAACACAAAGTGACAATAATAAGAGGGCAACAACGACATCAACACAAAGTGACAATAATGACAAGACAACACCGACATCAACACAAAGTGACAATAATAAGAGGGCAGCAACGACACCAACACAAAGTGACGATAATGACAAGACAACACCGACACCAACACAAAGTGACAAAAATGAGAGGGCAACAACGACATCAACACAAAGTGACAATAATGACAAGACAACACCGACACCAACACAAAGTGACAATAATAAGAGGGCAACAACGACATCAACACAAAGTGACAATAATGACAAGACAACACCGACATCAACACAAAGTGACAATAATAAGAGGGCAGCAACGACACCAACACGAAGTAACAATAATGACAAGACAACACCGACACCAACACAAAGTGACAATAATGACAAGACAACACCGACACCAACACAAAGTGACAATAATGAGAGGGCAACAACGACACCAACACAAAGTGACAATAATGACAAGACAACACCGACACCAACACAAAGTGACAATAATAAGAGGGCAACAACGACATCAACACAAAGTGACAATAATGACAAGACAACACCGACATCAACACAAAGTGACAATAATAAGAGGGCAGCAACGACATCAACACAAAGTGACAATAATGACAAGACAACAACGACACCAACACAAAGTGACAATAATGACAAGACAACACCGACACCAACACAAAGTGACAATAATGAGAGGGCAACAACGACACCAACACAAAGTGACAATAATGAGAGGGCAACAACGATATCAACACAAAGTGACAATAATGAGAGGGCAACAACGACACCAACACAAAGTGACAATAATGAGAGGGCAACAACGACACCAACACAAAGTGACAATAATGAGAGGGCAACAACGACACCAACACAAAGTGACAATAATGAGAGGGCAACAACGACATCAACACAAAGTGACAATAATGAGAGGGCAACAACGACACCAACACAAAGTGACAATAATGAGAGGGCAACAACGACATCAACACAAAGTGACAATAATGACAAGACAACACCGACACCAACACAAAGTGACAATAATGAGAGGGCAACAACGACACCAACACAAAGTGACAATAATGAGAGGGCAACAACGACACCAACACAAAGTGACAATAATGAGAGGGCAACAACGACACCAACACAAAGTGACAATAATGAGAGGGCAACAACGACATCAACACAAAGTGACAATAATGAGAGGGCAACAACGACACCAACACAAAGTGACAATAATGACAAGACAACACCGACACCAACACAAAGTGACAATAATGACAAGACAACACCGACACCAACACAAAGTGACAATAATGAGAGGGCAACAACGACACCAACACAAAGTGACAATAATGAGAGGGCAACAACGACACCAACACAAAGTGACAATAATGAGAGGGCAACAACGACATCAACACAAAGTGACAATAATGAGAGGGCAACAACGACATCAACACAAAGTGACAATAATGACAAGACAACACCGACACCAACACAAAGTGACAATAATGAGAGGGCAACAACGACACCAACACAAAGTGACAATAATGAGAGGGCAACAACGACACCAACACAAAGTGACAATAATGAGAGGGCAACAACGACACCAACACAAAGTGACAATAATGAGAGGGCAACAACGACATCAACACAAAGTGACAATAATGAGAGGGCAACAACGACACCAACACAAAGTGACAATAATGAGAGGGCAACAACGACACCAACACAAAGTGACAATAATGAGAGGGCAACAACGACACCAACACAAAGTGACAATAATGAGAGGGCAACAACGACATCAACACAAAGTGACAATAATGAGAGGGCAACAACGACATCAACACAAAGTGACAATAATGAGAGGGCAACAACGACACCAACACAAAGTGACAATAATGACAAGACAACACCGACACCAACACAAAGTGACAATAATGAGAGGGCAACAACGACACCAACACAAAGTGACAATAATGACAAGACAACACCGACACCAACACAAAGTGACAATAATGAGAGGGCAACAACGACACCAACACAAAGTGACAATAATGAGAGGGCAACAACGACACCGACACAAAGTGACAATAATGAGAGGGCAACAACGACACCAACACAAAGTGACAATAATGAGAGGGCAACAACGACATCAACACAAAGTGACAATAATGAGAGGGCAACAACGACATCAACACAAAGTGACAATAATGAGAGGGCAACAACGACACCAACACAAAGTGACAATAATGAGAGGACAACAACGACACCAACACAAAGTGACAATAATGAGAGGGCAACAACGACACCAACACAAAGTGACAATAATGAGAGGGCAACAACGACACCAACACAAAGTGACAATAATGAGAGGGCAACAACGACATCAACACAAAGTGACAATAATAAGAGGGCAGCAACGACACCAACACGAAGTAACAATAATGACAAGACAACACCGACACCAACACAAAGTGACAATAATGAGAGGGCAACAACGACACCAACACAAAGTGACAATAATGAGAGGGCAACAACGATATCAACACAAAGTGACAATAATGAGAGGGCAACAACGACACCAACACAAAGTGACAATAATGAGAGGGCAACAACGACACCAACACAAAGTGACAATAATGAGAGGGCAACAACGACACCAACACAAAGTGACAATAATGACAAGACAACACCGACACCAACAGAAAGTGACAATAATGAGAGGGCAACAACGACACCAACACAAAGTGACAATAATGAGAGGGCAACAACGACACCAACACAAAGTGACAATAATGAGAGGGCAACAACGACATCAACACAAAGTGACAATAATGAGAGGGCAACAACGACATCAACACAAAGTGACAATAATGACAAGACAACACCGACACCAACACAAAGTGACAATAATGAGAGGGCAACAACGACACCAACACAAAGTGACAATAATGAGAGGGCAACAACGACACCAACACAAAGTGACAATAATGAGAGGGCAACAACGACACCAACACAAAGTGACAATAATGAGAGGGCAACAACGACATCAACACAAAGTGACAATAATGAGAGGGCAACAACGACACCAACACAAAGTGACAATAATGAGAGGGCAACAACGACACCAACACAAAGTGACAATAATGAGAGGGCAACAACGACACCAACACAAAGTGACAATAATGAGAGGGCAACAACGACATCAACACAAAGTGACAATAATGAGAGGGCAACAACGACATCAACACAAAGTGACAATAATGAGAGGGCAACAACGACACCAACACAAAGTGACAATAATGACAAGACAACACCGACACCAACACAAAGTGACAATAATGAGAGGGCAACAACGACACCAACACAAAGTGACAATAATGAGAGGGCAACAACGACACCGACACAAAGTGACAATAATGAGAGGGCAACAACGACACCAACACAAAGTGACAATAATGAGAGGGCAACAACGACATCAACACAAAGTGACAATAATGAGAGGGCAACAACGACATCAACACAAAGTGACAATAATGAGAGGGCAACAACGACACCAACACAAAGTGACAATAATGAGAGGACAACAACGACACCAACACAAAGTGACAATAATGAGAGGGCAACAACGACACCAACACAAAGTGACAATAATGACAAGACAACACCGACACCAACACAAAGTGACAATAATGAGAGGGCAACAACGACACCAACACAAAGTGACAATAATGAGAGGGCAACAACGACACCAACACAAAGTGACAATAATGAGAGGGCAACAACGACATCAACACAAAGTGACAATAATGAGAGGGCAACAACGACACCAACACAAAGTGACAATAATGACAAGCCTACAACAACATTCGATTCAAACGTAATTAAAATTAAATTTCTAAAAAACTTTAAAGAGTTGTTTGCAGAATTTCAGACAAACAACAATGGTATATCACATAAACCTCTGATAATTCTTATTATATGTTTAACCACAGTAATAGTACTTGTGTCACTAGTGTGGTTGTTCTACAGAGTGGATACAGCGTGGAAATCTAGACGATATTGTGAGTACTACAATGTTTATTTTATGTACACAACTTGAGAGGTGTCATGGGACACCCGAATAGAACGAAGTTGCTTTCGATTAAAAGATATCTTATAAAAATATTCCCTTTCGTAAAGCGCGATAAGGAACGTGTTTTAAAAGATTTTGATCACAGCACCATCTAGCGATAATTATCTAAAACAAAATAAGAAACGTGTTTTAAAAGATTTTGATCACAGTGCCATCTAGCGATAATCATCTAAAATAAGGAACGCGCGATAAGGAACTTCGTTCCAACAATACTTTTATTTACTTAATTAAAACATTCCTATTGGTATCATAAACAGAATTTAGATAATAATCGACAAAATTGAAGGACAAAAATTAAAGTCAATGTCACAGTGAATGAACAAAACTAAATGTTTTCACAGAAAATTCATTTGAAACGTCATGACGTCAGACACTTATTAAGGCTTATTATGAAAAACTGAGACACTGAATTGTCTCATGTCAGGAAATAGGGTTGGCAAAGAGCCAATTACTCGTAATTTTCATACTCGTAATTTTCATTGATTGCTCTCTTTCACTCACGACTTAAGCTATCTTTCTCTTATAATAAACCTACGGTTGATGTAATATTTTTCCTGGTATAATACGATATTTAACTATCGTGAAGTTCAATATTTACCATCATTACTTCATCATGTGTTTGTGGCGACCAATACCGCGCACGATCCTGAATTGCGGTATTGACATTTGCAACGTTCGGTCCATATATACAACATCTGAAATCTAAGGCTTCGGCCTGACCGGGCATACACCACCTCGCCCGGTCGGAGATCTCCCTTTGGCCTAATATGACTAATACCCACTTGTTAACAAAAAATCGGACAAAAACTAAGTTTAAATTTAATATTTGTTTTCAGATTTATATGAAGACAATTAAATTAACATCTCAAGGCATCTTCATGTCACGGTGTCGAAGAAGTTTGCTCAAATATTGGCCAAACATTGTAATACAGCATTCACAATGAAGTACCATATTATTGCGTCCAACTATTTGGCATTGGACCTAAATTTATTACTACGAATTTTGTGCTAAAACCAATTAATTTTTTTGGGAGGAACTCATCGATTCGTACAGAAAAAAATCGAATTAAGGAAAGATAAATATCTAAAGAAAATGCTTTTGAAGTGGTTTGCGAGTAATTCATTATTTTTTAGTAATTATTAGTTTAAATACAATGCAGAAAAAATTACTTACGTTGTTCTAAAATAACTCAAAATTTGAATTGTCTCTGATTGAATCCGAATCCAGTAATTATAGTCTTGGTTTTTCTACTAGTAATTAATAAAAAATATAAAAAAAACTTGAGAGGTGTCAAGGGACACCCGGATGGAACGAAGTTCCTTTCGATTAAAAGATATCTTAAATTTTCTTTCCTAACGTAACGCGCGATAAGGAACGTGTTTTAAAATATTTTGATAATAGCGCCATCTAGCGATAATCATCTAAAACAAAAAAGTGTCGTGACAACTTTTCGTAAGAATTTCCATCTAGCCCTCTTTCACAACGCGCGATAAGGAACTTCGTTCCAATATTTGTAAATGTATAATGCACAATAGGTCGGACATCGGGTGTTTGACCCTAATTTCAGTTCGTAGATAGTGGTAGATCTTAATTTTAAAGTAGTAGTAGTAGTAGTAAGTAGTAACAAAAGTAAAAATGGTAAGTGTATAAAAGTGACTGTTTAGTTAATTTAAAACTTAATTTAAGGAAATGTTAAGATTCTATTTTGTTTATAATATAGTTTGTTTTCATTGTTAAAAATAAAGAATTGTTGATTGCATTATGCACTGAAATTTTAATAACAGCTAATAATTCACCTTTATGTATCCATTTATGTATCCAGTACCTACTGTAAAAACCCAACACTGTAGCTGAGCTCAAGTCTCCTCAGTAGAGAGACCAGGCATAGGTAATCCATCACACTTGCCCAATGCGGATTGAGGACTTCACACATCTTCAAAGGATTTTGGAATCCGATTTCCAATACGCAGTATTAGCCAGTGATGTTTTTCTATATATTATTATGTGATCTCAAGTGCCAGTGGTACCAGCAAAGGAACGAAAAAGAGGTTAGATTTGTCTGCTCTTAAATAATCTACCCGCAGAACTCAGTCTTCCCGTGATCATGGCGCTTGCAGTGTTGAATTATCAGGATCGCTCATTTAATCAAAATTAAAGTAAAAACCCGTTTAACATTTTTGTTAGTGTTTCTAACGAAGAGTCGGAAAATAGTGTCACTAAAAATTTTGACACCTAAAAACTTACAAATTAAACAAACACATTACAAAAGTGTAGTAAAATTAGCTTTATCGCATTACAATATGGAACATATTCGTTACAAAGAAAAATGCGATGTGGAATATGAAATGTTGCTAAGTAACTGAGATCAAAATATATGTTTTTGGTGATGTTTTATGTTTAATTAAAACCATTTTTGAGTTAATTGCCTCATCTAATTATATTTCATCAAAGGAATGAAACCACATTGCCCTGTTATATAAAGCACAATTTAACAGTTCAGTTGAAATTCTATTTTTTGTGTAGATAGAATAGCGAGGCGGGTGGGTATGGGAGAGTTGAACCGCACTATATCCTCCAACCGCTCACACTCAGCGTCCGAACCCCGGCTCAGGCCAGAACTCAGCACGGGGTTACGAGGGACGGCGCGACACGTTACGCTCTCGGCACTCTTTCCCGTCGCGCCGCCCTCTTGTACAACTTTACTTTATAAACCATATACCTAGTTAAACAAGTTACTACATTCCAAACTTGTGTCCCTTATTTGTATGTCAAGCATAGCTTATCTATCTCTTTTTAAATCTCGTGGAGCCCCTACGAAATTCTGTGGGACACGAAGGCTTCGCAAAGCACACTTTGAGTATCGCTGGTCTAATATACTTATAATTATGTTATGTGTCATATGCCTTGTACTAATTAAAATTAATATTAATTTGAGCGCGAAATGACACGCACGTCTTTGATTTATTACATATTTTTCCTCATGGTAAGTTATATTTAATTACTAACTAACTTGCGCAATATTGTCTGCGGAGATCCAGAGATAGAGCACCTTCTGAGGTATCCGAATCACCCCCATGTATGTTCCGAGATTTTTCGTAGTTTTCGGGTTATGAGCTTTGTTGTGAAATTTAGAAAATTTTCGACCAGAACAACTTTACACCTTAAAAATAAATAAGTAAGTATAAGACTTCTTCAAGATTTTTTTCTCGGAAAATGGTTCATAAGTTTAAAATAATTAACATCATAATTTTGAATAAAAAATATTTAAATATTACTGTAAAGTCAAGAATTTACGTTCGGTGAATTATGTTTTAAAAACAATGGGCAATGGACAATGTAATTATTGTATGGGTTGCGTCCCAACCCTTGTAACATGTTGCGACTAGTTTAACCATGTTCCCTTAAGTTTTTTTTTAATGAATAATTCCATTTTTTATTATAATTGCGTGCAGGTCAAAAGTTCTGGTACAATTATGACTGATAACTTAAACCAAAACACTTAAAATACTGATATTTGTGATACAACAATCAGTTTCTTTATCGTATCTCTGTATTTATATTTATTTATGTTAGTATACCACCATCTCGCAGAAGGTGGTGGTGGGGTGTGTGAGAGAGCTCTTCGCTCCGCGCTCTTTGGCTCCGCGTTATACCCCGCCGTTGCCAAGCTCGGGACGTGTTCCGGGATTGGACCGTGTTCTGTCATCGGACCCGAGAGGGTGCTCCGTGAGAGTTCGGCGCGCACCCTTCGAAAGAGCAACCGGGGGATGGTAAGCCGCGCTCCCCGACCCTGGCTGGTTCTGACCCAGCCGAAGAAGGCATTCCGAGGGAGGCATTCTATCACGCGGCCCCATCTTGGCGGGCTTCGGTTGGCCGGCCGAACAAGAGAACCAGTGGTCGCTTCGCCGACGAATGCCGTTTTGGCGTCAGGGGTGACGGGGCGAGACGTGAGAGTTGATCATGAACGCGTCTCGTCACCTCGCGCAATCTCGTGCCGGGTTCTGTCCTCGGCCGGGCAGAAACACTGAGTGTGAGTGGTAGGAAGTTTTGATGGGGTTCGACTCCCACTTACCCCACTTGCAGGGCGGGTGGAAGTTCGGCGATTTCCTCCTGTCCCAAAAAAAGGTATACTGTAGTTAATATAAAGTCATCTTGAAGGATCACCGGGAACCATCTCTGTACCTGTAACCGTTACCAACATGTAGTGCTGTCTCATCAAATATCGTTCGCTGCCGCTACTCCTGAGCTTATAATTAGAAACAATGGCAGCGTGTGGTGCGCGGGGTGGTTGAGGGGGTGTTGGATAGAGTAGGCACCACCTGATCCATCGTGTGTTTTTTCCTCTTGGTTCTTTAAATCGTTATTAAAAGACTAATTAATTCAGATATATTTAACATTTTATGAAATTAATAATACCGCTACAACAGTTTCCCTGCACGAGATACGGAGTTATGCCCATACAAAAAAACATTACACGTGTTGAGATCTTTCAAATGACGTAGGTAGAAAAATGTTACAACACTTGGGACGAAACCGCCCATTGTCCTTTTCAACTTTAAATTTTACATTAAAATGGTTGACTGTGGTTTCAAAATAAGGTCCAAAACTTCTTTCAAACACTGAAAGACTTTTCAAATCGGAACAGTTCCTGAGATAAGCGCGTTCAAACAAACTCTTCAGCTTTAAGTATTAGGATAGATCATATCCAGGATCTTATAAGCTTAACCCAGGAATGCCCGATTTTTTTTTGTTTTTCTTTAGTTTGGACTCGGATTGTTCAATTAAGGGTTCTTAATGACATGATTGTAGTCACCCATATTTTGGTGTCCATATGGACACACAGGCATTACTGGGTTAATATGTTGTTTCCTTAGTAGTATCTAATATAATTATACAGTTTTGTTATTGTTTTTTGTAATGAAATATCATTTTAGTTATAAAGCTACTACTGATAATTTATAATTTTTAAATTTTGTATTTCTTGTTGACAGCCGGACTTTTTTCGATTAGGTGAGACAACATGTGATAATCATTATATAATGATAGAGAGAACTAAGTATAATGAAACAAGCTACGATTATGATACCATTGACGACTTAGATTAGTAAGTAAAATTATTATTTCTTAAAGTTTTACAGGATAAATACCTATTTTTACAGACTTTATATTAACTTGCACTGGATGTAACTATGTGTGTAATTACTAGGCGTACTATTAATAGTAATCCTATAGCACCGCTTAGTAACCAACTTAACTGTAATCCAGCCAACCTGTGATAATAAAAAAGATAATGAAGCTCAATATTAATTTGCACTTGATGTAACTATGTAAGTTCGGGTGGAATCTTGCAAGTTAAATTTGTCAAACTTCCCGGATTCTGATTGAGCTGACATTTTGCACGCAGATGTATATCGCGTGACAATGCAATAATATGACAAAATGGCGCTGATTTGATGATGAATTCGGAAGGTGGTCCAACACACGTACTAAACAAGATAGACTCGCCGTATTTAGGCTCGTTTTAATTGTATTAGCTAGCACTCTACTGCTATACGATTTCCAAGATCTTATAAGCTTATAAATCATAAAGAAAGGTCCAGAAAACATTTGTGATGTTTTTCCAATATCTCTAAAATTATCACTGTTTCTCTGCTATTTCATTTATTTTTTATACACATACATAAATCTTCCTATTGATTTACTCTTAGTATCCATTATCCTAGAAGTCGTGGTGGCCGAGTGGTCGAAGCGCTTCCTTCCGTACGGGAGGTCGCGGGTTCAAAACCGGTCGGCTTGTACCTCTAAATCTAAATGTGAAACAGATATATGTGCAATTTTTCACAACACCACTGACTATAAACGGTGAAGGAAAACATCGTGAGGAAACCTGCATGTCGGAAAAGGGTTCTAAAAATCCTTTGAAGATATGTGAAGTCCCCAATCCGCACTGAGCAAGCGTGGTGGACTATGCCTAATCCCTCTTCTGAGGAGACCTGAGCCCAACAGTGGACAGTACTGGGTTGGTACAGAAGTATCCATTACAATCAAAATCCATTGCGTAGTTTTAAGATTTAGGCATACATAGCAGACGTGGTAATGTCGTGATGTTTGTTACGTTGTGAAGATAATCTTTGGATTTGAAACGATTCGGAGTTTGTGAGTGTCATAAAAAAATTGTGGCACAGTCAAAAACACCTAGTTCATCTAGTATTGCATTAATTAATTCAAATAATCGTGGTTTTCTACATAACTTCCACGCATAATTAACGGTTTTTACCGCGATATAACTAATTGAGAGGTCTCGATATTTCAACGTTGTCGCAAACGTCATGATCACACGACGTCTTCTCAATTAGTTAAATACTAGCTTTTGCCCGCGACTTCGTTCGCGTGGACTTCAGGTTCGTCCCGTATTATCAAAAATTGTAGCCTATGTGTTATTCTCCCTCCTCTTGGACTCCGACAGTAACGGACGTGTTCTTAGTTGACCGTGCTAGCTAATTAAATTTTTGCTAAAAATTCAAATAAATTAACCCAAGTACCAGGACATCATAAATCTGAACAGTTAATATAAAACGAGTGAAAGGGAAATTCGCAAGAACAACAGGGATACAACTATATCGTCAATTGATCTTCAAGTAAGTGAACTGCATTGACTCCGCCTACTTGCCATTCATAAGCTGCTTACACAAGGTCAGGCGCATCAAATATATTGATCTCGCTCCTTTCACTTGCACTGTTCTTGTCCGACGGCTTTGTTATTTAGGCCTACAATTACCTGCTCATTATGCCGCTACAACGATCACCCTCAATGAACATCCCTACTGGATCGAACGATAAAGTATCTGAATCTAGGAACTATGACTCAGATAGTCAACTTTCCAATTCGGGTACAACCAAACTTCGGGAAGGTTTTATAACTCCACCAAGTTATTTATGCCGTGGAAGTAAAAGACCGCGACATGAAAACTCACCAACATCCGAGTTGAGCAAGTTTAAGGATGAGATTCGGGATTTGTTGACTACTCTTATCAGCGATCAAAAAAACGAATTGATAGAAATAAATAAAAATATCAAGAGTATTCAGCTTACAAACATAGGCATCGAGGCATCCATTAACTTGCTTACATCACAAAATGAAGAATTGCAAAAGAAGGTGGAAAGTCTTGAACGTCAAACTAAAGATGATAGGGAGTATATAGCAATACTCGAAGATAAAATAGAAGACCTACAAAGAAATAGCCGCAAAACATGCATTGAGTTGAAAAATGTTCCTAGGAAACCGCAAGAAAAACAAGAAGACCTGATTAAGATGATGACGATTTTGGGGAGTACACTTAATATGGATTTGAATGAAAACGGTATAACGGATATATTCCGCTTGAAAAACAAGCAAAACAAAGAGAAAAATTCGCCGATTATAGTACAATTCACATCTAGCATTACAAAAACTAATCTTTTGAAAAAGAGTAAAGAATTTAATAGAAAAACTAAAACAAAACTCCAAGCTAAACACCTGGGCTTCACAACAAGCGAAGAAACACCGATATTTATATCGGAACAACTTACTGCTAAAGGAGCTCGTCTGTACTTCTTATCCAGGGACCTCGTGAAAATGAAGCAATATAAATACTGCTGGACCTCGTTTGGAAAAATATTTGTAAGAAAGAACGAGGACTCTAAAATTATCCAAATACTTAACGAGGCGCAGATTCAAAGTTTAATGCAAGAACAATGACTATCTAGATTATTTGAAAATTACAACAAAAGACCTTTGTTTTTAACTCATAATTACTGCTATGTAGTTTTCACTTATGTTAAGTTGTTTATGCTTGATAATTATTTCATTGGATGTATAATTAAACTTGTTGTGTATACAGACAAAACATTTTCAGCATACAACACAAAATACACAGAAACATTGACCTTTTATATTTTCATTTTAGTAACACATATATTAACTTTTTACAATCTTATTCTACTTACACATACACATACACACCTACACACTTACGTTCGCATTATTAATAATCATGTTTCTAAATATCTAAAATTTCAACTTTATACTTGTATCTTGAACTTGATTTTGGTAACGAGGAGAGATTTACTGTTTTTATGTAAAAAAAAAAAAAAAAAAAAAAAAAAGACTATGTGTTTTGTACTTTAACTCGAACATATGGATAAAACATCTCCAGAATTAGAGGAATTAGATCAAATGCAAACAGCGGACTCGCATAGATGCCACATAGATAAAATATCATCTTACATAAGTAATCTGGAAAATAATAGCAGTTTATTAAAGATTGCCACTCAGAACATTAGGAGCATTTATAAAAATTTCGATGACTTACAAATAACTTTAGCACAATTTAAATATGATTTTGATATTTTAATTCTGACAGAATGTAGAATAAATACGATTAAATCAATTCCAAATTTTATCAACTATAATTCCTATTACACAAAAAAGTTACTCAATCAAAACGATGGGGTCGTGGTTTATATTAAACAAGACATACATGCTGTTGTGACCGAACTTAACCTAATAGACGGCACTGGCTTACAAATTATAACTGAAAAACTCACTTTATTAGGAATTTATCGCTCACCATCTTTCTATGACGCACAAGACTTTACTCAGTCTTTAAATGATCACTTGGACCTTGTTTCACATACTAAAAATATCGCTATTATAGGTGATATAAACATAAACTTAATTGTTACGTCCGCTGAAAAATCTAACGAGCGAACTAATAGACTTAACTACCTTAATGTCCTTTCTTCCCACGGTCTAATGCCTGGTCACAGTTTGCCAACTAGATTAGACAATTGCCTAGACCATGTTATGCTGAAGCTTGATAAAATGAATTATTCTGCTTCCATCGTGGTACTTAACACTAGCGTAACGGACCATGACTTAGTAACTCTGTTTCTAACACATACTCATGGATACACACGGGAAATTATTAAAAAACAGAAAATTATAATAAACTATGAAAACGCACTTCAAACCCTACAAGGACATGACATTTCAAAAATTATGTTAATAACTGATCCTGAAATTTTTGCTAATACCCTTATTAACTTAATAAAATCTGCTATTAATGATAATTCAAAAACTATAAATATTTCAAATAGCACCAGAAGACTAAAGCCATGGATGACGTTAGGTGCTTTACGCTGTATAAAGTTAAGAAATAAAATGCATACTAAATTAAAAAAACATCCGTTCAATGAAATTCTTAAAATAACTTATAGACGCTTTAGAAACTACTGCACTAACCTGATAAAGAAACTAAAAAGGAACTACAACGCAAGTCAATTAAAATTATCTAGTAAAAATTCAAAAAACTTGTGGCACACAATTAATCAAATCACGCAGTATAAAGCTACCAAAACACCGAATACAGATTTACTACAATTAAAGACATGTCCTGAAAGTTCTGTTAACCATGTTAATAAATACTTTATTGATACTGGTAGACTTCTAGCAGAATTAATCCTTAGTCGCACTAGAACACAAGTTTGCGAAGTCACTAAAACTACAGTAAAGAACATTAATCTCTCGTCTTTTGTCTTGTTGGAGGTGGAACCAAATGAGGTACGCACAATACTGAACAGCTTAAAGACAGACAGTGCCCCTGGTTGGGATGGTATACCTACTAAATTTATAAAACTTTCAGCTGCCTTTTTGGTGCCTCCTATTACTTCCTTGATAAATATCTGTTTTGCCGGTGGAATCTTTCCAAGTAGTTTAAAGCGAGCTATTGTAACGCCAGTGTATAAGAGTGGAAGTAAATCAGATGTTAACAATTACAGACCCATTTCAGTATTGACTTCTATATCCAAAATCATAGAAAAAGTTATAAATACAAGACTAGTTGAATATCTGGATAAATATAAAATTCTATCAAAATCACAATATGGTTTTAGAAGGGGTGTATCGACGCAGGATGCTGTTCTTGACCTGACGACACTGATTATTGGAAAGGTGGACAGTGGTAATAAATGTCTCGCAGTCTTTCTGGACCTTAAAAAGGCATTTGACACCGTTTCAGTGCCTATCCTGGAGCAAAGACTAGAAAACGTGGGTATCCGTGGAACTACGTTGTGTCTTCTAAAAAGCTACCTTCACGATAGAACACAGGCGGTCAAAGTTGGTGGCTTTATTAGTGAAGAGGAAAGAGTGCTGTTTGGTGTGCCACAAGGAAGTGTACTTGGACCAACCCTTTTCCTCATCTACATAAATGAACTGTGCAATCTTCACGTAACCGGAGGTAAAATTTTCTCTTATGCAGACGATACTGCTGTAGTTTTCTCAGGGACGACTTGGGAAGATGTACGGCAGAGAGCTGAACTCGGTCTTGCTAAGATATCGAAATGGTTAAGTGACAACCTTCTTACCCTCAATGTTGATAAGACTTGTTACGTGTGTTTCGCTCCTTATAATAATTCTCAACCTAGTATTGACTTTAATGTTAGAATGCACATCTGTTCGGAAAGAGTTTTGGAAGTATGTCACTGTCCTGCTCTGCAGAAGCTTAGTTCTGTAAAATATCTTGGGATCATAATTGATCAGAGACTTAGCTGGCAATCTCAAATAGAACTTACAATGACAAGAATCAGGAAATTTATTTGGATGTTTAAGATACTACGACACCTCATGACAAAAGAACTACTTAATAAAACATACATTTCACTGGTACAATCTGTTATTACTTATTGCATTCCGGTCTGGGGAGGTGCAGCCAAGACCCATCTTCTTGGGGTCGAACGGGCTCAAAGATCTCTCATAAAAGTTATGCTCTCAAAACCCTATAGATTTCCCACTGACACTCTTTATAATGACAGTGGACTTTTGTCCGTTAGAAAACTATATATTTTTAATATGATTCTAAAATACCATAAAACACTAAAATACAACAGTAATATGGAAAAGAGAAGGAGAAAAGATATTGTTGCCCGGGTGGAAGCTGTACGAACAGTCTTTGCGAGGAGACAGTACAAGTTCCAATCGGCTAATACTTATAATAAAATTAACAAAATACTTAAAATATATCCTATGAACATGTTTCAATGTAAAAACAGTCTAAAAGATTGGCTAAAAAGCTTAACACAAAATGAAGTTGAAATTTTTAAATCTACTATAATTTAATTACTTTAATCTCTTTAAATTTTTAGTTTGAAAGATATCACACAAATGTACACATTCGCGCGAACAAGCATACACATTACATATACATAATACACACACACTCACACACACACACACACACACACACACACACATACACACACACATACACACACACACACACACACACATACACACACACATACACACACACACACATATACACATACTAACCTATTCATAAATATGCTAAACTTAATTTTAATTTTAAACTTAATTCTATAATAATATAAGTGCTTATTTTGTAATATCTTTTCTTTTGTTAAATTTGTTAATCCAATTGGGTAGTAGCGGGTCATTCCCATTACAAGTATGTTCATTACTTACTGGGAAGACCCAATGTATGGTTGTGAAAACTTCTTTTGAAATAAAGGCACTTTTTTTTTTTTTTTTTTTTTTTTTTCTGATGTATAAGCTATATTGTGGTAAAGTTTCATTCAAATTCATTCAGTAGTTTTTACGTGAAAGAGTAACAAACATACATCCATACTTACAAACTTTCGCCTTTATAATATTATTATGATTGTGGTAAAAATCCATTAATAGTTAAATATTGTGGTAAAAATCCATTAATTATGCATGAAAGTAGTATTCTATGCATTAGTTCTGAAACACATTAATTATACAATTTGAAGTAAAAATAAACGCGAACAAAGATAATTATTTATTTGTATGACATCAACATTTGTGCGCTAAAAATAATTGTGATTTAATATTCTGTTTTCCTGTTTGTAATTTGATTATTGCTGTTAATCATGTCAAAATTGGTTTGTTTACTTATGCCAAGTCTGAGGCAGAAGCCAATATTGAGCACAGTTCTAAAACTTGTTTTGTTTTTATTTATTTATTTATTTAATTCAGACCACACAGTGAGTCCATAGGTGTTAGTAAACATTAAAATGGTGTTAGTAAACAAATTATTATACTGTCGTAGTGGGACAGCTCACACGATTTACAACACATTCTTGTGCAATAACATGCACCTATTTAATAATGGGCAGTCCAGCCTCACGGATAATGTGGTCAGGATAGTGTTGCCGCTGCCACGGACACGACTCAGCAGAGAGGCGGACCTAGCTCTCATGATGGCGTGAAAGTCAGTGACTCGAGCTAACGCAAACATTGCTGAGGCGCTGCAGTCACGTGGCAGCCCCATCAGTATCCTGAACCCATTATTATATTGGACGCGCAGAGCACTGTATGCCTTCTTGGTAAAGTTATTCCAGAGACTGCACGTGTAAAACGACTGACAGTAAGCTCTGAACAAGGTTCGCTTTACCTCCAAGGAACATCCCGCAAATCTGCGAGCCAACATGTTACATTTGACAGACAGCGCTCTGCGCTCCCGTTCAATGTCAATATTATCATTGCAATCATCCGACACCCAGTGTCCCAAGTACTTAAAACGCGTTACTTGCTTCAGAGGAACTCCGGATAGCATAACTGCAGGAACTGAGTTGTATGTCTTTTTACCTGCCTTAAATATTTTTAATATAATTTTTATCGTTTCATATTTTATGGGGATAATGTTTTAAAGATATACTCAAACGCGGTAGTGGACATGGAGCAAACATTGACGTTCCCAGTCGTGTGGTTAAAATTAATGTGTTAATAATATGATTAAAAAACCTCCATTGTTTTAATTATAATACTCTTTGGGAAACTCTTAATATAACGTTTTAACTTCAAAAGTTTATAAACTTATTCAGACACTCGCGGTTTTCTATAATACTTTCATGCATTTTCAACTAGTTCAACAACAAATAAATAATCGTGGTAAACACCCGGTAAACTGGTAAATATCGCGGTAAGAACCCGAAGTTCAAAAGTTTACTTTGATAATATTGTCTATAGAGGGCGTTAGTTGTATTTCTTCATTATGCTACCATCATGTTTTTATTTTCGTAATCATTTTTATGGACAGAAACTTCATATGATTATGATTACCCTAAACCAGTGATTCTCAACCACAACAAAAAAAATGAGAATCACTGCCCAACCCTATGTATTTGTATAAATTATTACTTCTATAAGTTACAATAGTAGTTCACTTCTAATTTCTTCACTTAAACTATTACTAAACGGGTTCTTACCACGATTATTTTTATTTGAGAGGTTAATAGTTTAAGTGATGTAGATAACCGCGAGTGTTTAAAGAAATTTATTCTAATTTCTTCTTTCTTTGTGTTTCAGTGATGATAGTCTCCTAGAGAAAATGAACCCAATTCCTAGAAATTGTTTCGTCGCTCTAAGTTGTAGTATTGTACAAAGAGCATGCCTAGTACATCATTCGGTGAAGCCAAAGAATATCTACATAGACGAAAAGCTGAAGAAAGATGACTTTAATTTATTCGAACAATACGATAAACTGAAACATCAAAATAATCAAAATCGACTGCTAAATGATACTGAAAATAATAGTACAAATGACAACGGAGTATCTGAAAATGGAAGTAAAATTAATAATACAGAAACAAACATAAACAGTTTAAACAATGAAACTAAAATAGCTGATAATAATAACCTTAACAAAACTGAAATCGATTTAGATAGAAATCAAACTTACAATAATACCACACAGAAAGATATTAACAATGATCAAAATACTACCAATCAAAAAGCAAATAAACCCAACAATAATATTAACGACACAGAAGCTACTGGCCAAGATATATACACAACAACACTAAAATATATAGAAAGCGAACAGAGTACGAGCAACTCAACGCAACCAGATGATCAAGATAACTTTACGACAACAGAACAATACACTGATAGTACAACACCAAGCTATGAAAACGATAATGAAACAGAAGATAGTAATATTAGCACAGAAACAAACGTTACTAAAGGTAACGAAACACGAAAAGATAATGATACAACCAATCCAGAAGACAGTCTACTTTGTCATAAATTCATCAAATGTTATGAATACTTTAAAAAACTATTTACTAATGATAATATATCGGTCAATCAAATACCCGTAGAACATATAAAACCAACCGTTACTATTCAAGGACCCGCAGACCAGTTGAAGAAGGAGAATGATGGTTCAAAAATACCAGTTTTCGTGATAGCTCTATCATGTCTAGCTGCCATCGCAGGAGTTGTGTTGTTACTAGCGATATTTTATAAATTTAGTGCCTTGGTGAAATCTGGACGATACTGTGAGTTACTAAATCTTTTTTACAAGCTTTATATTAACTTGCATTGGATTTGAATATGTAACTAGTTCGGGTGGAATCTTGTAAGTTAGATTTGACAAACTTCCCAGTTTCCGATTGAGCTCACATTTTGCACGCAGATGTATATTGTCACGCGACAATGCAATAATATGAAAAAATAGTGCTGATCCGATGATGAATTCTGAAGGTGGTCATAGGAACTCATGTACTAAATAAGATAAACCTGTCGTGTTTGGGCTCATTTTACTTGTCTTGTCTAGCACTCTACTGATACATGATACTCAGGACCTTAAAAGCTTGTATTTAAAGTCTTCTTTCAAATAAATTTATTTTATAGTCTACCTGATCTTAGGTGGTTACTGTTTCTAATGGACCTTTGCAATGTTATGACAAACTAAGAGAAAGCTACTAGCTTCATGGAGTCTTACTAAGTCTTATTTGAAAGTGGACAAATAATAGAGGTCATTCTATAGCAACTATGTTGTTTTATTTGTACCAATTTTTTTTTGGTTTTTAGACTTTGTACAAAAGTTTAAATGGAAAGATGTCTATTGTATACTATTTCAGGACATTTATTTTTTAATTTTCCTAAAGATAAACTAACTAACAAGAATTAGAAAATTATTGATTGTTCTATTGTTCTATGAGAGCTTAATGTATTTATGAGCTTACTATTAATATTATAAAATCTAATTTATCTTTTTGTCATTTCAGATTTGTAAGCATCGTGAAGACTGAATATTTATCTTCAAAAATACGAGTATATTGACAGCATTGTATTGAAAATTTTATCGAATATGCCAAAGAAAATTACAGATGAAAAATCATTTAATAACATATTAAATAATTTGTGTAATAATTTAAAAGTATTTAATATTGTGTTTCAAGTAATTTGATCTGATGTTATATAATTACTAACTAAAAATAACCTATAATAGTTTTACTAACTGTATTTTAAAATAAACTGTATGACATTATAATAAGGAATAAATTTGTTTTAAAGATGCTACACTGCATTTTGTCATCGTTTGTTGGCTAAGCGAGTGAGTTTAAAATGTGTTTTTAGTTTGGTGGTGATGACTGTTTTATCTAGTTAAATTTGATGGAAGAGAAAATAAGTTTTATATATAGTTTGTACAGAATATCCAATAAAAGATTATCTATTTAATGAATCGAATTTCCAAGCTAATTACTGGCGAAAAGTCGAAACAGAGTCAATCTATCAGTCTGTAAAATAAGGTTATTTCTGTATTTATTTGTGAATTTACTAAGATTTACTGTAATTTAAGTTTCAATACTTACTTTTCCTTCTTAACTTTTATTAAATTAACAACTTATTCCTGTTAAAACACTATTTCACAAAACGATTCAGTTCACGATACGAATTTAGTAACTTTTATTGAATTGCTAATTTTGACAGTACAACGACTCAGTTTAGGTTCTAATAGAGGTCATGGTGCCGATTATATGACAATTGAACGAATGAAAGAAACATGGCGGTGCACCTTCACTCCTGAATCGCTAGACGAGAATTGACCTTAAAGTCGATCGCAAGACCTTGTGGTACAATTCAGTTTAGGTCCTAAATTGGATCGCAATAAGAGGTCGTGGTAGACCCCCAGTTATTGTTAACTGGCATTAAAAACCTTACGTTATTTAAACTCTATTGCGTAGTTTTAAAGATTTAAGCATACATATAGGCAGATATTTAGCGTAGAGTGAGTTTTTTTTATATAAAAATAGCTGACCCGCGCAACTTCGTCTGCGTCACTTTCAATTATTTCAATATCAATTATTGGACTTTTTCTTGTTGTAAAACAATCCTTGAATGAATGAAAACTTTGTTGAGTTATGCGCTTAGCAACATATTTTGCAATTCATTTTTATATTATAGACTAGATGATCCTCGCAACTTCGTCTGCGTCAAAAGGGGTTTAGGCATTGTTAGATTTTAATAAGACCTACAAACCCGTAGCACGTCATTTTGTTCTATATAATCAATAGTTTTCGCAGCGCACGCGAAGTAGGAAAGTCTTTGGGTATTTTTTCACACCTTAGATTACATTATTGAAGTTTTAGTATGGATCTCTACCCTATGTTCGCTATGTTACACGTGGATAATGTAGCTTTCAAATGGTGAAAGAATTTTTAAAAATGGTCCATTAGTTTTTTATCCTATTCGTTAGAACCAAACAGTTTTTTTTATTTTTAATATTTATGTAGATGTAGTATTTTTTATATTTATTTACAACGGAATGAGCTAGAATTGTTATCTATATTCCGGTACAGTTTTATTTGTACTTAGCCGGAATCCAGGATGTTTTCCATACATATGTAAAAACTGGTTGTATGTTTTTGTATAAAAAAATATATATTGCCATATAGGTAGACGAGCCAACGGGCCCCCTAATCGTGGGTGGTTACCGTCGCTCATGAACCTCTGCAATGTCAGGGGACACCGAATGGTCGCTACCTATGTCCTAATTTTATGGACCTTCCTTACGCCTCGTTTGAAGAAGGACAATTTTTTTATTGATTGAGTGTGATTACTGTTGCTCATCGACTTTTGTAATGTTGTAGAACTCTACCCTGTACTCTCAGACACCCTAGGTATACCTGACAGATTTACCCAAAATTACCTTAAAGGTATGCTCGAGTTGTTTAGTATGACATACCTTCACAGTTTTGCAACATCCACACTCAAGTATACCTTTACAGTCTATGTAAACCTGTCTAGTATACCCATAAATAAATTTTGGTAATGCAAAAAAGTACAACGTAAAACAGGATTATTAACTACAGTCTCGTAAAAACTGAATAAGTCTTTGTAACAACTAATTATGAACGCGCACTGATAATATTATTATGCTAATGTAATCAGGTTACAGCACTCATTACAAGTAGCCAAGAGATAGTTTGTCATATTGTTACGCGCTTCATTTGATAATGGTGGTCTGTGAAAGCTCGCTTCTGTGATTAATTCAAATAACCTCAAAAAATAAGCAAGCAGTTTCGAATTTAATTCGAATAAAACCTCCTTTGGTTAAAAAAGTGCGTTTTCCAGCCAGTATTCGAAATTCGAGTGTCAAACGTTTTTGAATTTCATTCGAAGTGTCAAAGTGCGCGCCAATTTTTTTTTTTTTACTTTTTCTGTGAAAGCAAAGGAAATGATGTTGAAAGTTTTTATAGTTTTATGTTTTCTGACTTTGATGTGTTTAATAAGTGAATCCGATGCACTGAAAGAAAATGACAAAGGAGTGTGTGTTATAAGAAAACTGTAAGTATTTGAAATGTATTTAAATATTGTTTTTATCACAGAAAAAATAATTTATTTCTCAAAATATATTAGTGATTAATGATTGATCCTCTAAGTTTTGTCAAAGAGATCATAAAAATAAGTTATAAAGGGAAAAAGATAGGCGACAGGTATAAGGTCAAATTAAAAAAAAAAAAAAAATATAGATACTTATGATAGAGATACTTTGCATGATATTGTAATTTAGATTTTAAAGTGTATATTCTGTTGGTGTAACATTAAACAAATAATATTTTCGTGCATTTTCAACGGGTTCTTACCACGATATTTAATTAATTGAGTTGTCTCGATATTTCAACGTTGTTGGAACCCAGTGGATACAATTACATAATCCTCAGGTACCTACTATCTTCTGAACGTCGTACGTACCAAGGATGGTTAAAGAAGCTATCGAGATTTCAAGACATAGCACTTTTAACAGGGGTGACGGCTTCAGATTATCGAGTATGTCGAATCCAGTGCTAAACACAACAGTCACTAAGGGTTCATGCTCAGAGTCTTGTAGATACAGTGAGTGTGGTGTGTCGTGATGTGAGTTCGAGTTCCAGTAGTACTACCCAAAATCGAACGAGAAAGAGGGTAGACAGATTTGTTTGCTCTTAAATCGACCCGCAGTATCCAGTCTTCTCGTGATCATGACGTTTGCAACAACGTTGAAATATCGAGACAACTCAATTAATTAAATATCGTGGTAAGAACCCGTTGAAAATGCATGAGAGTATTATAGAAAACCGCGAGTGTCTGAATAAGTTTATTAAACAAATAAATAGAAATATACCTACTTAGACACTTTCTCGTTTTTTTTAACCGACTTCGAGCTTGTAAGGAAGCTTGTAGAAAGGTGTGTTCTCAAGAAGTTTTGTTTAATTTTTCAGACAGTACAAAACTCGTCGGAAAACATTTACTGTTGCGTCGAACAGGTGTGCAAGAGGCAGAAAACATTGTATTGTTCGAAGAGTAGGGATTGTGGTAAGATTTATTTTCTCGACTTTTCACTAGTCAATCCCCTCTAACTAACGGCCCCTCTTTGCCCTGGCATTGCAGAGGTTCATGAGTGACGGTGACCGCTTATCACCGGGTGGGCCGTAGGCTCGTTTATCTATCTTGCAATAAAAAAAAAACAATTCACACTTATTTTATTAGCATACGATACACCTCATGGTAAGCGGTCACCGTCGCTCATGAACCTCTGCAATGCTAGGGCAATGAGGGGCCGTTATCTATCACCTACTTATACAGGACTTTTTGTAAACCTCGTAATTATGGAATTTAATACTTAACGTCACAAAAGGCTTCAAATGTAACTCATGGCGTGTAGTCCAAATAAGCAAATACATATTGCATATCCTAACATATTGAATTGTTTTATAAAATAAACATTTATAAAAGACTATTTTGAGCTTTAAGTGTAGGGTGTTAGGTATTAATTGAATAATGAAAACTTTATCATAGAAAAACATTCATTTTAAATCCCATAAATAGACCACGTTACTAGTATTAAGGAGGAAAGTGCGAGGAGACCTGAGTCCAGCAGTGGGCAGTAATGGGTTGTTACAGTACCGTACAGTACTAGTATTCAAAAATAAACCTAAAATAGGACACATTGTTGACTTGCCCTTATCTTCCACAGAGGGATACCGTCTGGACCAACCAAACTGTATGCTGTATGGGTTGGATTTACAACGGAAACCGCGAAGCTTGCGACCCGTTGTGCACGATCGGATGCCCCATCTGTGATGCCCCTGCCACCTGCCTATGCACCATTGACCCAAAGAGACCAGGAAAATGCCTTCCGAAGCCCTGCAATCCCGCTTGTGTTGGAGCTGTCTGTAACGATGGTTCTTGCCAATGTCTTCCGAAACACCAGAGGCACAATTCCACCCATTGCGCCAGATGTAATGAAGGCTTTGTTCTGGACAGTCGAATGGTCTGTAGACCTTTATGTGAACCACCGTGTCTCAATGGAGCCACCTGTACGGCTCCTAATACCTGCACCTGTCAAACAGGGTACTTATATAGGAACAGAATGTGCCAACCTATATGTCACAAGCAGTGTGTTAATTCGATATGTGTTGGACCAAATATATGCGATTGTTTGATGGGATACAGTCGAGTAAATTCAACCCATTGCCAACCAAAATGTGACCAATGTGCCAATGGTGTTTGTGTAGCACCAAACACTTGTTTATGCAAGTTGGGGTATAGAAAAGTGGACGGTAAATGTGTCCCTGTGTGTTCTAAAAAGTGTATTAATTCTCGATGCGTGGCTCCGGAACAATGTGAGTGTTTATCTGGGTATACTAAAGTGAATTCAACGTATTGTCGACCAAAGTGTGACCAATGTACCAATGGTGCTTGTGTAGCACCAAACGTTTGTTCTTGCGATGTCGGATATGAGAAAATGAACAGCATTTGCCGACCTGCATGCTCTCCGAAATGTGTCAATTCCACTTGTGTAGCACCAAATAAGTGCCAATGTTTGAGCGGATACACTCGTTTAAACACAACACATTGCCAACCAACGTGTGACCAATGTGCCAATGGGGTTTGTGTAGCACCAAATGTTTGTTCATGCAATGAGGGCTATGAGAGATCCAATGGAATTTGCCGACCTGTATGCTCTCCGAAATGTGTCAATTCCACCTGTGTAGCACCAAATAAGTGCCAATGTTTGAACGGATACACAAATCTAAATACAACACATTGCCAACCAAAGTGTGATCAATGTGCCAATGGAGTTTGTGTATCACCAAATAATTGTTCTTGCAATGAGGGCTATGAAAGATCTAATGGAACTTGCCGACCTGTATGCTCTCCGAAATGTGTCAATTCCACTTGTGTAGCACCAAATATGTGCCAATGTTTGAACGGGTACACTCATTTAAATTCAACACATTGCCAACCAAAGTGCGATCAATGTGCCAATGGAGTTTGTGTATCACCAAATGTCTGTTCATGCAATGAGGGCTATGAGAGATCCAATGGAATTTGCCGACCTGTATGCTCTCCGAAATGTGTCAATTCCACCTGTGTAGCACCAAATAAGTGCCAATGTTTGAACGGATACACAAATCTAAATACAACACATTGCCAACCAAAGTGTGATCAATGTGCCAATGGAGTTTGTGTATCACCAAATAATTGTTCTTGCAATGAGGGCTATGAAAGATCTAATGGAACTTGCCGACCTGTATGCTCTCAAACATGTTTTAATGCCATTTGCATAGCACCAAATATGTGCCAATGTTTGAACGGATACACTCATCTAAATACAACACATTGCCAACCAAAGTGCGATCAATGTGCCAATGGAGTTTGTGTATCACCAAATAATTGCTCTTGCATTGAGGGTTACAATAATACTAATGGTGAATGCAAGCCTATTTGTGATAATTGTGGCAACGATGTGTGCAAGGGACCTAATATCTGTGATTGCAATGAAGGTTATGAATTGAAAAATGGAATTTGTGAATTGGTTGATCAAGAAAACTATGAAACGACGACCAATGCTGATGACTCAAGAGAGGACAATGAGTGAGTATTTTTAAAATTATACTAGTAATCAATAATGATCGAAAGATTTTCGTGATTGAACATAATAATATTTTAACACTAATCGTAACTTTGTAGCAAATTACGGTTATATGAATCATTATACGTTGCTATTTATTAACAAACATACAGTTTCAAATCTTCGAACCTCATTTAAACACTCGACTATGAATGTCACATGTCACTAGATGTCGTTACTGTAGCATGCATGTTTCTGACCGGGCATACACTACCTCGCCCGGTCGGAGATCTCCCTTTGGGCTAATATCACTGATCCCACAGTGAGCTTAATTTCATAACAAAAAATGCAATACACTAAAACTAGTTTATTACGTAACATGACTTTGAAATTGTTTTTAAGAGTTAAAACCAGTCATAATCTAACTTGAGGTCACTATTCACCTTTCTTTTGCTGCTTAATTTACTAATTAAAAGTTTTTATTTAACTTAACTCTTCAGTATTCCCAGAGCGCTCTGACTTGTCCTTCTTCAACCGAGGCTTAAGGAGGGTCCTTAAAGTTAGGTCGTACGCGACCTCTCAGTGTCCTCTGACATTGCAGAGGTTCATGAGCAGCGGTAACTTACGATCAGATGGCTCTTTGGCTCGACTGCCTATATGGCAATAAAAAAAACTACAGTTCGAGGCAGTATGTTTGACACTTCGACTGTAGGAGAGGGAGAGAACATCTTCGGATTTATAGTGCGCTATCTCTGTCGCACACTACATTTAAGATATTACAAATTGTTTGTCAGTCTCCTAGTTAATTTTAAAATCTGGATGTAACTATGTACTTATACCTGATAAAGATGGTAAAGAATGTCGTAGTGCGTATCGCGTCGCGCTGTCACGCATAACCACGTGCTAGGCTCTAGTCTCAGCCGAGGTTCGGATGCTACGTTCGGAAGTGTAAGCGAACAGCGATGTAACGTTTCCGAACATTTAAGACTTTCGCTGCTATCGTGGTCAAAAAAACAATAGGCTTTTTTCGACAGTTCACGTGTTAAATTACATTAAAAATGCAAATATACGAACTACCTATTTTAAAATTTGGTGTAGATAAAAAATAATAATGAAGTTCGTTAAACTATGAATCAGTGATTGCGAAAAATGTGTGGGATCACTTTAACTTTGAAAGCGATTAATTACTTAGTCATAATAGAAAAGTATCCAAATGAAGCAGTTTTATAATTGCACTTTAAAAAAACTATCAATAATAATGAGGTACCTCTAGTTTATAATGATTTCTATGTATTCATTTATTAATCACTGCATTGCAATTTGCACTAAATGTGCCTAATAATAAATGTGTTTAAGTATTTTTACTAGATGTCTTGCGCAACTTCGTCACAAAACAAAATAATTAATATTATCACTTACTTATTTTTTACCTGTAATTTTCGTTATTATATCACTTCAATACTACTTAATAAATTTCTTTAAATACTCGCGGTTATCTATATCACTTACACTATTACTAAACGGGTTCTTACCACGATTATTTTTAATTAAGCGCCGTGATCACGGGAAGACTGAGGAATTTCGGGTACGTCATTTACGAACGAGAAAGAGGGTAGACAGATTTGTCTGCTCTAGGCGCTTGAAACAGTGCTGAAATATCGGGACCGCTCAATTAAAAATAATCGTGGCAAGAACCCGTTTAGTAATAGTGTAAGTGAATAATACTACTTACTTAATTGAATACTTAAATTTTTACTTATTTTTTATTATTATTTTGTAAGTATTGAAACGCCTACATATAACTGTTTCATTCAGTTTCCCTAAGGTTGCCTGGAAGAAATCTCCATAGCGATAAGGCCGCCTATATTGTACAACTACTATACGCTGTATCAGTTTGTAAATCACTTTTTTATAGTCTATTCTATTCCTTTCATGCATTTTCAACGGGTTCTTACCACGATACTTAATTAATTGAGTTGTCTCGATATTTCAACGTTGTTGCAAACGACATGATAACGAGAAGACTGGATGCTGCGGGTCGATTTAAGAGCAAACAAATCTGTCTACCCTCTTTCTCGTTCGCTTTTGGGTAGTACCGCAGGAACTCGAACACACATCACGACACACCACACTCACTGTATCTACAAGACTCTCTGAGCATGAACCCTTAGTGACTGTTGTGTTTAGCATAAATATCGTGGTAAGAACCCGTTGAAAATGCATGAAAGTATTATAGAAAACCGCGAGTGTTTGAATAAGTTTATTCCTATTCTACATTTTTTTAAATGTATGCTTTAGACTTTTGAACGTGGAATCTTGTTGTAAAGTTAGATTTTATTTAAATCAAATAAGATCAATTCTAATTTTATTCACAATACAATTGTCATTTATCATTGCTATTCTGGAGTTTTGCCGGAAGTTGATTATGCGTTCACACTGGTCAATAACTACTTGTACTGTTGACTTGCAGAATGACGTGTCGGATGTCGCTATCCGCTCGTATGGATATGATAATATGACAAAGAATATATTGTAGAATGGACACTGATTAGCTTGAAAATACGTGGACTATGTTAATGTTAAATGTTATTTAGCACTTCGGGAACTAGAGATAACAAAACAAATATCAAGACTTAAACAAGTAAATAATAAAAAACTTGAGAGGTGTCATGGGACACCCGAATAGAACGAAGTTCCTTTCGATTTCGAAAAAGATATCTTATAAAAATATTTCCTTTCGTAACGCGCGATAAGGAACGTGTTTTAAAAGATTTTGATCACAGCGCTATCTAGCGATAATCACCTAAAACAAAAAAAGTGTCGTGACAACTTTTCGCAAGAATTTTTTCCATCTAGCCTCCTTTCACAACGCGCGATAAGGAACTTCGTTCGAAAAGTTAATCACCGGTATAATTTGATTGTCCGTTCTGTTATTTATCTATTCACTAATAATATGCATGGCGCCTACCTTTTGTAAAACATTTTAATGTTAAATGGCAGTATTTTAATTTTCTTTGAAATATTCTATGAAGAGCGATTGCCAATTTTTTTTTTGCCATAATTTTGCCTACTTGATGTTAAGTGGTCACCGTCGCTCATGAGTTCTGTAATGTCAAGGGACACCACAGAACCACTTGATACTGTACTGTCAACCCATTACTGCTCACTGCTGGGCTCAGGTCTCCTCAGTAGATGGATCAGGCATAGTCCACCACGCTTGCACAATGCGGATTGGAGACTTCACATATCTTCAAAGGATTTTTAGAAATTCTTTTCCAATATGCAAGTTTCCTCACGATGTTTTTCTTCACCGTTTTTAGCCAGTGGTGTTATGATGGGGGTGACGGGGCGATACGTGAGCGACAAACGCGAACGCGTCTTGTCACCCCTACCAGATCGGATGTCGAGCGCGAGCGGCGGGGGGTTTTGGTGCGGTTCAACTCCCACATACCCCACTCGCGGGGCGAGTGGAAGCTAGGCGATTTCCTCCCGTCGAAAAAAAAAAAAACAGTGGTGTTATGATGAGTTCGATATAAATATTTATTTTTTTAAATTTAGATTTAAAGTTACAAGCCGGCTAGTTTTAAACCCGCGAACTCCCGTTCGGAAGGCAAGCGCTTCAACTCTTGGATCAAAAAGGAGGAGGTACTCAATTCGTCGTATATTTCTTCTGTACTGTGGAATCTGTGTTTAAAAATGTGTATTTTTAATGGACAAGATTTCACGATTTGCTCTGTATTTTGCATGTATTTATTTTCTATTTGAATCATTTACGAATATTATTTTTTGTCAGAAAAAGTACACTTTGGATCTTGTATAAACTTGATAAAGATTTGACTTTTAGTTTGTGTGCTATGCTTGAAAAGTGGCAGTCGGTATCATGTAATATCAAAACGAATGAAAACCCATAGAAATATTGAACACCAGTGGAAATTAACAAGTAGCAATGGAACTGTATTTAATTAATTAATTATTGTAAAATACAGCCTTATCAATGAGGTCACAAGCGTAACCGCAAATCGTATCAATATGTGATAAAATGTTTGTTGTTGTAGGTACAATATCTGAATAGTTTATTGTCATAGTTGAGTTTTGAAAAACCGTCATTGCTAGAAGATGTACAATGCGCGCCACGAAAGATGAGACCTGATGATCACGTGGTTTAACCTGCGCATTAGACAATTCGTGGGCTATTTTGGCGGCATGTTGAAATAAATTTCTTTAAACACTCGCGGTTATCTACATCACTTACACTATTACCAAACGGGTTTAAGAACGGTGGTAAGCCACGATTTTTATTGAATGAGCGATCCCGATATTTCAACACTTACTTCAGGATTTTCCCTGAAGGGGGTTTTAAAAATTCCACCCTGTGTAGTCCTACATACACCATATGATATAGGAAAGTCAAATCATTTATTGGAACGAAGTTCCTTATCGCGTGTTATCGAAAAGGGGCTAGACGGAAATTCGTATGATAAAGTTGTCACGGCACTTTTTTTGTTTTAGATGATCATCGCTAGATGGCGCTGCGATTAAAATATTTTAAAACAATTCCTTATTTTGTTTTATATGATTAATGCTAGATGGCGCTGTGATCTAAATATTTTATTACAATTCCCTCACTAATTAATCGAAAGGAACTTCGTTTCATCCGGGTGTCCCTTGACACCTCTCAAGTTTTCCCTATTTCAACACTTAGTTCAGTATTTTCCTGAATGGGCTTTTAAAAATTCCACCCTGTGTAGTCGTATATACACCATATGATATAGGAAAGTCAAATCATTTATTTTCAAAGTTGATATGGACACTCATACATTTTGAACGTGAAGACAAAACAAAAAAGTGCGTACTATCACCAGTTCGCTAAAATTATGCCTCCGTCCTGAGAAGAACTGGCGAAAGAAGCTCAGCGGCCATTTTAATTGAATTTATATTTTCTTTTTAAAATATTGTTTTACAAATAAATATATGGCAAATGTATCAATTGAAACGCTCCGGGACAAGCACATAGAAAAAAGATATTTAAAATCGATTTCAAAAATAAAAGTGGTTCAAAGTTATTTTCGGCTAGTCATTCACCCAACTTCAGCTGGAATAAAGTTACATATCCACCCTGTATAGTTATTATTTACCCACATAATCTAGCCATACATTTTCCTTATAAACGGAAAGATACAGGTTTCAACAACAAAGTCCATTTTATAAGGATTATTTGTATTATTAATGTTTTAATATTAATTAATTTCAAAATAAGAGGATGATCTTGTGCTAATTGTTAAGTCTTAGTTTTATAGTAAAATAATATTATAGAATTCAATTATAATTTTATTATTGTAATTGCTAATCACTGATAATTTCAAAAACATGTTATATTATTTAAATTAATTATTTTACGAATGCTTGAACATAATTTCATTTTATACCTTTGATGGATATTCTCATGATTGTATTGTCGTGACTTATTGGAATGAAGTTCCTTATCGCGCGTTGTGGAAGGGGGCTAGACGGGAAAAAATCTTACGAAAAGTTGTCACGACACTTTTTTGTTTTAGATGATTATCGCTAGATGGCGTTGTGATCAAAATCTTTTAAAACATGTTTCTAATCGCGCTACGTTAGGAAAAAAAAATATAAGATATCTTTTAATCGAAAGGAACTTCGTTCTATTCGGGTGTCCCATGACACCTCTCAAGTTTTTTTTCATCAGCCTGTAGAAGTCTATTGTTGGATTACCTTATTCTCTATAATTCGGCGCTCAGTAATAATCATTCTACGCTTAATCGCCAATCGCTTAAAGAAATTCAGTTTGTTTTTAGGTGATTTACAAAAGCAAAAAGAAAATATTTGGTAGAGGAAGCACCGGATTTGTTTGTATGTATTGTATTGTTCAAAATATACTTTAAAAATGCTGATAAATATTACAAAAAAGATATGCCGCTGAGTTTCTTGTCACCGACGGTATTTTTCGCCGGTGGCTTAAGTTTGATTTTTTTTCGAACTGGCGGTAGCTTTTTACTGTTGACATCAACAAGAATGATCATACGTATTATCGATGTTGAAAATATAGTATTTCATTTCATTACATTGCTATTTTTGAGTTCTCGCGAACGATTATCCATTCAACAGCTCCCCTCTTCGGTATTCCCAGAGCGCTATGACTTGTCCTTCTTCAAACGAGGCTTGAGGAGGGTCCTTAAAATTAGGTCGTAGGTAGCGACCCCTCAATGTCCCCTGACATTGCAGAGGTTCATCAACGACGGTAACCAAATACGATCAGGTGGCCCGTTGGCTCGTCTGCCTACATGGCAATAAAAAAAAAACAATCGATCAAACAGCCATTTTAAAAGCAATCGCACAATGCCGTAGACGAGGTCTCGAAATATTTAAAACTACTGGAAAATATTTTAACTTATTGTGCATACTGATATAAGTTATCGCACTTTTGCCTTCTGCATTTTTTTTTTCAGGTTGTGTTCCGTACTGGAACAGATATCGTGTTCACAGGTTTTTAAATTTTCTTGCATTATTTCTTGTGTCGTGATACTGAGCTGCAATACTGCACACACACACAAGATATACTTTTATTGGAGTATGATTTCCATGAGCTGTTGACAAACCTTTCGTTCCGGTAACCCGTGGCCGAATACGTCGCACGCCCATTGGCTGCCGCGAACACCAATAGAACAGACTTCATGTTTGAACGCGCGAGCAACAGCTGATTTTGCTACCGTTGTAATAAGATCCGACGCGAAAGTTCACACGACTCCTGTTAGTGCATAAACTACACATCCAAGACTTCACCAGCGACCTGTGGATTGTGTGATTTATTCCAAGGAATTTGTGAGGGCTTCACCAACGACGGCGACCACAGCTTCGCATCGCGGACGGGCCGGCCGACAAAAGGTAAGTCTCAGCTCCAAGGGATATCATACATAATTTTTTGGTCCTTCGAGCCGGATTATATCTTGTATTGTGTAGTAATTGCAAAATCTTAGCTCAGTATTACGTACTAGTTAATTTTTGTCGAATCATTCGCGTCATTTCGACCGACATCTTTGTTTCGCAAAATGTCGGAAGAAAACTTAACATCGTTTCAATATTGTGAATACGATATATTCCAACGAGATCTCATCATCGATGAACTCAAACGAATTCTACAGTTCGCAACTACTGACGAACCACAGTTTTGTTCGCGAACTAAAGACCTAACGTGTCATCAACGTAAATTTTACAAACTGCAATCGAAAATAGAAAAAACATTAATCAAATACAGATGCTTTAACAAGGACGAACAAATCATAATTAGAAACAACTTTAACGAATTGTTTTATTCAATACAGTCCCACATAATTAGTATCAAGGATAGGAATGACAAACATCGAAATATCTTTTACAAAAATCAAAATAATGATATGTCAAACATTTTACCAGCATTATCAACATTTAATTTGAACGTTAATACTACGAATTTGTCATCCTTCTCAAATAATCATAATGTAAATTCCGTTAGCCAACATTCAATAAATGCGGGTACATCAAGATACACGACTTCGCTCGAACAAAATCGTACGCCCGTTCCGAAGTACTTGCGAAACACGTTCTCGGCCAGTGTCGTCAATACAAAGCAAACGCGACCTTATGTCAATAACGGTAAAAACAATGATTGCTTGTGTTGTGATGAACAACACACATTATCTAAGTGTGTAACATTTTTAAATCTTTCACCTCATGAAAGACATTCATTCATTAAACATAAAGGAATTTGTTATAATTGTTTGCAATCGGGACGTAACGTAAATAAATGTAAGTCGAATTGTGTTTGCCGGACTTGTCAAAAACAACATTATAGTTTAATGCATTTAAATACACAAGCTTGTGTTGTTACTAGTAAACTAGCCAATATTGCGGTTTCTCCTACGGAGGTTGAGACAAACTCAATGAAATTAATTTTAGATGAATCAAATGACGTCATTATTGCAGTTCACAAAATAAGTACACATTATTTAAATCCAATCCAACTTTCGTTTCGCTCGTTTGACAACGACATATTGTTTTTAAATGTTAAGAACTCGGAGTCGTCCCCTGCTAAGCGGAATTACGTTCCCGACGACGTATTATGTGATTCCTTTCTCCGAAAGACGCATAATGCAATTGATGCAGGGCGACACGACGTTGTGTCTTATTCATTTAATAATCATCAATGTATTTCACAAACCGGTTTGGTAGCATCAGTTTCTAATGGTGAGCGGCCGGTGGTTCCTTTCGTCACTCATATGACTAATACTGGTGTACCGAGCCTCGGTTTACACCGTGATCCAAGTTGGACCTGGTACAAGCTGCTACTATTTTTACCACACATTTTATTCTCACGCACCATTTTTTACAAACGTCTTTCAACTTCATTACTTAATAAAAATAATTTTCGAAAAAAGTTTGTTTATAAAATAATGTTTAATTTTTGTAGATCATATTTTCATCTTTTGTCATGTAGATGTGAACTAACAGTTAGCTTACAAGATATCATTATGGGATCTCGTAATCGCGATTCCCGCATTCGTGACCAACACTGTTACGTTGTGTCGAGTGCCTTCTCCACTCCAGTGGAACATCCACCACTCACATTATAGCCCTAATCTGTGATTTACGGTGTGGTGTTCTTTAATTTCAGTTTTTTCATGTTTGTTTTTTATTGGAACGAAGTTCCTCATTTTTTTTGTTCTTGATAAAAACGTTTTTTCTATAATTTTGTCTTATTTTATGCTTAGATGTATGCGAAAGGCTGCATACGTCTTTACATTTTTAGTATTTTTCTTTTTTTTTTATGTTTTTTAATTTTGGTTCGTAGATATTGGAATTCATTTGAGTTTATTGTTAAAGACACCTACAGGTCTTTAAGGTGAGCGGTATGTTCCGTACTGGAACAGATATCGTGTTCACAGGTTTTTAAATTTTCTTGCATTATTTCTTGTGTCGTGATACTGAGCTGCAATACTGCACACACACACAAGATATACTTTTATTGGAGTATGATTTCCATGAGCTGTTGACAAACCTTTCGTTCCGGTAACCCGTGGCCGAATACGTCGCACGCCCATTGGCTGCCGCGAACACCAATAGAACAGACTTCATGTTTGAACGCGCGAGCAACAGCTGATTTTGCTACCGTTGTAATAAGATCCGACGCGAAAGTTCACACGACTCCTGTTAGTGCATAAACTACACATCCAAGACTTCACCAGCGACCTGTGGATTGTGTGATTTATTCCAAGGAATTTGTGAGGGCTTCACCAACGACGGCGACCACAGCTTCGCATCGCGGACGGGCCGGCCGACAAAAGGTAAGTCTCAGCTCCAAGGGATATCATACAGGTTGAGGAAATCGCCAGATCCGGATATGTGGGAGTTGAACCGCACTAAAACCTCCAACCGCTCACACTCAGCGTCCGAACCCCGGCTGAGGCCAGAACCCAGCACGGGGTTATGAGGGACGGCGCGACGCGTTACGCCCACGGCACTCTTTCTCATCGCGGCCTTTTAGATTTAATAAATTTTACTTATATTTTAATTTTAATAAAAAATTTTAAATAATTCAGTCAGATTAGGTCTTTATAAATCTAATTACGGCACTAATTATAATTATTTCCTGTTGTATTAATTAACGATGCAGTATTTACCTGGTGCTAATTACTTGTGTCTTATCTGACGACTTAAAATCGTTTTGTCGTAATAAATACATTACGTACATATTCTCACAAAGTTTAATTTTAGTGGTTTTAGAAAGGGGGTGACGGGGCCATACATGAGCGACAATCGCGAACGCGTCCTGTCACCCCTACCAGCCTCGTGCCGGGTTCTGTCCCGGCTAGGGATCGGACGTCGAGCGTAAGCAAGGGAGGTTTTAGTGCGGTTCAACCCCCACATACCCCACTCGCGGGGCAAGTGGAAGTCCGACGATTTCCTCCCGTCCAAAAAAAATAATAATAGTGGTTTTAGAGAAAAATAATTGACTGACATGATGAAACTGCAATATCCCAAAAATACCCTTAAAATCAAGTCAAAAACCAAATCTATCCTAATTTCTGAATCTATACTAGATTGTTCATTTAACATGCTAATCTCTGGAACCGTTAGTCCATTTAATAAAATATTTTAGTGTTGAAAAGTCCATTTATCGAGACTTATAAGTTTTATTAAATTATGCAAAAACATAGAGTTTCGTATTTTATTTCTAACTAAAGTTCTATAATGAAATCTAGGGTAATAAAATGATCCCAGAACAGTGTAGGTAAAAAATAAGCAAAAACTGTCTTCGTTTGTTTGTAAAGTTGCACGAGTCCTACTGAAAAAAATTAGTTACAAAAGGTGATCTTTGAAATCTAAATACGATCCAGGCGATATATAAGACTTAACTCGTACCACCCTTGCTAGATTTTAGCCTCAGCCGGAGTTTAGACGTTGAGCGGTTTTTTTATTTTTTTTATTTGGAGGAAATCATAGATCTCCGCCCGCTCCGCGGGCGGGGTATGTGGGAGTTGAACCGCACTAAAACCTCCAACCGCTCACACTCAGCGTCCGAACTGAGGCCCCGGCTGAGGCCAGAACCCAGCACGGGGTTTGGAGGGACGGCGCGACGCGTTACGCGCTCGGCACTCTTTCCCGTCGCTCCGTCCCCGGACGCCGAACCGGTAGCCGCCGGCGAATACGGCCTCCGGCTCTCTCGGTCGGCGGGCTTTCCGAAGCCCGCCAAGAGACGTTGAGTGGTAGAAGATTTTAGTGCGGTTCTATTCCCATATACCCTATCTGGGCAGGAAATACCGCACTTACTAATAACCTACCTCTAAATACATAATTATTCCATTTTCCTATTGTTGCCCATTTATCTTGGATTTCCCACTATTGTTCTAAGCATGTAGTCTTATCATACATCCGGCGGGAGCTGCGGGCTACCCCAGCCGGTGCAAACGTGGGCAGAGGAACTGATAATTGAAAATGCGTCAGTACAGGAATACTATGGATTACTGCAGAATATGGACCGTGGATTTTATAAAGATTCGTATATTATTTCGTTACAAATACGAACTATCTAACCCGCGATACTTCGTCTTCGTCATGAATAGAGAATTGAGTAAATGAAGAGCAAATTACGACATCACACCAAAAACCGTTCAAATTACCAGTGTTTCGCTACTATATCATGCATGTTTAATACACATAAACCTTTTTCTTGAATCTGTTAAAAAACCGTATCAAAATCTAGTTGCAATCAAGAATCGTTTAAAATTCAAGATAGTGTACAACATATTCTACATAGTATAAAACAAAGTTGTCTGTCCCTATGTCTAATGAAATCTTTAAATTACGTAATGCATTTGTTTTTTTAATAAATAGAGGAAGGTTTATGAGTATAATACATGCATGATATAGTAGAGAAACATTGATAACTTTTTTGATTGACTCGTAGGCAGTCGAGCTAACGGGCCACCTGATCGTAAGCGGTTACCGTTGCTCATAGACCCCATTGCTTATAGACACTATGGGGCTGCTACCTATGCTACTTTACTTTGTTGTAAATAAGCACACTTTTCTACACTTACGTAACAAACATGCTGAACCCTCCATTTGTGACTCGGACGAAGTTATTACGTTCTAATAGATGCGTTTAGTGTATATCCAAATTCAAACAGTTTACTTTGTCTCGAGTTAATTTATTCAATAGTATGTTACGTACATAAATTCGTCACACGAGACAAGTCCACATGTCAAGTGATATATGTACCTTTGATAATAGACGGGCGTGCTTTGACTTTATATTGAGGTTATAAACTACTTGTAAAGTACAAATAAACAGCTCTAATGTTTTTTTAATTGTAATGTAGAGAAACGAGCCAAGATCTGATCGTAAGTGGTTACCTTCGCTCATGGACCTCTGCAATGTCAGAGGATGCTGAAGGGTTTAACCCTTTTACTGGTGGGGGCAATATGTGTGCCACCAATATTTTAATTATTTTTTCCACATTGTAGCATCAATACTTTAAAACTTAGTGATGCTGCGTAAAACGGAACATATTGCTGGTGTGAAAATGTTTTTTTCTTCCACTAAATAGGATTATTTCTTTTTCTTAAATAAAAGTTATTAAAGTACCCACAATAAACCCAAAAAACGAGTTTATATTTTTCCGACACACAAAATTGCTTCCACCAGTTAAAGGGTTAAGTTGGTCACAAAGGCTGCCGCGAGATATACTTACTTTATTGATTATACGCGTTTTCTTGACAAGAATTAACAAATGAACTTTATTGCATACAAAAACAGGTATTTTGTGCCTATGGCTACCTTCCAAATCCATCAAAAGATCATCTCCATGGTACTATATTTTGCATTGCCACGCGATATATAAATGCAGCCAAAATATTATCTCAATCGGAAACCGGAAAGTTTGTCAAATTTAACTTGCAAGTTTTAATGGTGATCACATTTTAATTATAATAGCATTTCTAAACATAGAAATAATAGCAAAACAAAAAGTAAATAACCTTCCACGATCGCGATCTTCCACGGTTCGCTTCAGAAGATCATTTTTGCCCCGTACCATTCCGATTTGGAATGGACTCCCATCCGCGGTGTTCCCGGAGCGCTATGACATGTCCCTCTTTAAACGAGGTTTAAGAAAAGTCCTGTATCGGTAGGCGATAGATAACAGCCCTTCATTGCCCTGGCATTGCAGAGGTGACGGTAACCGCTTACCATCAGGTGGGCCGTAGGCTCCTTTATCTATCACGTAATAAAAAAAAAAAACTGATTTTGGAGCGCCTATATACTCGGTATATACGAGTACAATATAGGTACACTAGCTGACCCGCGCAATTTCGTCTGCGTTACAAAGGGGTTCAAACAGTACTCGCTATACCGTCGCGATATTATTTTCGCTGCCCGCTGTGGGTGTATTAATAAAATTGCGTTTTATACTCGTGATAACTTCTAAACGAAAAGTCCGATTGGAATAAAACAAAAAGTAATTTACTTCTACATTAATACTCTTGATAATATAATACTTAATTTGGATAAGGGTTAATATAACGATACTCATTTAACGTTAAATTAATTTTTCGGACATTTTTTTTATTTTTATAAACATAAAAGCGGTTATTGTGACTAAACTATGATAGTTAGATATATGCTGTCCCAGACTTTTTTGTTTGTCTTCAAAAGACCTAAAAATCCGTAGTACATCATTTTGTTCTATTGTCAATAGTTTTTGCAGCGTACGCATAAATAGGTTTTCGATTTTTCACCTATTGTTACATATTCGATATTTTCATGCGGATCCCTAATTTTTTTGAAAATAAAATATAGCCTATAACCTTCCTCGATAAATGGACTTTCCAACAGTGAAAGAATTTTTGAAATCGGACCAGTAGATCCTGAGATTAGCGCGTTCAAACAAACAAACAAACAAACTCTTCAGCTTTATAATATTATTATAGGTACATAGTAACATCCAGTGCAAATTAATATAAAGCTTGTAATGACCCGTAAAACTGCCTTCCTTTGTGACGCAGACAAAGTTGAGCTAACCCAGTAAGTAATTAATAATATGATGACATATTGTACATACCTACAATCATTTTACACACGTTCAATTTGAAAATGGTTACGCAAAAATCCTTAATAAAAACTTCTTTTCAAGGTTAAGCTTACTGATTATAAAAAGGTTTGAATACGTTTTTTGTTATATAATTATTCTATACACCTTAAGAGTTGATATACCTGCTCTACTTGTACTTTGTAAAGGTTACTAATCCTGCTTTTATATTTATCTAATGCCGCGTTTCCATATTGGCTCACCAATGTTCAACACACGCAAAAGACTGTATATTTTTTAATTTCCTCTCGATGTTTTACCTCACCGTTTTAAGCTAGTAGTGTTGTGATAAATTGCACATAATTTTTCAAAGTTAGCTTTAGAGGTACAAGCCGATTCGAACCCTCGACCTCCAAGGCAGGCGCTTCAACCACTACCCCACTACGAATTTAATTACATCCTAACCTATTTAAACGTTAAAAATGAAATCGCAAAAACAGTTAACCTATACTTTGTATTCCGTTACCGCTCGCCATTTTATGAATATCCGGAGGACTTCATATGCAAAATTCTTATTGTTATAGTCGTTATACGTACGCAAGTCTCATTCATTGATACTTTTTATTGCACCAACAAATGAGCCGACGATACTATGTACAAAGAGATTTAATAATATAATTTATTTAAAAAAATATAAGCTTTTAAGATCATAGATATCATGCAGTAGTGCTAGCTAATACAAGTAAAACGAGCCCAAAGAATCAGAGTTCCTATGACCACCTTCCAAATGCATCATGGGATCAGCGCTATTTTGTCATATCATTGCATTGTCACGCGATATACATCTGCGTGCAAAATGTCAGCTCAATCGGAAACCGGGAAGTTTGTCAAATTTAACTTGCAAAATTTACCAACTTACATAGTACATCCAATGCAAGTTAATATAAAGCTTGTAATAAAAGTGATTTTGATTTTGTTTTCATCAGGAAAATTAGCGTCCAAAATCGATTATGCTCTAACGCAAGTGCGATTGCAAGATTATTGCTTTAAAATAGTTCTTTAATGGGTTGTTTCGTTGGTAGCGAGAATCCGAAAAATAGAAAGGAAAATCGATGCACAACAAAAAAACAGAAATTAAATCTAGCCAAAAATGCACCGTGCTGGTCTTCATTGCATCTACTGCACAAAATGGGAATGAGGCGCTCGTCCCGGGCCATTTCAATTGATACATTTGTTAAAATATTGAAAAAAAACATTAAAAAAAAAAGAAGAAAAAAAACAATCTATTTAAATTAAAAAAAAAGACATGCCCGCTGAGTTTATTTGCGCCGGTTCTTCTCAGGACGGAGGCGTAATTTTAGCGAACTGGTGGTAGAACTTTTGATTTTATTTTTGACTTTCAAAATGTATGTGTGTCCACATCTACTTTGAAAATAAATGATTTGACTTTGACTTTGACATTGCCAGGGGAGGCAATAACCCACTAATAAAAGTCCTCAATAGTTCTATTAAAATTATAGTTCACAGACTATATCTACTTACATTAAACATCCCTACAAACTTTCCAAAACATAAAATCAACTATTACCATGTTTAACTACGTGTAGTTTAACATTAATTATCATTCAGTAGTTGTGGCCGGTAGGAGGCGCGCGTGCGACACGTTTATATGTGAATTTAAGTTGATAAGCTCGCTACAAACTTTGTATGATGCGTGGAAATATTCTGTTGTTCGTGTTGTATTTTGTCGGTGAACAACAGTTGTGTGAGGCTATCAAAAATGGGCCTGGCGTTGCGGAATTCACTTACACGTAAGGAATTTTGTCTGTATAGTATTCTTAAATCAGTGTCTATGTGAATTAGTAGTAAAAAGTTTTTAAACACAAGTGTTTAAGTCCTGGATGTTGTATAGCTAGTAGCTAAGACAAATAAAACGAATCCAAACACGATAGACCTCCCTTGTCAAGTACAGGAGTTCCTATGGTCATACGTAGGTGCTATTCGATACGTTGCACCATATTTTTTTTTTTTTTTTTTTTTTTTTTTATTGCACGATAGATAAACGAGCATACGGCCCACCTGATGGTAAGCGGTTACCGTCGCTCATGAACCTCTGCAATGCCAGGGCAAAGAGAGGCCGTTATCTACCGCCTACATACATATTATGGCATTGTCATGCAATATACATAAGTGTTCCAATTTAGCTCAATCAGAAACCGTAAAATTACTAAAATATTTTATCAAGATTCCAACGCTCGCTGTCTGCCCCGCATGGGAGGAGCAGCGACGTGTCCTGGTCGCACAAGTAGGGCGGGACTTGTCGTTGCCGAGCGTCGTGGCATCGATGCTCGACGACGACGAGTCCTGGAAAGCGATGCTCGACTTATGCGAGTCCATCATCTCGCAAAAGGAAGCGGCGGGGCGGGAGAGGAAGAGCTCATCCCTTCCCGCCGCCGACGTCGAGCGGGGCCAAGAGGAAGTCCGGCGATTTCCTCCCTTCAAAAAAAAAAAAAGGATTCCTCCCAAACACACATAGTTGTGTACATACATAGTTACATCCAGTGCAAGTTAAATAAAAGCTTTTAATAATTAAATCAAAATTATCTATGGAATAGTCATAAGTTATAGTTTGACGATTACCGCGAATGACCGAAAATTAGGTGAGGCTTGAGAGTCCTCAAAGATAGGTCTAATGCGGCCCCTGACGTTGCAGAGGTCCATGAGCGACGGTAACTATTTCTGATCATGTGGCCCGTTAGCTCGTCTCAATGAAAATACACTTTAAATTTTGAAGCAAAAGTTTCACATAATTCCGTTTTTTAAGACACTTTCATGCATTTTCAACGGGTTCCTACCACGATATTCAATTAATTGAATTGTCTCGATATTTCAACGTTGTTGCAAACGTCATGATCACGAGAAGACTGGATACTGCGGGTCGACTTAAGAGCAAACAAATCTGTCTACACTCTTTCTCGTTCGCTTTTGGGTAGTACCACTTGAAAATGCATGAAAGTATTATAGAAAACCGCGAGTGTCTGAATAAGTTTTTAAGATACTGTTTTAATAATGTAAAAACTCAGGGAGTTAACTGTTATTATTCCGATTACATCGTTCACACTCTTCTTTTGGTAAAAGTCGTAAAACTTGCACATCGGAGAAGGAAAGCCTTCAAAGATATGTGAAGTTTAAACCTACATTAGGCTTACTATGTTTGCTGAATGCGGGCTATACTTTATCTCTCTACTGAGACCTGAACCAGCTTTCTTGTTTGAGTAGGTATATGATATTCTTGTCTATAAAACATTAGTGGGCCTGAGCAACTTCGTCTGCGTCACTTTCGATTAAAAGTCTATGTCCTTTCTCAGGGTCTAATGATTGGCTGTGCCTTCATCAAAATCGGTTGAGAGGTTTAAGCGGGAAAGCGTAACAGATAGACAGACAGTTACTTTCGCATTTACAATATTAGTAGGGATTGGTTCTTGATTTAAAAGGAAATAAATTTTTAGATGATGACACTTTATAGATAAGCACTAAATATAATTAATTTGTTAATTTTGTGTTAACTGACAAGAATGACATCATTCGCAATCATTTACCTAGATATTGTAAGCCTAAAATGGCGCAGCATGGTAGACCAGACTACTTCAAATACAAGACCTAAATGTAAATTGTCAACCTATGTTGACAATAAAATATATTTGATTTGATTTGAATAAATGTTTTATGGAATATTTTAAACAGTTGAAATATGATGTAAATAAGGTTTTTAAAGATATAATTCATGATAATCATCACCTAGGTATGGAAGACGGTTACTGTTTACTGTGATATTAAAATCAGTAAAATCAAAGCTTTTCGCAATGACCATCATTAAATATGATTTTAAATCTCTTTATCGTACGCTTATTATATGTATACAAGGTCATGATGATAAGAGCTAATAAAACATATTTTTATAAGCACGTTTGTTTGTAAAAACGTTTAGGTTTTACTGACGAGTTTTCCAATTTAATTTTCTGAACCGATTTTGATGTCGGCTTGTATAGTCGTTACAAATATTATAAAGCTGAAGATTTTGTTTGTTTGGTCGCGTCGGACAGTCCATTCATTCAAGAAAGCTATAAAGCCGGATTGCATTTTTAAAAATAGGGATCCGTACTAAATGTCCAATAATGTAACACAAAGTGTAATAGGTTTCTATGTATCAAAGTTGCGAGAGTTAGTAATTAATATGATTTGAAATGACAAACATACAGTCATTTTGCATACATTTTAAATTGAAAATAGTGTCGCAATTATTGACGCAGACGAAGTTGATCTTTATTGAAAAAACTATTGGACCCGTCAAAAGTTGACCTGAGCCCAGCAGTGGGCAGTAATGGGTTGTTACAGTACAGTCATAGTCCAGTACCGCTAGGTGTCGCAAGTTTCTGTTTATTTACTCCGTTAATAAATTAAAATGATGCGTCATAATCAAATAACTGAATTTTTAGTCATGTTACTATCTGTTACTTCCTTTGACATTCAAAGAACAGATTTTACTATGAAGCATGAAAACATAATGAAAACTACTGATTTTTTTTTATTTACCTAATAGATACACGAGGCTACGGCCCACCTGATGGTAAGCGGTTACCGTCGCTCATGGACCTCTGCAATGCCATGGCAAAGAGGGGCCGTTATCTATCACCTACCCATACAGGACTTTTCTTAAACTTCGTTTAAAGAGGGACGTGTCGTGGCGCATTATAACTGTCGATACAATTTAATAAATAAGTTAGGTATGATTTGTTTATTGTCGTGGTGGTGGCCGAGTGGTTGAAGCGCTCGCCTTCCGTACGGGAGGTCGCGGGTTCAAAACCGGCCGGCTTGTACCTCTGAATCTTAATATGAAAAAGATTTATGTGCAATTTTTCACAACACCACTTACTAAAAACGGTGAAGGAAAACATCGTGAGGAAACCTGCATGTCGGAAAAGGGTTCTAAAAATCCTTTGAAGATATGTGAAGTCCCCAATTCGCATTGGGCAAGCGTGGTGGACTATGTCTAACTCCTCTCTTCGGAGGAGATCTGAGTCCAACAGTGGACAGTAATGGGTTGATACAGTACAGTACAGATTTGTTAGTATATAATGTATATATAGTAAGGGGCCGTCCATAAATTACGTGAGGTGTTTTTTTAAATTTTCTGCCCCTCCTTCCCCCCCTGGTGAGATGTCGTGAGATTGTATTCAAGCCCCTCCCCCACCCCCCAATCTCACGTGAGATTTTTCAAAATGTGAGCTTCTTACGTAAACGCGTTGAATTGTTATTGTAAAAAGAAAAAAACAATTTGTTTACGTGCTTCGTGCTTTTATTAACTAGTTAAGACTAGTAATCAATATTACTGAGAGTTTAATTTATAAGTGTAATAAAAAATTAACATTAGAATATTTTAATCGTATTACGTATTAATAATAGGTTTTTTTCGTTTCAATCAAAAAAATAAATTGCGTAATATATGCAGAGACCGATGGACCGATTTGGATGATTCTTATTCCAGATGAAAGGTGATGATTGTTGTGAGGTCTCATTTAATTTTTAACGATCGGTAAGTACTTTTGGACCTGTGTTTAAATAGGTAATTTTTTTACGGACAAGATTCGCGTTTTTGCATGTATTTATTGTCTATATGAACCGATTTCAATGATTCTTTTGTTCGAAAACTACTTTCTAGATACTTTGGACGTATAAATTTCATAAAGATCTGCTTGGTGGTTTTTGTGATATTCTTTCATTTTTGTAATAAAATTATTGTTATTTTTCAGGGCTTTAAAGACACACTCTGTTGAATCCAAAGACAGATCAAAATGTCGCGGGAAACCGATGCGCAACGGTAAATGTAGCATCATAGAAGTAAGTATATTTATAACAAGATTCGCACAACTTCGTCTGCGTCACAAAGGGATAAATGAACTATCCAGTGGAGAGAGAAGATAAGGTAGCAAAAGAATGAAATGTACTTTCCAAAGCTGAAATATTTTTCAAATCGTACCAGTGGTTAGCACGTTCTACAAACAAACACTTCAATATTGCTAAACTAGAAATATTTTGTGCCCAAAAGGCAGCTTCCTCATAATACTACACAAAGGTACAGCGGTTGTAGCACTTGAACTGAAGTAGCCGTAGGCAATTGTTATTTGATACAGTCTCTCTTCTCTCTCTTCATTTCCTATGTCCCCAAGGTGGGGCAGAGGGCCTCCACAGTGCTTCTCCATTTTGACCTGTGTTGAGCCACGTTCTTTAGCTCCGCCCATGACAACCCGGTCGTTTTAAGATCGGCCGCGACAGAACGCCGCCAAGTTTGCTTTGGGCGGTCACGCTTTCTGGAGCCCTGAGGTGTCCAGTCTAGGGCCTGCTTTGGTATGTGACTAGCGTCTCTTCTAAGCGTGTGGCTAATCCATATTTGATACAGTACAGTCATTAAAAAAATAATACATTAAATAGGCACAACACAGTGTTTTAAAGGACATTCAAAGCCAAACTAGAGATACTGTGTACCTGTCTCATAATACTGCACTTTACTATAATTTTAATGAAAAAATAGAAATAAATAATATATTTAGCACAACAATCTGTTTTAAAACGAAATGGTATTAATACAATTCCTTCTTAAAACGAGGCTTGATGAGGGTCCTTAAAGTTAGGTCGTAGGTAGCGACCCCTCAGTGTCCCCTGACATTGTAGAGGTTCATGAGTGACGGTAACCACTTACAATTAGGTGGCCCGTCAGTTCGTCCGCCTAAATGGCAATAAAAAAAAATAATGTGCCAAAAGACAGTTGCCTCATACTGCACCAAGGTACAGCAGTATTCTGGCAGTAAGTGTACTAATTGTAGAGAAAACAATGATTGGAAATCGGGCAAGTTGTTATAATGTTCTCGAAATCATTCGTACCCATATCACGTACATTTAATTGGGCGCCGTTCATGACATTGATGTTTAGTGATAAGGTTTTGTTTGTTTGATTGGTACTTGTTGAAACTATGGCGCGACTGACTTTTCCTGATCATTTAAAATGGTTCAAATGGCGTGACAAGGCGAGAAAGTAAAAGCGATCGATCCATCCAGAGAGAGAGATAAATAGCCTAAACCAGTGACGTCTATTAGTTGATGGTTTTATAACATTGTTTTTTTTCTTTTCAGACCTACAAGGATGTGCGCAAAGACGTGGGCTGTAAACAAGGATGGATCTACAATAAAAAGACGGATACTTGCATCCCAAAATGTCCTAAAGGTTGCATTAACGGGACTTGCGTTGCGCCAGGGGTCTGTGTCTGCCCCGAATCCTATTATCTTGAGAAGAAGCACTGTGTTAAGGCAGTCTGTAATCCACCTTGCAGTAACTATAGCAAATGCACAGCAATGAACACTTGCACTTGTCTAAATAATACAGTGAATATAAACGACACTTGCGGACCAATGTGCCCTGACGGCTACTTCAATGATCCAATAGAATGTTCGCCGATCTGCGTCCAATGTTTTAACGGGACTTGCATAGGTCCTGGCCAATGCACATGTGGCCAAGGGTACACAAACATTGATGGTGTATGTCTTGCTGTTTGCCAAAACTGCGCCAACGGTGATTGTGTGGCACCAGGTCAATGTGTTTGCCATACAAATTACACCATGAAAAATGGGTCTTGCTCTCCTATTTGCAGTCAAGATTGCGTGAATGGAAATTGTGTGGCACCAGGCCAATGTGTTTGCCATACAAATTACACCATGAAAGATGGCTCTTGCTCTCCCATTTGCAGTCGAGAATGCATCAACGGTGATTGTGTGGCACCAGGCCAATGTGTTTGCCATACAAATTACACCATGAAAGATGGTTATTGCTCCCCTATTTGCAGCCAACATTGCGCCAACGGATATTGCGCTGAGCCCAACAAATGTGTGTGTAATGAAGGCTATATATTGAAGTCTCAGAATCCGTTCACATGTTTGCCAGTTTGTACCAAAGGCTGTGTTAATTCTCACTGCGTTTCCCCTGAGAAATGTTTGTGTTTTAAAGGATTTGAGTCCAATACGACAATGCCAAATATTTGCCATAAGAAATGCGATGGGCCTTGCGATAATGGTGTTTGTACTTTGGAAGGAGTTTGCGAGTGCAAGAAGAATTATACTCTTAGTAACGGGACGTGTTTACCTATAGCCAAGTGAGTATTTTGGTTGTTTTTTTTAGTTTACAGATCGTGTGTTTTCTTTAAGTACTGTATACTGTGGTACACTTATCTCAAGAACTAATAGTTCTTTGAATAGTAAATACTAAATATCTATTTCTTATTTATAAAATTCCTCTTCCTGTATCAGTAACTTGAAGAACATTTTTAACTGCCTGATAGGTAAAAAACAAGCTTAAATCCTCATGATCATACGCCCGTCCACTGCTGCACATATGCCTCCCCCGAACCTCATCACAATGACGGGCCCTGAGTTATTTGCATCCATTGACTTTCCACTTTGACCAGATCAGTTCACCTTGTGGAAGTCTGCCCACGCTGCGTCTACCGATTCTTTTCTCTTACCATTCTTCGTACTCGCTTAAGTCCAACTTGATGTTAAATGGTTACCCCTGCAATGTCAGGAGGTAGACCCGCTAAGACCTTCTACATAATTTCATCTAAATAGAATTCTTTATTTAAAGAAGGACAAGTCATAGCACTCGGGGAATGCCGAAGAGGGAAGACCATTCTAAAAAGGGATGGTTCATGCCAAAGATCTCTTGGAACGAACCTCTACTTTACCTGTGATTGGATTCTAAATCTTTTATAATTCCTGTTTTACAGAGATTGCTCAAATTGCGAGGACGGGTCCTGTGACAACGAAGACTGTCCTTCTGATCAGAACCATTACCCAGCTGAAATAACTTCTACAGGGTATGTATAATTTAACCACCAATGGGAAGGAAGTAAACGACTTTTCGTTGCTAACTAGGCAGACGAGCTAACAGGCCGTCTGATCGTAAGTGATACCGTTGCTCATGCACCTCTGCAAGTAAAACGAGCTCAAACACGACGGATCTATCTTGTTTAGTACAGGAGTTCCTATGACCACCTTCCGAATCGATTATCAGATCAGCGCCATTTTGTCATATTATTGCATTGTCACGTGATATACATCCGGGAAGTTTGTCTTTAGCTTGCAAGATTCCACCCAAACTTACATAGTTACATCAAGTGCAAATTAATATTGAGGTTCATTATCTTTTTTATTATCACAGGTTGGCTGGATTACAGTTAAGTTGGTTACTAAGCGGTGCTATAGGCTTACTATTAATAGTACTCTTAATAGTAATAATACACGGCACTTGGAAGAAAAGGATGGCACTCGAGAAAAAAGTACAAGAAGAATCAAGCGGTAAGTAGATATATATTCGCATCCGCATTCACGAATATTCGCAAAAATCGTTGCGAATGTTTTGGCAAAAGTTTCGTAAATGTTAAGGGGACTCCAATAGAGCCGGTTTATTTGTATAGGGTGGGTCATCTAACGTTTGCATTTTGAACTACTGTTTATTTAGAGAATGACAGCTCAAATGTCATTCAATTTGTGTTCATAATTTAGTTAAAGGTTTGACATTTACGAAATGGGACGCTATACGATTGAACAAAATTGGGAAATATTGAAAAGTTACTTCCAAAGTGGTGAGTCTTCAGTCCAAACTGTAAGAAATGTGAAAAAAACTTCCATAAAAATGATTGGCTTATGTCAATAAGCAAAATTGTCACATCTGGGGGTCGGAAAATCCACACGTCACCATTGAGAAGCCAATGCACCCACAAAGAGTTACGGTTTGGTGTGGGTTGTGATCCGGCGGCATCATTGGGCCAGCTGCCGTTACGGTCAATGGCGAGCAATGGCGAGCGTTACCGTGCCATGCGAACACGAATTTTTGTTTCCAAAAGTTGAAGAGTATGACATGGACGACATTTGGTTTCAACAGGATGGCGTAACATGCCACACAGCCAACATGATAGTCGAAAAATGAAAAAATGCAAACTTTATATGGCCCACCCCTTATACGTGGGAGTTGTCCCGCACTAAAACCGACGACCAACACTTTTTATCTGAAACAAGAATCATCCGAATCGGTCCACCCAAACTAAAGTAAAGGGAAGTCTATCAAAAACATTGAAACATTGTCACTAAAGTATGCTTAAGGCTTTTATACTATACCGACCCATTACTGCCCACTGTTGGGCTCAGGTGTCCTCAGTAAAGGAATTAGGCATATTCCACCACGCTTGTCTAATGCGGATTGGGGACTTCACATATCTTCGAAGGATTTTTAGAATCCTTTTCCGATATGCAGGTTTCCTCAGGATGTTTTCCTTCACCATTTTAGCACTACTATTGAGAGCTAGAAGCCGGTTTTGACCACACAACTAATTAAACTAATTAAAATTATATTCCAGGTCCCGGTAATTACAGTGTAATGTGCAGCAACCCCAATAAATTACTACAAACTCACCCCCAAGAAGATTATTATTCACCCCCTACTGAAGAAACGGAATTAAATTACGAAACGATACCGATTAACGATGAAAATGTATCCGAATACGAAATACCTATACGAGATAAATATTAGGGTGATCAACCCAGATTAGCACCTATAGTGTACCATCAATTTTTAAAATACGTCGCCTCAGTGCTTGTTTGGCCAATCTGACATTTTTTACGAAAATTACTTTTTAATGCAGTATTGTAAAGAATAAAATTTCCATCCGACTGGTAAAATATTTTTTTAAAATATGCAATTCTAAAACAATAAAAATCTCATTTCAATTTTTTTTTCAACACGGCACTTAACTTAAATTCCGTGCTTGTTTGCTGTCTCCTGTAAAATTTGCTCGAGTGCAGATTGGCCAAACAAGCACTAAGGCGACGAATAGTTTTTTTTATTAGTTGTTAGTAGAAAAACCAAAGTGACTTTTTGAGCAGGAAAATACACCTACACATAATATAGGATAACACATATAATACAGGGTGGATCTGTAACTTTGGACAATCTTTCGTGGGCTGAATGACCTGTTGAAATAAAACTTAGAACCACTTTTATTTTAGAAATTGGATAAAACAAAAATTCATCATAGTATGGACGTCGGCAACGATAGTCGTACATTTTCCATACAATGTCAGAAAAATAAGTTACACAGATCCAAAAATAAAAATGGTGTTAAGTTGTATTTCGACATGTCATTCAGCCCACGTCAGATTATCCAAAGTTACAAATCCACCCTGTATATAATTTTGAGTGACCCAGACAAGTACCATATATGTGGGTTGTTTTAAATTCATATTTAGAAAAAAAATATCAATGTTTTTCATTCAATTCATCATCATTGCATTTAAAGTAATAATTATTGAAAGTGGTGTCATTGTAAAGCCAAATTATTGTACTATTAATTTATTTACTCTGGGAATAAGAAAATAGTCACAATAGACTACAGTTTTAAAGACGTCATTAATTGACCTACGCTTTTAATTGGGTCGAGCACCCTAATATATAAGATGTCAAATATCTCCCTTCCGCTTTTTTGCTCTTTATTCAATGCTTTATAAAAAGTGTTACAGTGATCAGATTTAGTTCAAATATGCGCCGTTTTGTTCGATAATCTGTTTCCATCTAGACGGCAACTTCAAAATACCTCCCTCGTAGAAGCCTCCCTCCTTATTTGCGAAGAACTCGGACAGCCACTATTCACAAGCCCTTTGTATTGTTACGGCAGGCATGTTAAATTAAATTGACTTTATTTTAAAGAAAAGTTTTTTTAATGCATTTATTCGTTTTTATAGACAACTAGCTATTGCCCGCGACGTCGTCTGCGTGAATGCTATGTACAGCGCCATAATAATATACCAACAAATGTTATCTTTTAAACTAACATTAATTTACTGGTTTTCTTCTTTACCTTTCATATTTACAATAAGCAGAGTAACAGAATAAGACTGTTTTTTTGTAAAATTGAAGTGCAAAAAGTGCTAATTTCGACCCGCTTCGAATAAATGACTTTAGGGTGATTTTGCTGAACTAAGGCAAAAGTTGTGACTAAAGCAGATGTAGAAAATAATCAAATTAAGACAAATATAAGATAAGATTATAAGACAACATGCTTATAGAACTTCTCAATGAACCACAATAGTGGTTTGGCTCTCCGCAGCCAAAATATAAAGAGACGCACCGGTGCCCGTGTGAGAAGCAGCCCGTCCTGAGGTCGACACCCGCTGTCCCCAGTGTCTGCCCCAGCGACTTATTGATAGTTATCGCGAAGTAAACACTCACAGGGAACTGTACGCGCTTGAACTGGAACGGAAAGTTCAGGAACATACCTCATGGTATGAGAGGAATGAGTGATATAAATACTGCGTCGCCGACGCCAGAACCCGTAAGAATTTCCGCCTCAATTGTGTGTTTGTGGAGCGAGATGACTTTAAGGCGGGTCCCGTTACACAACTTCGGAGGAGATAGGTTCCGAAGAAACATAATCGGGACACTGACCTTCAGCTTGACAGTATGCGCTGGAAAACCACTTGCTGACAGAGAGTTCAAAAATTCTACAGGATAATGTGTAGCATCATCTTGCTCGACGACAGTTCATTTTCCTCAATTTCTGAGAGAATTCGTTAATTGCTGTAGCTTGGTCATTTTAGGGTGTCAAAATGGCTCGCTCACACACCCAAGAATTCTGCTGGTGTGATATACGACTGATGTCGTTGTACACACAGCGAATGAGTTCTTCTAAGCTGGATACAACTCTACCGAGAGACATTGGAAGCAACACTTGTCCACCTCTCTCTTCTGGTAGAGTTTTTTTTTTTTTTTTTTTTTTTTTTTTTATTGCCTTGTAGGCAGACGAGCTAACGGGCCACCTGATCGTAAGCGGTTACCGTTGCTCATGGACCTCTACAATGTCAGCGGACACTGCGAGGCCGCTACCTACGGCCTACCTTTTAAGGACTTTCTTTAAGCCTCGTTTGAAGAAGGACAAGTCATAGCGCTCGGGAAACACCGAAGAGGGGAGCTCATTCCACAGTCGGATGGTGCGTGGCAGAAAAGAATTTTTGAAACGGACCGTGGATGACCGCGGTGGTTCCAAATAGTAAGGATGAACTCCACCTCGACGACGGGTGGTGCGTTGATAGAACGGAGATGTTGGAATCATCTCGAATAATTCTTCGGAGCACTCCCCGTGGAACAAGCGGTATAGAATGCAAAGAGAACCGAAGTCTCTTCGCAGACCCAAAGGTTCCAAGTGGTCCGTGAGCTTAGGATCGTCAACGATACGGACAGCCCTGCCCTGCACGGAGTCAAGTGGATGCAACTGGTATTTGGGAGCACCAGCCCAGAGGTGGGAGCAGTACTCCACGCGTGGCCGTACTTGAGCCTTATAAAGCACAAGCCTTTGCCTCGACGTGAAGTACCGCTTCGCTCGGTTAATGACTCCCAGCATCTTAGAGGCAAGTTTGGCTTTGCCTTCTAGATGACTCCGATACTGGACAGTGCCCGACACGTTGACCCCAAGGATCCCGATACTCTCGGACACTTCAAGGGAGACTCCTTGGAATTTCGGCGCCATGACAAATTGGTCCTTCTTCGCAGTGAACGCGCAAACCTGTGTCTTCGAAGGGTTGAACTGAACTAAGTTCAGTTCACCCCATTTGGAGACCCGCCCCAGAGAGTGCTCCACTTCAGACACAAGTTCGGCTCGTCTCTCCTGCACCTGACTCCGAGAGAAACTCTGATGGCCAGTATATCGCGCATCCCCCGTACTATCATCCGCATAACAATGCATGCCATCAATAGACAACATGTCATTGATATGCAGAATGAAAAGCGTAGGGGAGAGCACTGAACCTTGTGGGACGCCAGCATTAATGGTCATGGTATCGGAAATGCATCCGTCAACCACAACTCGGATGTTCCGACCATCCAGAAAGCTGGCGACCCACTTGCAGAGCCCCTCGGGGATTCCGTAAGATGGTAGCTTCGATAGAAGTGCCTTATGCCAGACCCTATCAAATGCCTTCGCGACATCGAGACTAACCGCAAGTGCCTCGCCCTTGCTCTCCAAAGCCTCAGACCACCGATGGGTCAGGTATGCCAGGAGGTCGCCAGCCGATCGACCATGGCGAAAGCCATACTGACGATCACTGATCAGCTGACAATCCTCCAAGTAGCCTAGGAGTTGGGTGTTAATAATGCGCTCCATGACCTTGGAAAGCAAGGAGGTTATCGCGATAGGCCTATAGTTTGATGGATCTGACCGCTCACCCTTCTTGGGGACAGGGTGAACGTGGGCAGACTTCCACGAAGACGGAACCCTAGAGGTGTTGTACGAGAGACGAAACAAACGCGTTACTGCAGGAGTCAGCTCGGGGGCACATGTTTTGAGGACCACTGCGGGGATACAGTCCGGCCCACTAGACTTGTGGACATCGAGAGAGCTAAGTTCCCGTCTGACCGCACGCTGTGTGATGCGGATTTCGGACATGGAACTATCACACCGAGGGATGGTAGGCGGTGTAGCTCCCCCGTCGTCCAAAGTCGAGTTCGTAGCAAAGAGTTCGACCAAGAGATTGGCCTTCTCCATTGCACTGTGGGCCAAACTGTCATCAGACTTACGCAGTGGTGGGAGACTGGATTTGCAGAAGTTGCCTTCAGTAGATTTGGCAAGCGACCAAAAAGCACGACTCCCAGAGGGATAGCTCTTCAATCGCTCGCCGACCCTAACGATGTGCTCCGATTTCGCCTTGGCCAAAGCCTTCTTATAAGATCTGGAAGCAGCATTGAGCTCCCGCTTCTTCAAGTAGCTGTTGGGTTCCTGACGCCTCCTAGCATCATTCCATGCTACGTACGCGGACCGCTTCCGGTGTGCAGCGTCACGACTGGCAGAATTATACCAGGGTGCACTGCGACCCCCGACGGGCACCACAGAGGAAGGAATAAAAAGTTCCATCCCCTGCAGCACCACGTCTTTAAAACGGTCCGCACAGGCGTCAGGGTCATCATCGAAGAAGCAGAGCTGCCTCCATGGGTAGGATGCGAAGAATTCACGTAATCCAACCCATTCTGCTGACCCATATTTCCAAACCCTACGATACCCGGTCGTCGGTTGACGAACAGGGCGTGGGATTGGCAGAACGGCACGGATAAGGCAGTGATCTGATGACCCTAAAGGGGCATCAACCACCACGCTATATCCGGCCGGGTTTGTGGTCAGCAGAAGATCCAACAAAGAAGGCTCGTGCCCCTCAATATCTGGAATGCGGGTGGGCTGCATCACCAGTTGAGAGAGCCCATAAGCCAAGGCGAAACCGTAGGCAGCCCGGCCGGGAAGATCAGTGGTTCTGGATCCCAACCACTCTTGGTGATGAGCGTTGAAATCGCCAAGAACCACCACCTCCGCCGTCGGGTACTGCTCAAGCACACGCCCAGTCCCCACTTGTACATGCTCAAACAGAGCTGATCCTGCATCACTGCTGTGGGACCTGTACAGGCAGGCAAAGATACGGGTACAACCGCCGTGATCAATGCGCAACCACAATAGAGACAGGTCCCGTTGTTCGAGGCCCCTCAAGCGGCGACAACAGACATCCGCCCGGACAAACACGCATACCCCAGCCTTACGCAGGAAGGTGTGCTCCAAAACGTAGCCGGGGTAGTTGATGTAGGATGTGTCATCCGGAGAGGAAATCTGTGTCTCAGTCAAAAAGAGTAAGGCAGGCCGCGCCGTCTCGAGATGGTGATGGACGGCATCGAGGTTGCTATGTAGTCCCCTCACATTGCAGAAGTCCACAGTAAATGTGGGAAGGGGATCCGCCAAAAAAACCTTTTTCTTTTTTGACATTTTTCATGTTGGGGTTACACCCGTCTTTTTATTAAAAAAAAAAGACGGCAAAAAAAAAATGATATGGGTAAGGATTGCCGACAGCAGTGTATCCACAGTGCACGAAAAAATTGTCGTACCTAAGTCCCGAACAACACCCGGGCTGTGTGATTAGCCGGCGCGAAGCACGAGAGGGCCCCCAGTCCACTCCGGGCGCGATCGTCGGGTCCCAATCCGGTCTCCGACTCCGGCACGACGACCGCGCAACGGTATTTTTCGCCAGTTGGCAGGACAGCCTCCCGGGGCGGAGTTCAGTAGTGACACCCGGGTTCGGGTCCTCTACTGACCGGCGGGCGGCGGCGGACACCGTTTCACTGGGTCTCACTGAACCCCGCGCCGGCCAATCACGCCCAAAGTATTGAACGAGATCAGCACACCACACGTTCCCGCACCGTGGACCAACACTGCCGACACTCGGGATGGGAGGGGGGGATAGGGAATAGCTCCCGGCTACCCAGTCCTTTCACCGGAACACGGTAAGACCGTTATGGCGGCAAAAATAGACTGGGCGGTGGTACCTACCCGGACGTCTCTCGATCTGGCCAGCAGGATTGACACCCAAGAGTAACTATCCTGCCAGCCAGCGCGAGAGTCCTACCACCTAGTACCTTCACCAAGACTTAGAAGAACATCGGAGAATTCTTGAGTCTAAATTGGGGATGAATCTACTTCGTAGGTTTGCTTGTTCTTCAAAATCACTCACAAAATAAATTTGCAAAAATTTTGAAATATCTGTAGGTAGCAGCGAACCAATTTGATGGTAAACTTGTCCCTGGATCTTGAATGTCGGCATGAACCCTGTTTCAACGATTTGATTTGCACCAAACGAAGTCATCTGTAAGGCGCTATTATAGGCTCGAATGTTTTTTAAAAAATGGCTGGACCCGGATGTTCGCCGCTTAGTAAGAGTTTCAACAGTTCTGGTGGGTCTTGCATAGACTCCAAGCGTACCTTACCAGATGCACAACACATCCCATTGGGCTCCCCTCTCCATTTGCGGGCTCGACAAAGGGCGCACACTTCTTCTAAGTTTGCTAATATCTCCGTGTGCGGCGTAGTTAATCGCAACATTGTACATGAATCCACTTCCCTCTTTATTTAGCCACGGTTGCTCTTGCAACTCTTGCATTCCGTCCCAGTCTTGCGATACATGAGCAGAAGTATCGTCACGTACGTCCTGATAACTTTGCTGAGCAGCTGTACTACGCTCTTCAAGCTGCTCATCAGTCTCCAACGACCGTGAAAGAGCAGGCTGAGAGTGATCTCTGCTTAACTGAGTATCCTGCTCTTCAAGATATTCGATCGACTGACTTTCCGCAATGTGTTCTTAAAGATTAGCCAATAGCCAACCTAGCTTCATGCTCAACGGCGGTTTCTAGACATCGAGCTAACCTTTTCCTTCGAGTATCGTTTGAACATTGGGATAAATTTGATCGTTATCCAGGCATTTTAAGTATTTTAAGTAGAAACTAAATAATAATATAATGATAGCTAAAGAGTTCAATTTGACTAACCACACGATGACATATAGCAAAGCAGGTAACCTCAGTTTTGACATTTGGTGTACGAAATGATAGCGCGATTCAGAATAACTCAAATTTATACGCCAACGCCATCTAGTTAGCAAATAGGAAACATTGTCCCAAAATGACATAATCAAATTTAAATTATTTATATCAACAAAAAAATGCTTCCATATGTAATTCAACTTGAAGACCAATAGATGTCGTTGCTCTAAAATTGCTTAATGAAATTTATTTATATGTATAGATCTTGCTAATCTTTGAAACGAATTAAATACACATTTTTTAAGAAGGAACAGAACTCTTTGTATCTATGACAATTAAAAAAATAACCATTGACAGTGCCAAAAATGACACAATCAAATTTAAATTATGGTATAAGAGCTAGCAACGTTTTTGACAGGGTATTTACCGATACGGACTGTCTAGTAGTAGCCTCCAGCCGGTAGTTTTAGTTTAAATTTTTTTTTAAGATATTTTTCTTTAAATTATTTTTATTGTACTTTTTGCTGCATTAATTTATTATTGCCAGATATTTTTTGTTGTTTTTCTGTGCCAGACGCTAACTCTGAATGATTTTTTTTAATGAATCTTTTTAAGCACTTAAAAACCTAAAATTAATTTGCCAACTGATATAAAAGTGAAAGAGTATGAGAGATAGCATATATAAAAATAAAAACTGGCTTTACTGAAATGTTTGTTTTCCCGACGTTGCTAGCTCTTGTACTAATAAAAAAAATGCTTCCACATGAAATTTGACTTAAACGCCGATAGATGTCGGTGCTCTAAAATTTTTGAATGAAATTTATTATATTTATATCCCGTTCCTCGGAAATGATAGTACCATAATATATAGCCTATGTGTTGACCCGACCTCTAAGCAATATTCTTGCCAAATATGAAGTAAATCCGTGCAGTAGTTTTCTAGTTTACCCCGGACAAAGCTGAATTTTGTACCATACTAAATGTATTGATTCTGCATCGCGGTGACTTTATGTGCAACGGTTGTATGACTTGGGGGAGTGTATTTTGAAGTTTTGACTTTTCTATCATTTTATTATATGTATAGAATAGATATAGATAGATATAGATAATTTCGCGGGAATTTAGGATATTTTAAGTTGTTCCCGCATTCGAAAATTTGATTTCTGGATCCGCCTATAGATTCTGTACGATGCAATCCATATTTAAACGTTCGTCTGTCAAATGTTGCCCATAAATGGCACTATTAGACACCAATTTTGGTTCCTCCTCCATATACCATTAATATATTAGTATTTAGATGTACTTTTTATTGCAATTTATTTAATGTAAACGTGATCAAATTGTGGATTTTGTCATTATTTATTTATGAACCATAAAGGTTTAAAAATGATACTTGTAAATAAATAAAATGTATTCAAATAAAATTATGTAAGAATTAGTTTTGCGTTTCATTCACTATCAGCTGACCTGTGCAACTTCGTCTGCGTCATAAAGGGAAATAGTATATCCTATAGCCTACCTCGATTGGGGGCGGCGCGACGGGAAGGAGTGCCGATGGCGTAACGCGTCGCGTCGTCCCTCATAACCCCGTGCTGGGTTCTGGCCTCAGCCGGGGTTCGGACGCTGAAAGTGAGCGGTTGGAGGTTTCAGTGCGGTTCAACTCCCACATACGGGTGGGGATCCGGTGATTTCCTCCAACTAAAAAAAAGCCTACCTCGATAAATGAACTTTTCAAAAACTGAAAGAGTCTTTGAAATCGGACCAGTAGTTTCGGAGTCTATTCGAGACAAACAAACAATCAAACCTTTCCTCTTTATAATATTAGTAGGTATAGATTAGTATATAGGGTGATTTCTTAGTGAGGGTACATATTGAAGGTCATGGTAGCTGATGGTTATATACGACCAGTAAAAATATTATTACCAAAGAATATGCCTTAGTAATCGCTACTTAAAAATATCTAAAATTCTTGCAAAATGATGGTCTTCCGACAGCTGATAGGTGTGGCGGAGGCGTGGGGTGCGCGAAATCACTAGAGGTCATTAGTCAACACTCTTTAAGCCGAAATTGCTTATGTTTGAGGTAGTTTTGTCGAATTTAGATTTAAAAAAAAAAAAAATATTTTGTAAATTTACTTATTTTTTGTAATATTCCGTATTAGAACAGAGTACTCATCACCCTCCTGCAATATGTACCCTGTCTAACAAATCACCCTGTAGATCAACTGACCTCTTGAAATTTCGTGTAAGTGGGAAAAAAAGTAACTTATCATCACTACATTTTTTTTTTAGTTGGAGGAAATCACCGGATCCGGTATGTGGGAGTTGAACCGCACTAAAACCTCCAACTGCTCACACTCAGCGTCCGAACCCCGGCTGCGGCCAGAACCCAGCACGGGGTTGAAAAATGAAAATCTGCCTGTATTAATTAATCCGTACCGGATCCGCCGGATCCGGCCGAATTGACGCTAAGCCGGACTGGATCCGGTCTTTTGGATTGCAATCCCTACTATCATTGCAGAGGTTCATGAGCGACGGTAACCACTTACCATCAGGTGGACTGTAGCTGCGTTTACCTATCTTACAATCAAAATAATATTAAGTAATATAATTTATAAGTATTTAATTAAATTGAGACTAATAATAAATTGGTGAATGTTGAACATTAAAAAAACCCAATAATGATAAAAAAATGTTATTTAGTTTTTCAAACACTTTTGTGGGCAGGAAATAGATAATAATATATGTGGTATATCGAAGCCACGTTTGGAAAAGTTCTATATCTATTTTCATTTACAACTTGATCATCGAAGAGTGAGGGTTGTACCCTATTTTAAAACAATGGGGCTTGTTTCACGCTTCATAGTTTTGGAAATTATTGGGGTAAGTTCTGTTTAATTTTTCTACTATTATTACTTGATTATCACATGTTATTTTGCCTAATAGCACTGCTTAACACGATCACTGCTACACGAGGCCTAAATGACCCGTGCAACTTCCGGTGCGAAGAACATAACATGATATAGGAGGTGGGGTCTAATAGACCGCGTATCACCCTAACGTCTAGTCACTACTTTTAAATACTGAATTTAAAACGCTTTGACCGACTTCCAGAAAGGAGGAGGTACTCGATTCGTTTTTTTTTTTTTGCTTCTTCCTTCATAACTTTAGTTTGGGTGGACCGATTTGAATGATTCTGGTGTCAGATGAAAGGTGATGGTTTTGGGGTACATATATATTTTTAAAGATCTTACAAGTACTTTTGGATCTATGTCTAAAAATGTGATTTTTTTAACATACAAAATTTCAATTGAAATCGGTCGTTTTCATTTTTGTTATAAAAATTGTATTTTAATCCCACGTAGGCTGACGAGTTTACGGTCCATCTGATGGCAAGTGGTTTCTATCGCTCATGGACCTATACACTATTAGGGCATTTAAATAAAGATCTTGAATATAATGTAGAAGCAAAGTTCTAGTTAAGACAAGTAAAACAAATCTAAGTACGACAGGTCTATCTTTTTACTACAGTATCTTATAACCACCTTCCGACACCATCATCAGATCATTAAATAAATTAAAATAAATAAATTAATTAAATAATTTATTTTTAAACATAAAACTAATTTACATAAGGAGTTCAACAATGGCCCCCGCACTAGGGTAGGCCTGTATCGCTAGGCCGTAAGGATTATACAATTATAGTTTCCAAATGAAAGATGGAAGAGAAAACAGCGGACCTACCAGCGGATATACCTACAAAATTTCACTTCAGAAAATTATTTAGATTCAATTCACAAGATTCCACCCGAACTTAAATAGATACATCCAGTATAAGTCAAAAAAAGCATTTTAAATGTTGATAAATCTTGACAGATCTTCGTTTTGTTGTACGGAGATAATGTGGAGGCATTTCCTGCGAAAACTACTCAGTCTCTTCAATCTATATCTTCTGAAACATTAGTAAGTACCAACTTGAACAGAAAAACAATATATGCTTAAAGACCTACTACTACACAAAAACATATTACATACAGAAATCTCTTTTTTGTAGTCAAATATTTAACTGTTTACAAAATCCCACAAGATGTTCAAAACCTACCTATACATAGGTTTAAGAAAACTATTAAAGAACGTCTGTGCAAGAAAGCCTACTATAAGGTCAATGATTACCTGGACGATTGCACGAAGTGGGAATGAGTTTCTCGCCAAGGTTATTTCATTATAGTAATCGTTTTTTTTTTTGTATATTTAATGTAAAATTGTATAATACTGTACAAATATTTTAAAAAAATGCTCATTATACAAAAAACAAGACATGCCCGTTGAGTTTCTTGCCAGTTCTTCTTAGGACGGTGGCTATAATTATTATTTTTTGTGTCCAAACTGGTGGTAGTTTTTAACTTTTGACGTCAACAAGAATGAGTACGTCATCAATGTTGAAAATAAAGTATTTCATTTCATTTCACTGTAAAAAATATATTAAAGAATATTTATTTTACTAAATACAAGCTTTTGCTTTACACTTTTTGTGGCCGTATGTTCTTATTTCTAGTTTTACATTAAATAAACTCGTTCCTATAGATTACAGATAACATCAGATAAAATTTAAGAAGGTTTGTACGTAAAATATAATTACAACCTCCAAAATGGTTTTGTAGCGAAAAAGTTATTAAATACTTTCATGCATTTTCAACGTGTTCTCACCACGATATTTAATTAATTGAGTTGTCTCGATATTTCAACGTTGTTGCAAACGTCATGATCACGAGAAGACTGGATAATGCGGGTCGATTTAATTTATAGAAAACCGCGAGTGTCGGAATAAGTTGATAAGTTATTAAAACGTTTTATATCGTTGTTTTTTGTTTTAAAAGTTTTTCAATATTTATTAAAATTGTTGTTTGAAAATGAAAACCGCAGCTGCTAGTGAACCTTATCTTTTGGTTTCTTTATCAACGTTTTACTATAAAACAATAACAATATTCCCTGAATTATTTGTTCATAGAATCCGTCACATACAATTTTTTTTTTTAATACTATGAAGCTTACTATGTAGGCTCGTCTGCCTACAGGCCTAATCGTAAGTGGTTACCTTGGTTAATAGACCTTTGCAATGTCAGGGGACCCTGAAAGGTCTAAAGGAAAGGTCAAGGTCAATAGGGAAAATAACCATCAGTGCAATTGCCATTCATTTTTCATTCTATGCAACAGATTCACAAAGGATAGAATCCATACAGAGAGCTTTCACCAGATATCTAGCTTTCATATCCACTGGTGTGAGTCACCGCTCGCCTTACGAAGATCGTTTAGACTTCTTCAAAATGAGAACTCTTCGAGAACGCCGTCGCATGCATGACCTCGCTTTTCTTTCCAAAATTTGTAATGGCACTTTCAACTGCAACAGCTTAACTAATGCTATCTCATATTCCGTTCCATTGAAACTCCCTAGATATCCAATCACAAACACATTCTACATACCGCGATACAGCACAAACCTGGGATTGAATTCTCCTATTGCTAGATGTTGTAAAGAGTACAACGAATTGTGTAAAGCAGTTCCAAAAGTCGACATAAACCACATGTCACTGATTTCTCTCAGAAATGCGTTTCTATCGCGTCATGATTCCAAATTATAGTTTACAAATTTATTTTATTTTTTTTATTCACTTTAATTTGTTTAAATCTTTAGAATTATATATTTTTTTTCATTACTAAGTTTTTTCTATAATTTTCATTCATTTATAATTATTTTTTATTTGTAATTCTCATCACACTTTTAATTTAATTATGTTTATACTAGAATGCTGTGTGTATCTATAATTGGCTACCATATTAGAAGTTAAGTTATGTAACATAAGTACAACAGTAGTGAACAATGTGTAAGCTGTGATACTCCATTTATAAATAAATAAATAAATAAATGTTATAAATGAAAGCTTCCAAAACTTTCCTTTCAATTTTTCATTTTACTACTATTTTTTCAGACTGAATCATCTCCTACAATATTTGGGTAAGTAGAAATATAAAAGAAACACATTAAATAATAAAAAAAGTATAATGAAAAACAAGTCCGTTACAATTTTTAACAAACTAACATAAAAACTTAATATTCAATTTAAATCAAGGTACACAATAGAAAATTTAGTTTAATTTAGTTTTAATAATAGGTTCAAACGTAAAAGTCAAATCAAAACTCATTTAAATTAAAATAATCATCATCAGCCTATAGAGGTCCATTGCTGGACATAGCCTCCCCCAAACCGGTCCTGTGCTGTCTGCATCCAGTGACTTCCCTTAGAAGCAATTTAGAATCATCATCATCAGCCCACACTCGTCCACTGCTGGACATAGATCTCCTCTAAACTTCACCACAAAGTGGCTCCATTGACCGAGTCAATCTAGAACACCACACTCAAATTAACTAGAATCAAATTTCAGATTCGATGAAACAAAAGCATTACATGAAGAATCAACGAAAGCATCGGAAGGTTCACCTTTCAAAGAAATTCAGAAGAACAATGTAACAAAGGCATTTCAACAGGAAGAATTACACACTACCATACCATACAGTAATATAATGAAAAAATTACGTTCGTTACCAAACGATATGCCAAAAGTTCCGAAAAGTCGAGTAACATGGTCTTTAGATTCCAGAACAGATCCTTGGTCTCCTTTTGCATTACCAGATTTGCGACATTATACTTTATTTGATCGCTCGAATACTTTACCTATAGATTATGAAGATAAAAGGCCTTCACTGTTAGTACCCAATTTTGATGCATCGTCATCAGAAGAGTTTACGACGAAAGACCCAACTTATGCATTACTATCGGAGAAGCATTCAACATTTAATTTACCCAATTACTTCAATACACCAGCTGCGGGTTCTGAAGAAGATATAAGGCCTTCACTATTAGAACCCTATTCTAACGCATTGCAACCAAAAACACCTTTTGAATTGTTTCTAATGCCACATCCAGATTCTAATGCATTGTCAGAAGGACCTAATCCTTTTAATGCATTGTTAGAAGAACCTAATCCTTTTGATTTGTTTAGTTACACAGAATCACCTCTTACAGAATCTGCTAGTGAGATGTCTATACTGCCACATCCAGATTCTAATGCATTGTCAGAAGGACTTAATCCTTTTAATGCATTGTTAGAAGAACCTAGTCCTTTTGATTTGTTTAGTTACACAGAATCACCCCTTACAGAATCTGCTAGTGAGATGTCTATACTGTCGCAACCAGAATCTAATGCATTGTCAGAAGGACCTAATCCTTTTAATGCATTGTTAGAAGAACCTAGTCCTTTTGATTTGTTTAGTTACACAGAATCACCACTTACAGAATCTACCAGTGAGATGTCTATAATGTCACTACCAGATTCTAATGCATTGTCAGAAGGACCTAATCCTTTTAATGCATTGTTAGAAGAACCTAGTCCTTTTGATTTGTTTAGTTACACAGAATCACTACCTACAGAATCTGCCAGTGAGATGTCTATACTGTCGCAACCAGATTCTAATGCATTGTCAGAAGGACCTAATCCTTTTAACACGTTTGCTGCGTAACAGGCCGATATCGGCCTGCCGCGGTACTTCAGCTGGTGACCGATACCGCACTGAGCGCGCGCGCCGCCAGTTAGTGTTGTGCCATATCATTGATCTGACGTTGCGTTCGTAACTATTGTCATTATTTTGCATGGCCTTCGTGCATGAGCTTTATGCTGACTCCACTATTTTTCTGCGAGCAACGTATGGCGTTTTTTGCACTACTGCTTCTATTGTGGTATGTTATGGCACTATTTATTTTACACGGCCAATTTTTTTCTTTCTAATATCGACCTATGTTCTTTGGGAAAACTAGTTCAGTGACTCGGTTGCATCTCAGGAACCACGCTTCATACTTACTACCTTATTGCATTATATTCTTGTTTAGACGTTTATTAAGTGAATAATTGTATTCCTACAATGCGATTAAAATGCTAAGCGAACAAAGAGCCGCCACGCCATCTTGCCATTTCCATTGGTCAAACCTTGGTCAACAACTTCAGATTTGTTTTCTCACTCTCTCGCACTTATTGTGTTAGAAAGAGACAGCAACACTTAAGGGAAGTTTTGATTTTTTTTGACAGTTGTTCCTCTTTTTTGAGATAATTTAAGAAAAAAAAATTAATTTCAGAAAATCAAGTAAAACATAAGGACAATGACCATATCCTTGAGATGAGCGCTAAACGAAGAAATTGTGCAGGGTACTAGTACCCAAGCAAAAAAAAAGGTTAAGAAAATAAAAAAATATTGCAGGAAATGCAACCAACATCTTTGCGTAACATGTTTCAAAGACAGGCATGAGTAAATAAAAACATTTTGCAGTTCTTTTACGATAATTCTGTTTTATTTTCGATATGCCCTTATTTTTCTCTGTCCCATCACTACTAAAAATACTTTCTAGTGCGGTTCAGGTCGATAACGATCTGCCGCTTTTCCTGCTTTATTTCTCATTTCCTGTTTGGCAGATCCCGGGGCGAATCAAACTTAAGGAAGCTGGATTCAAGGTCATTCTAACAATATAAAAAAAAAATTATGCATTATGTTTCCACAAATTTATAGCAATTATCAAACAATCTTAGTGCTGGTGGGTCTGGAAAGACCTGCCACGCACTGGCGGAAATATCATTGGGGGCGCATTTTGGCCCGCCACCGCACCAGATGAAGAATTATGATTTTACTTGTCGCAGTAAACGTGTTAATGCATTGTTAGAAGAACCTAGTCCTTTTGATTTGTTTAGTTACACAGAATCACTACCTACAGAATCTGCTAGTGAGATTTCTATACTGTCGCAACCAGATTCTAATGCATTGTCAGAAGGACCTAATCCTTTTAATGCATTGTTAGAAGAATCTAGTCCTTTTGATTTGTTTAGTTACACAGAATCACCCCTTACAGAATCTGCCAGTGAGATGTCTATACTGTCGCAACCAGATTCTAATGCATTGTCAGAAGGACCTAATCCTTTTAATGCATTGTTAGAAGAACCTAGTCCTTTTGATTTGTTTAGTTACACAGAATCACTACCTACAGAATCTGCCAGTGAGATGTCTATAATGTCACTACCAGATTCTAATGCATTTCCACCAAAAGGACCTAATCCTTTTAATGCATTGTTAGAAGAACCTAGTCCTTTTGATTTGTTTAGTTACACAGAATCACCACTTACAGAATCTACCAGTGAGATGTCTATAATGTCACTACCAGATTCTAATGCATTTCCACCAAAAGGACCTAATCCTTTTGATTTGTTTAGTTACACAGAATCACCACTTACAGAATCTACCAGTGAGATGTCTATAATGTCACTACCAGATTCTAATGCATTTCCACCAAAAGGACCTAATCCTTTTGATTTGTTTAGTTACACAGAATCACCACTTACAGAATCTACCAGTGAGATGTCTATAATGTCACTACCAGATTCTAATGCATTTCCACCAAAAGGACCTAATCCTTTTAATGCATTGTTAGAAGAACCTAGTCCTTTTGATTTGTTTAGTTACACAAAATCACCCCTTACAGAATCTACCAGTGAGATGTCTATAATGTCACTACCAGATTCTAATGCATTTCCACCAAAAGGACCTAATCCTTTTAATGCATTGTTAGAAGAACCTAGTCCTTTTGATTTGTTTAGTACCACAGAATCACTACCTACAGAATCTGCTAGTGAGATGTCTATACTGTCGCAACCAGATTCTAATGCATTGTCAGAAGGACCTAATCCATTTGATTTGTTTAGTACCACAGAATCACTACCTACAGAATCTGCTAGTGAGATGTCTATACTGTCGCAACCAGATTCTAATGCATTGTCAGAAGGACCTAATCCTTTTGATTTGTCTAGTTATACAGAATCACTACCTACAGGACCTAATCCTTTTGATTTGTCTAGTTATACAGAATCACTACCTACAGGACCTAATCCTTTTAATGCATTGTTAGAAGAACCTAGTCCTTTTGATTTGTCTAGTTACACAGAATCACTACCTACAGAATCTGCCAGTGAGATGTCTATACTGTCGCAACCAGATTCTAATGCATTGTCAGAAGGACCTAATCCTTTTAATGCATTGTTAGAAGAACCTAGTCCTTTTGATTTGTTTAGTTACACAGAATCACTACCTACAGAATCTGCCAGTGAGATGTCTATACTGTCGCAACCAGATTCTAATGCATTGTCAGAAGGACCTAATCCTTTTAATGCATTGTTAGAAGAACCTAGTCCTTTTGATTTGTTTAGTTACACAGAATCACTACCTACAGAATCTGCCAGTGAGATGTCTATACTGTCGCAACCAGATTCTAATGCATTGTCAGAAGGACCTAATCCTTTTGATTTGTCTAGTTATACAGAATCACTACCTACAGGACCTAATCCTTTTAATGCATTGTTAGAAGAACCTAGTCCTTTTGATTTGTTTAGTTACACAAAATCACCCCTTACAGAATCTGCTAGTGAGATGTCTATACTGTCGCAACCAGATTCTAATGCATTGTCAGAAGGACCTAATCCTTTTGATTTGTCTAGTTATACAGAATCACTACCTACAGGACCTAATCCTTTTAATGCATTGTTAGAAGAACCTAGTCCTTTTGATTTGTTTAGTTACACAAAATCACCCCTTACAGAATCTGCTAGTGAGATGTCTATACTGTCGCAACCAGATTCTAATGCATTGTCAGAAGGACCTAATCCTTTTAATGCATTGTTAGAAGAACCTAGTCCTTTTGATTTGTTTAGTTACACAGAATCACTACCTACAGAATCTGCCAGTGAGATGTCTATACTGTCGCAACCAGATTCTAATGCATTGTCAGAAGGACCTAATCCTTTTGATTTGTCTAGTTATACAGAATCACTACCTACAGGACCTAATCCTTTTAATGCATTGTTAGAAGAACCTAGTCCTTTTGATTTGTTTAGTTACACAAAATCACCCCCTACAGAATCTGCTAGTGAGATGTCTATACTGTCGCAACCAGATTCTAATGCATTGTCAGAAGGACCTAATCCTTTTAATGCATTGTTAGAAGAACCTAGTCCTTTTGATTTGTTTAGTTACACAAAATCACCCCTTACAGAATCTGCTAGTGAGATGTCTATACTGTCGCAACCAGATTCTAATGCATTGTCAGAAGGACCTAATCCTTTTGATTTGTCTAGTTATACAGAATCACTACCTACAGGACCTAATCCTTTTAATGTATTGTTAGAAGGACCTAGTCCTTTTGATTTGTTTAGTTACAAAGAATCACCACTTACAGAATCTACCACCAAGATTTCCAAACGTTTATTACCTGATACTAATACGATGTCATCAGAAGAACTTACAACGGATAAATCGTCTTCTAATACAGAAAATCTATCTACAAATAATATTCCATCTTTGAATCCAGCTATATATTCTTCTACTGCATCATCAGATGCGCCTACTTCACCAACTATTGATTCTACAACTGAACAATTGTCTTCTTTACCGAAAACTGAATCTATAAATCCTGCGAAAGAGATATCTTTACCTATTGTTCCAAAAAAGACTATTTCTTTGAGTAATTCGTTGCTTTTAGATACAATTACTCAAAACTTAAAGTTGTTTTTTAATTTTTCAATGGAATAATATTTAATGATGTTACATATTGAAAGAGGGAGGGAGGATGAGCACTCTGTTCTAATCCGGAATATGAAAAAAATTAGGTTAAATTAGTGACAAAAAAAATTGGTAAACTTTTTTAATTTTTGGGTAATAGTGTTGTAGTAACAACCTCTAGTGATGTCGCGCTTCCCACACCTCCGTCACACCCATCAGCAACAATAGTTTTGCAAGAATTTTAGACACTTTTGAGTTGCGTTTACTATGGTTTTGTGCCATATTATTTGATTATAATTATCGTCATCAACGAATCACCCTATATAGTTTTTAACCCTTTCAGGACAATAAGATGGCTGACACTAAATATGCGAATACTACACAATATTTAACTTATTCTGTAAAGTAAGATCACTAGAAAAACATAGTAGGGTGTACAAATTTAATTTTCCTATTAATTTCATATGAAACATTTTAACACAACGTACCTTCGTTTGACTTTCATTAAAAAAATATAGATCCAATAATATATAATCAATAATGATTTTTGTAGAAGGGAAAAATATTTCCTTTGAGCGTGAAAGGGTTAACAGAAAAAGTGAAATATGAAAACAGAGTGTAGAACCGTTAGTATAAGAATCAAACATTATTAAAAAGCTTATAATGTACAGTTTGTTTTATTATAGTTATTTAATCCAAGTCTAAACCTGTCTAATTGTTAGATGATCATTATTATAAAATTAGTATTAGCAATGGTATTTAAACGGTACTGAAAAAATGGAGTGAGTGAAAAATACGTTTGGCTACCATTTGGAAGTTGTCATTAATTGGACTTCGCTATTAATTGGGTTGGGCATTTTATTTCTATAAATTAATTTCTAAAAATAACACTAAACAGGAAAAGAATATGACACAATCTGTCAATACATTTTCACAACAATTCGAATTTCAAATAAAGCGCGCCAACTTTCCTTCTTAATTTTAAAAAGAATATTTACAAAAGAGGTTTTAATAATAATTACTAAAACTATTTGCAGATGGCGCTGTCATCGTATGCTTTACAATTTTTTTTATTGGACTACAAAACTGGTCATTACAAACATTTGATACTAGGAGCTAACTTAATTTCTATTGAGCGATATGAATGACCTGCTGGATGTAGACACAGCATGCAAATCAAAAATTATACACGTTAACAATTCTAAAAACATTAAGGATAAATATAAATACTTACATACATATTTTAAACGTATAAAATAAATATAATGCATGCTTAATAATAAACTGACCGATTACGAGTTCGGTCAAAAATTAGATAGATACACACTTTGGCTTTGGGCTTTTTTTCTCGATGCCCTCTATCGCCCAATCCAAGAGATTTTTCGATATCTCTGTCCCAGGCGTAGAAACTCCTATATCGGACGGTTAGAGATTTTAGTGCGGTTCAACTCCCACATATCCCAATGATTCGGTGATTTCCTCCAACTTAATAAAAGGTCAGATCTGTATCAAATTTAAATGCGAAAATTTTCAGTTGCTTTGCAAATCGGTTTATCTAGAAAAAAATACACAAACACGCACAGAAAATCGTGAAATGTCTGTTAAATTTTACATTTTTTAACACAGACTCAAAAGTACTTGTTTGATCTTTTCGGGTATTTGCCCACCTCTCACTCCCACCACTGTAACTCCTGTGTAGCCAAGATCCACAGCGGCGACCACCGTAATGACTCTGAGCAGTGAAGACCAGGAACCCGAGGGAAAGCTAACTTCCCTAAGCCCCGCAATGAATTTAATATAGAAGGAGGATCTCAACGTGTTTGCCATTCCGTTATTAAATCATTGCTAACGTCATCGAGTGGATTATAAAATCGTTGTATTTTGAGTTGATCACGCGGTAGTAGAAATTGACACGCTTCGTCGTTGTTTGATCTGTAAAAAATAATAATTGAGACCCCATGACAATTGACGACCATCCTTTAATTTAATGAAAGAATCATTTGAATCTGTTTTAAAAAATATAGAACAATTTAGACATAGACATCCTTTATTTGTGGTAAAAATGGTACAAAACAATAAAAAGAAATAAAACATCAAACAATAACATATTATTACATTTTCACCACAAACCAGCCGAGACTCAGCGTATTGGTGAATATTGACATAGATAATAAAATCAATGTCAACATCCAGCGCTGGTTTTCAGTCTCAGCTAACAGTGACGTTACAAATGGTCGGTTAACTTACAGCTACAGGGGGCGGCGCGACGGGAAAGAGTACCTTGGGCGTAACGCGTCGCGCCGTCCCTCATAACCCCGTGCTGGGTTCTGGCCTCAGGCGGGGTTCGGACGCTGAGTGTGAGCGGTTGGAGGTTTTAGTGCGGTTCAACACCCACATACCGGTGATTTCCTCCAACTAAAAAAAAAAAAAAAAAAAAAAACTTACAGCTACAAAGTGGTAAAAAATATAACTTAAATTAAGCTAAATAACCAAAAATAGCAAAAAACTTTGAATAAAAACAAGTTTTATTTAATAATTAAGCGCACTCCGGGGACACAACCCTATCAGATACTATTAATTTTATTTTATTTTCTGTGTTTTTGGTTATATAAGTTTTAAGAATATTGTTTTACGTATATGTCATTATTATAATGTTATACCTACATATATTGTTTAATAAGAAAATTGTATGTTCTACGTTCTTTTTTTTATGTTATTAGTTTATATCTTTGTGTCCTCTTTGTGTGTGTGGAATAAAGTTGTTTTCTTTCTTTCTTTCTTTTAGCTTTTTTAAATTATAACTTTTATTTACTTCCTTTGTTTCGAAAGTCGATCAAAATTAACGGTCTAGTGTTAAGGCTACTCCACAAAACCTTTGTTTTATATCAATATTTTACATTTATTTATTTGTGGTTCAGGAAAAATCCACCGTTAATGTTTGATCTGTGTTTATGTATGAAACTATATTGATAAGGACCATTTGTTAGTCAGACATCGCCTCTTATGGCTATAATACGTAAAATAAGTTATTTATTTTTAGCTTTGTAAGTTTAATATGATTGTGAGAACGACAAACATCGTGTTCATTGAAATTATTGTGGTATGTTTTCTTTTTTGACTGACTTCCAAAAAGGTCCAAATTTTTTTATTTTATTTTTGTTCCTCGATAACTTTAGTTTGGGTGGACCGATTTGAATGATTCTGGTGTCAGATGAAAGGTAATGGCTGGACTTAGGTCCCATTGTTTTTTTTTAAAGATCGAACAAGTATTTTTGGATCTGTGTTTAGAAATGTGTATATGGGCAAAATTTCTTGGTTTGCTATGCGTTTATGCGTGTATGTCCTTTTTATATGAACCGATTTCGATGATTTTTTTTTTATTAGAGAGAAGACATTTTCATTATTATCTTTTATAAATTTGATAAAGATCTGACAGGTAGTTTTGGTGCTATACTTGGGGAATGGTTCGTTTAGCACACTAATAAAATATTACACACATAGGTATAAGTTCTTTAAAACTTCACTTTGTTATTTATGATATTGATTCAGAATATCTTGTACTTACGCACGGTCGTTGTACTTTGTGGCGACCAATAATAGCATGCGAGATCCTGAATCGCGGGATCAACATTTGCAGCATTCGGCGCATATATACGACATCTATACATGGTATAAATGGCGTCATTCTGTTGTTCATGATGTTGATTCCGGATGTAATAATTCTATGATTTCAACACAGAAGTTGCAAGCGATAAGGAACGTGTTTTAAAAGATTTTGATCACAGCGCCATCTAGCGATAATAATCTAAAACAAAAAAGTGTCGTAACTTTTCGTAAGATTTTTTTCCGTCTAGCCCCCTTTCACAACGCGCGATAAGGAACTTCGTTCCAATAACCATCTAATTTTTATTCTTCTGTACAGTATTTCAGTCTGTATGGTGGTATCTATTACGCTAACGTCGTGGCAGTACCTACTTTCATTGCTATGGACAAAACAATACTTTACAGACAAATGGTAAGTATTCATTTGACTCAATCCTACCAAATGAAAGGAAGTAAATATTAAATACTACATATTACTTATAGTATACTAGCAGGCCCGCGAAACTTCGTCTGCGTCACTTTCAATTAAAATGTAGCTTATGTTCTTTCTCAGGGTCTAAAGATTGTCTGTGCCAAATTTCGACAAAATCGGTTGGGATGTTTAAGCGGGAAAGCGGAACAGACAGATAGAGTTACTTTCGCATTTATATTATTAGTAGGGAAGGGATTTGTTTAATTTTCTTTGGAATTATATAAAGTTTTGGTTCTAAGTTTTCTATGAACATAATCATCATTATTAAGCCTATAGACGTCCACAACTGGACATAGACCTCGCCACAACGACCGGTCCTGCGCTATCTGCATCCAGTGACCTCCCGCGATCCTGACCAGGTCGTCGGTCCATCTTGTGGGAGGTCTGTCCGTGTTGCGTCTACCGGTTTGTGGTTGCAACTCCATGAAATATTTCCTTGAACGCTTTTCAATAAAACATATAGTACAGCGCGATATTGTAAGCTATTCTTTGTGACTTTAGATATGTGAAAAGTTGTTTTTAAAAAATAGTCTTGTAAAGAAATTAAAATTTCTAGTGAACGCTTAGCAGTAGGTATAGGATAGATGAACTTATTGAATTTAACAATTTACAAACAAAGCTTCACTTATTTTTTACAGAATCAACACTTGAAGCCATCGCATATGGTCAAATTTAAAAATGGGTAAGTAAACATTTATTATCAAATTATCTATTAATTGATTTAAAAATACTCTATTTTAAAGAACAAAAAATTCAATACAAGCTTAAACACGACGGGTCTATCTTGTTTAGCACAAGAGTATATGACCACCTTCCGAATCCATCATCAGATCAGCGCCATTTTGTCATAATTATTGTCACGCGATATATATCTGCGCGCAAAATGTCAGCTCAATCGGAAACCGGGAAGTTTGTCAAATTTAGCTTGCAAGATTCTACGCGAACTTATTCATAGTTAGATCCAGTGCAAGGTAATATAAAACTTGTAAAAAAGTACGAGCTTTCTGTGTAAACATTACAAGATCCTGGATATTATCTAGCAGTAGAGTGCTAGCCAAGTCAAGTAAAACGAGCCCAAACACGATGAGTCCATTCAGTACAGCAGTTCCTTTGGCAACCTTCCGACTCCATCATCAGATCAGCTCTATTATATCATTTATATCATACATATGATAACATTGTCACACGATATTATACATAGGCGTCCACATTTTGAAATGGGTAAGTTGATCAAATATCACTAGAACGATTCCTCTCGAACAGATTTTAAAATCGAAATCTATTGAAAACTAAAGGTTGGGTTATATTATTAATTTTTTATTTTATTTTACAGAACAGTAAATGGTCGTCTAGATACAGTATGTCAGGCAGCTGGGTAAGTCCTTTTGTTTTTATTATTATCCTTTTCGTGTTCAATAATGTATTTGAAGATATTTTTGACGTGACAACGTCTTATAAATTGGTTTACCGGTGACACTTCAAGAAACTGCGTTACGCTCCGCTCACGTTATGCGCTCATAACGAGAGCGAGTGAGAGGCACGCGTCCCTTCCACTTTTTATGTCTGTCTCTCTCGCTCTTAGGCGGGCTAACCATGCCCGAGTCGTTGTCACGTAAAACTTTCGCCCGTATACCGACTTTACAGGCAACCAATTTTGTTTAATTGTAATAGATAAGCGAGCTTGCGGATCACCTGATAGTAACCCGTAGCTCATGACTTTCTGCAATGCCAGGGTATTAACTCACCTACTACGAGTATACAGAACTTTTCTTATACGAAAGAGAGATATGTCATAGCGCTCCTGAAAGTATAGTGGATATCAGTTCATCCGTTAGAGATTACCTAGAATAAAAGTATTGGTAATAGATGGCGTTAGTTGTATTTTTGCACCAAATATGACCTAAGTATCTACATCATGTTTGAAAGTATAACGTGTTACTTTTCAGATATACAAGACAGAAAAAGTTGCATAAACTAACAACATCAACGGAACAAAATATTCCGTATCGCGAAAGAAATGACCCAAATACAACGATAAACAACCATTTCTCAGTAACACCTTCAACAACTCCACATCCTACGTGGGAATTAAATGGGATACGACCGGTAATAGAAAAATCATCAACTGATACTTCAACTACAGATAAATTCGCTTTGTCTACAATAACAGAGCTGTCCGTAACTGAAGTCGATCCCAGAAAAACAGTTGAATCTGCAATGCAATCAACTGTTTCGTCAACTTCAGACAAGCAAACGATGGTCACGTTTTCAACAACTGAACTAACCTCAACTGAATCTGATCCAATGATATTAGTTGAAGCTACAGAAACACCATCAACTGTATCTTCAACCTCAGACCAGCATACGATAACCACGTATTCAACTACAGAACTAAAATTGACTGAATCTGATTCAATGACTTTAGTTGATTCTACAGCAATGTCATCAACTGAATCTATAACTGCAGACAAGCACACGATAAACACGTTTTCAACAACTAAACTATCCTCAAGTAAATCCGTCTCGACTGAAGATGAGCATGTGAAACCTACATATTCTACAACTGAACTTACCTCAACTGTATCCGATCCGACTGCAGATGAGCATGTGAAACCTACATATTCTACAACTGAACTTACCTCAACTGTATCCGATCCGACTGCAGATGAGCATGTGAAATCTACATATTCTACAACTGAACTTACCTCAACTGTACCCGATCCGACTGCAGATGAGCATGTGAAACCTACGTATTCTACAACTGAGCTTACCTCAACTGTATCCGATCCGACTGCAGATGAGCATGTGAAACCTACGTATTCTACAACTGAGCTTACCTCAACTGTATCCGATCCGACTGCAGATGAGCATGTGAAACCTACGTATTCTACAACTGAGCTTACCTCAACTGTATCCGATCCGACTGCAGATGAGCATGTGAAACCTACGTATTCTACAACTGAGCTTACCTCAACTGTATCCGATCCGACTGCAGATGAGCATGTGAAACCTACATATTCTACAACTGAACTTACCGCAACTGTATCCGATCCGACTGTAGATGAGCATGTGAAACCTACATATTCTACAACTGAGCTTACCTCAACTGTATCCGATCCGACTGCAGATGAGCATGTGAAACCTACGTATTCTACAACTGAGCTTACCTCAACTGTATCCGATCCGACTGCAGATGAGCATGTGAAACCTACGTATTCTACAACTGAACTTACCTCAACTGTGTCCGATCCGACTGCAGATGAGCATGTGAAACCTACGTATTCTACAACTGAGCTTACCTCAACTGTATCCGATCCGACTGCAGATGAGCATGTGAAACCTACGTATTCTACAACTGAGCTTACCTCAACTGTATCCGACCCGACTGCAGATGATCATGTGAAACCTACATATTCTACAACTGAGCTTACCTCAACTGTATCCGATCTGACTACAGATGAGCACGTGAAACCTACATATTCTACAACTGAGCTTACCTCAACTGTATCCGATCCGACTGCAGATGATCATGTGAAACCTACGTATTCTACAACTGAGCTTACCTCAACTGTATCCGATCCGACTGCAGATGAGCATGTGAAACCTACGTATTCTACAACTGAACTTACCTCAACTGTATCCGATCCGACTGCAGATGAGCATGTGAAACCTACATATTCTACAACTGAGCTTACCTCAACTGTATCCGATCCGACTGCAGATGATCATGTGAAACCTACATATTCTACAACTGAGCTTACCTCAACTGTATCCGATCTGACTACAGATGAGCACGTGAAACCTACATATTCTACAACTGAGCTTACCTCAACTGTATCCGATCCGACTGCAGATGATCATGTGAAACCTACATATTCTACAACTGAGCTTACCTCAACTGTATCCGATCTGACTGCAGATGAGCATGTGAAACCTACATATTCTACAACTAAACTTACCTCAACTGTATCCGATCTGACTGCAGATGAGCATGTGAAACCTACGTATTCTACAACTGAACTTACCTCAACTGTATCCGACCCGACTGCAGATGAGCATGTGAAACCTACGTATTCTACAACTGAACTTACCTCAACTGTATCCGATCCGACTGCAGATGAGCATGTGAAACCTACGTATTCTACAACTGAGCTTACCTCAACTGTATCCGATCCGACTGCAGATGAGCATGTGAAACCTACGTATTCTACAACTGAGCTTACCTCAACTGTATCCGATCCGACTGCAGATGAGCATGTGAAACCTACGTATTCTACAACTGAGCTTACCTAAACTGTATCCGATCCGACTGCAGATGAGCATGTGAAACCTACATATTCTACAACTGAACTTACCGCAACTGTATCCGATCCGACTGTAGATGAGCATGTGAAACCTACATATTCTACAACTGAGCTTACCTCAACTGTATCCGATCCGACTGCAGATGAGCATGTGAAACCTACGTATTCTACAACTGAGCTTACCTCAACTGTATCCGATCCGACTGCAGATGAGCATGTGAAACCTACGTATTCTACAACTGAGCTTACCTCAACTGTATCCGATCCGACTGCAGATGAGCATGTGAAACCTACATATTCTACAACTGAGCTTACCTCAACTGTATCCGATCCGACTGCAGATGAGCATGTGAAACCTACATATTCTACAACTGAACTTACCGCAACTGTATCCGATCCGACTGTAGATGAGCATGTGAAACCTACATATTCTACAACTGAACTTACCTCAACTGTATCCGATCCGACTGCAGATGAGCATGTGAAACCTACGTATTCTACAACTGAGCTTACCTCAACTGTATCCGATCCGACTGCAGATGAGCATGTGAAACCTACGTATTCTACAACTGAGCTTACCTCAACTGTATCCGATCCGACTGCAGATGAGCATGTGAAACCTACGTATTCTACAACTGAGCTTACCTCAACTGTATCCGATCCGACTGCAGATGAGCATGTGAAACCTACATATTCTACAACTGAACTTACCGCAACTGTATCCGATCCGACTGTAGATGAGCATGTGAAACCTACATATTCTACAACTGAGCTTACCTCAACTGTATCCGATCCGACTGCAGATGAGCATGTGAAACCTACGTATTCTACAACTGAGCTTACCTCAACTGTATCCGATCCGACTGCAGATGAGCATGTGAAACCTACATATTCTACAACTGAACTTACCGCAACTGTATCCGATCCGACTGTAGATGAGCATGTGAAACCTACATATTCTACAACTGAGCTTACCTCAACTGTATCCGATCCGACTGCAGATGAGCATGTGAAACCTACGTATTCTACAACTGAGCTTACCTCAACTGTATCCGATCCGACTGCAGATGAGCATGTGAAACCTACGTATTCTACAACTGAGCTTACCTCAACTGTATCCGATCCGACTGCAGATGAGCATGTGAAACCTACATATTCTACAACTGAGCTTACCTCAACTGTATCCGATCCGACTGCAGATGAGCATGTGAAACCTACATATTCTACAACTGAACTTACCGCAACTGTATCCGATCCGACTGTAGATGAGCATGTGAAACCTACATATTCTACAACTGAGCTTACCTCAACTGTATCCGATCTGACTACAGATGAGCACGTGAAACCTACATATTCTACAACTGAACTTACCTCAACTGTGTCCGATCCGACTGCAGATGAGCATGTGAAACCTACGTATTCTACAACTGAGCTTACCTCAACTGTATCCGATCCGACTGCAGATGAGCATGTGAAACCTACGTATTCTACAACTGAGCTTACCTCAACTGTATCCGACCCGACTGCAGATGATCATGTGAAACCTACATATTCTACAACTGAGCTTACCTCAACTGTATCCGATCTGACTACAGATGAGCACGTGAAACCTACATATTCTACAACTGAGCTTACCTCAACTGTATCCGATCCGACTGCAGATGATCATGTGAAACCTACGTATTCTACAACTGAGCTTACCTCAACTGTATCCGATCCGACTGCAGATGAGCATGTGAAACCTACGTATTCTACAACTGAGCTTACCTCAACTGTATCCGATCCGACTGCAGATGAGCATGTGAAACCTACGTATTCTACAACTGAGCTTACCTCAACTGTATCCGATCCGACTGCAGATGATCATGTGAAACCTACATATTCTACAACTGAGCTTACCTCAACTGTATCCGATCTGACTACAGATGAGCACGTGAAACCTACATATTCTACAACTGAGCTTACCTCAACTGTATCCGATCCGACTGCAGATGATCATGTGAAACCTACATATTCTACAACTGAGCTTACCTCAACTGTATCCGATCTGACTGCAGATGAGCATGTGAAACCTACATATTCTACAACTAAACTTACCTCAACTGTATCCGATCTGACTGCAGATGAGCATGTGAAACCTACGTATTCTACAACTGAACTTACCTCAACTGAATCTGATCAAATTATATTAGTTGAAGCTACAGAAACACCATCAACTGTATCTTCAACATCAGACCAGCACACGATGACCATGTTTTCAACAACTGAACTTACCTCAACTGAATCCGATCCGACTGCAGATGAGCAAATGATGCCTTTATATATGACTAGTGAATCTTTTTTGTCTGCGTTTAATTCCTCATCATTAGTTAAACAAACAAAAACATCATTAACTGCTTTTAATGAGAAAATAAATACAAATTCAATAACTAAATTTATTTCAACTAAATCTGTCCCAACGACAATTGAATCTACTGCAATGTCATCAACTATTAATTCAACTGCGGACGCAACTGAACTTGCCTCAACTGAATTTGATTTGACGACATCAGTTAAATCTACAGAATCAACTGTTTATTCAACTCTAGACGAGCATACGTCTCCATCAACTGATTCTTATCCGCCATCATTAGAAATGTCTTCAACTGTTTCAACCTCAAAAGAACAAGCAACTGATTCTTTTTCAAAATTTTCATACACAGCACCGTCTGTTGCAGAACCAGAAGTACTTTTAAGTTTTAACTCACTTATGGACGATCAGAAAACTTCTGATTCAACAAGTAAACCTTTCGACTTCTACTCATTACCACTACTTATATCGAATACAGATGATCAAATGTCGCCTGCAGTTTCTACAAAGAAACCTTCACTAATGGATCAGCCAATTTCAGTTACTAGAGAAGTTTCATCAATAGTTTCCAAAGCTTCAATGGAATCATTTTCTAATACCCTAGGAAAAACAAAGAAGCCTCAAATTTTAGAACCGAAATCCAATACAGAAGATAATTTGAAAGATGCATCTTCCTTCATCACCATGTTCCCACCGACTCTTTTAAAAGATATAAATGACATTCCAGAATATAATTTGAAAGATATATACTCTACCACTCCTTCATTTGCTAAACTTCACGAGACAACAAAATCACCAGTAACATCTACAACTGAATCATGGGAAAAAAAAATACGAAAAGCAATAGAGAGATGTATATTGGAGAACATATATGGTAATCAAGATTGCCTCATGTATTATGCATGAGTTAACTGCCCACCTGAACGAGTTCTAAGATCTTGAGTCCATTCGATTACTGACTACCTCTACTTCTAGAGTACCTACTGGTATTGTAGGTAGTGCTTTAATACCTAGTCTGTCACTAAATGGTATGGTATCTGGGTATTAGTCCACCACTGCAACTTCTGTGTAGCTAGGAGCCAGAATCCACAGCGACAACCACTGTAATGACTCTGAGCAGTAAAGCCCGGAACCCGAGGGAAAGCTAAGTTGTCTTGGGCTTGCAATGAATTTAATCAGAAGATGATAGAAAAAGTAGAAAACATAAGTTTGCATGCTTCCCTTCTCTCAAAGCGGGAGATAGTAAAAAAATTGGAAATGCGCCAGGATTGAGACAAGCAGTAGTCTAGCCGGTAGGCAGTATACCTGATAATAATATTATTATCTAGACAATTATAACTCCAAATAGCTAATCTAATACTTAGCAGAAGTACACTGTATAACTGTATACAGCAGGAAACTAAGCATATACTTACTTAAAAAATATTGAGTTTCGTTGAAGGGGGCTGATGAGAAAAAAGATTACAAGGAAAAATAGATTAAATGATTTTATAGTATTTGATTTTTATTTAATTCGAAATTTTCCTGTCTGTAGGCGACTAAATGTAACAAGCAATATAAAGACCAAGGGTACTAGCGACTAAAGCGCCACCTATAAATAGTTTTTATTAAAAATAATTAAAACCTCTTTTTAGATTTCTTACACTGTCTATGATTTATAGAATCTAGCCCATCTAATGCCAGATGTAGGCAAAACATCAGTAGTCACAATAGATTACTTAAATGTTTTATTAATCTTAGGGTACTTTCTCCAGTTTCTCAACATCAATAAATTGGCAACAATAAAAACCTTGATATTTAAGAACAAAAATAATTAACATTATCCACTTCTTTTCTTTGGCTCAACTTTATTGAATTCAAATGGGGTCGACGCAATATGTATTTTCTCTCCATTTATTCCTAATCTGGCATAAGTCTTCTGTCACATAATTCGACCATCTTCTTAGGCTTTCCTCTCATCTTACATACGTCTAATTTAAAATTCACAATCTCACATACGCTTGATGATATTGTGGCGAACATTTCCGTCGCAGTTGAAGCGCATCGCGTGCGACGTAATTCTGCGCGCGCATGTTCTTTCCCGAGCGCGAACGAGGAAGACCGAACGAACGGACAAAATTCAACAGCTGTGTAGTTTCAACCATATGGAAAACTTCAGAGGCAGTCGCTAATAGCGGCCAACTGCCCTTCCAATACAGGCCGTCTTTTTGTAACCAACCGGACTTCAAAAATGCAGTTCCTCCGCATTTCAATTTTTTCTATTTTTATTGTAAATATCCTAAAATATACGCTTTACATCAATTCCAATCGTTCATCATTCATACCTCCACAAAATCTTCATCATCTCTCTTCATCCATATCTCACCAATCTTCTCAGTTTAAATAAAATAATTTCAAGTAGTAAGAAAAAACAAAAAAGTTTAATTATAATATTTATTTGTAAATTATTTATCTGATCTGTTTGACACAGACTGGTCTGCCTTTTACGCTGGAGTCTTTGCGATATCCCATGTTACAGATACAAAAGTTTGGCGCAGAACAAATTCCATTTGGACATCCTCCTGCGCAGTATGGTTTGCACCTAAAGAATAGAAAGTATAATAGAATTAATTAAGTGTATAGATCTACAGCTGTCTACAGAATAACTTGAACGAGGTTTGAACGTCGTTTTGTTCTATTGTTAATAGTTTTCGCAGCGTACGCATAAACAGGTTTTCGATTATACACCTTATGTTACAAATTCGATATTTTCATACGGATACCTAATTTTTTTTGAAAATAATATATAGCCTATAAACCTTTCCCGCTAAATGCTAACTTCCCAACAGTGAAAGAATTTCTGAAATCGCTCGGTAGTTCCTGAGATTAGCGCGTTCAAACAAACAAACAAACTCTTCAGCTTTATAATATTAATAATATATTATTATTAATTAATTATTATACCTAAGTATATATTTTAAATTTGCTTTAACTTACGTGAATCCAGTAACATCCATATTATCGTTGACGTAGCCAGAATTACATGTGCATCTGTTTCCTTCAACGCAAACTCCGTTCAAGCAGGGCTGAGAGCATTGTGGTCCTTCAAGGTTGGACTGACCATGGTAAGTTTGTGAAAATTCACTAGTGGTAGCTTGTTGCCCATTGTAGCCATAGTTCGACAAGTTTTGCTGACCAGATCCTTGCTGCGGATACATAGGTTGCACAGATCCTTGATTCGGATACATATTCTGCATAGATCCTTGCTGATGATACATAGGCTGCACAGATCCTTGTTGGTTCATTGGAGTATAAAGAGGGTATGGATAATATCCTTGTTGGGGAGGAAAAACTTGCCCAGGATAAGTACGGTTAGAAAGATCCAAGAAGCCGTCTGGGTTGCGATTATTGTTTGGTATTTGGCCAGGGTATGTAGGTTGAAGTGGATTTGGGTATGGGTAACTTTGATGGGGATAGAGAGGAGCTGATGAGGTCTGATTTTGACCCGGATAAATGGGTCGTTGGACTGGTGATTGACCAGGATACTGCGATTGATAAGGGTAACCATTGCTAGGGTTGTTTTGATTAGGTAAGGTACTGTTTGGATTTTGATACGGATTTTGTTGCCACGGATACTGGGGTTGATTTGGCAGAGGGTACTGAGACTGTGGCTGTTGATAGCTGTTGTTCAACTGCTGCAAAGCTCTCGAAGGGTACAAACCATTGTATGAAGTATTCACTAATTGGTTATCAGAGGAAGGGTACGCAGTACCAGTGGACGGATTCACAATATAATTTGGCTGTTGGCCAGTATGAGGTATTTGTGGACGGTTGTACGGGTACGAACTGTTCTGGATATTGTTGTAGCCATGATTTCCTGGGTAGTTGGATGTTGGGATTTGTGTGTTTGGTCCTGGTAGTCGAATCCCAGAAGCTGATAAGCCGGTAGGACGGCATGAACCATCAGGAGTCGATTGGTAACCGGGCCCACACTCGCAATGGTTCGGATACGTGCAGTTGCCTGAAAACAGAACAATGTGAGAAGGTCTCGGATAACGAAAGTGTATTTATTACTTTGAGATTCGCATTGATGTCATCAGAGAGGGAATGTTAAGTCTTCATATTATCTTAAGAGATATTATGGAAACACATACGTTTTTTCATCTAAGGACAAATAAAATATTCTTTCAGTATAGTAGTTTGAATTTTTATAGGCACCATATCCAACTCCTTTAGATAAATCTATTGTAGCGCCTAATGAAGCAATCACATAACTGATGGTGTGCAGACGATTTCCAAAGTCTTAAGCAGAGATTGAATGAACTTAAAGACCACAAATTTCTCGTTTTGGGAGCATTGAAGGATACTTAGTAGAATTTTAAGGACATTTTACTTACCAACACCTCCGCAGTTGTTATTACACAACGGAACACAGTACTTGCGCTCGTAGTCCAATCTAAAGCCGTCCCTACAGACGCACTCCCGACCAACACAGTTTCCATTCTGGCACCCAATCGGGCAAGTGGCCACGCAGAATCCACCAGCGTTCTTCACGTGGTCCGGGAAACAGGTGCAAGTGTCTGGGGCTGTGCAGAGTGCGTTGACGCAAGGATTCGTGCAGTGAGGTTCGCAGATATTGGGGTTGTAGATGTTTTGAATGTAGCCTTTGCAGCATGAGCGGATGAGACTGAGGTCTGGTCGGGACTGGAATAAAGAAGATGTTATGGGTAATTACCAAGAACAATTTGATTATGTGATGCAATTTTTTATTCTCAATGTGGCAGACCCATAGCGTACCAGATCCTGAATCGCGCTATCGATGTTTGCAACGTTCGGTAACATAACTACAACATCGATTTTTTTTTGTGCGCTTCGGCCTGACCGGGCATACACTATCTCGCCCGATCGGAGATCTACCTTAGACCATAGTCCACTGATACCCAAACTCAACGTTAATGAAAATTATTATGCTTGTCAATATGCTACCATCAGTTCGACAAAAGAAATAGCCACCGTCCTGAGAAGAACTAGATTAAAAAAAAAAGATTAAAAAATTTATTCAGCCAAAAATTTACAGTGTAATATACAATTAACCATTAGATCTCCACACTAGGTCAAGCCTGTCTCGTGGAGATCTACTAATACATTTAACAGTCGAATTAACCAACTGGCAACTGGCAAGAAACTCAGCGAGCATTGTAATGGGTGCTTGAAATAATTCTTTAAAGGGTTTTTAAATTGCCATTCGCAGGGTAATAGACCAGCTGAAGGTATTCTAATTAACCTCAGTAGCCGCAGAGGAGAACCACGCTTTTTCTGTAACCTTTGTGAGGTATTTTGTTTTCGTTAATTATTTTAAAATTCTGTATGTCCTAATGCAGTAATTAAGTTATAAACTTATTCAGACACTCGCGGTTCATGCTCAGAGAGTCTTGTAGATACAGTGAGTGTGGCGTGTCGTGATGTGAGTTCGAGTTCCAGTGGTACTACCCAAAAGCGAACGAGAAAGAGGGTAGACAGATTTGTTTGCTCTTAAATCGACCCGCAGTATCCAGTCTTCTCGTGTTCATGACGTTTGCAACAACGTTGAAATATCGAGACAACTCAATTAATTAAATATCGCGGTAAGAACCCGTTGAAAATGCATGAACGTAATCAAGTTCATGAACGTTTAAAGAAGATGGTAATTGATTTAATCGTCTATAGAGTATATATCGGTATAGAGTTTCTTGCTGTAGCTCTATGATTTTTACTTACCCCATTTCCTTTGGGTACATTTTTTTTATCATCGACAAGTTGAGCAGTACTGAAATAATGATAATTAATTAATAATAAAAATTACATTATATTGAATATGGGTTTTGGGATCCTAATGAACTAATGAACCTCTGCAATGCCAGGGCAATGGGGGACCATAATCTTTCATCAATAACTTTCTTTTTGGTGATTTTTATTGCCTTGTAAATTATTCTTAACAAGCTGACCAGCGCAACTTCGTTTGCGTCACAAAGGGAAACAATATATCCTATAGCCTTCCTCGATAAATGAATTTTACAAAATTGAAAGAATTTTTACAATCGGACCAGTAGTTTCGGAGTCTATTCGAGACAAACAAACCTTTCCTTTTTATAATATTAGTATAGATATGTTAAGATAGTTTAGATAAAAGAAAATCTGCATTTTGGGAGCTTAGAAACTTGAAAAGATTGTGTGGATCCCAGCAGTGGGCAGTTCAAAGCTACTTACGGTACTTCAATGAAACATACTCCAACTTCACTTGCGACGTTTACAGTTTGACTTTGTGACTGAAAATTGTGACTAGAACTGTTGTTGTAAAATCTGAAAAAAAATTGAATATTTTGTATTTATTAGTTTTGTTTCTATCGCAAATAAGGAGGTATTTGGCTCGAGTGAAGCTGATTAGGATGATTCTATGTTTATTTTTTTTGCATGTTCACGACGAAAATTTGTCTGCGTTAAATTTACTGGTTGAACCAATTACGATGATTATTTTTAGTTTGAAAAGTGAGACTAAACCTCATACTATTTATTTTGAGAAATATCTGACGAAAAACAATTTTTCAAATATACTTAAAATACCTACATATGTCTATGTTGGACAAAATTAGTAATTACAATTATTATATTTCGACCAATGCAAAGAGTAACGTAAAATTATATCCTATAATTTCTATCAGTAAAATCATAATTTCTATAATACTTTCATGCATTTTCAACGGGTTCTTACCACGATATTTAATTAATTGAGTTGTCGATATTTCAAAGTTGTTGCAAACGTCATAATCACGAGAAGACTGGATACTGCGGGTCAATTAATTAAATATCGTGGTAAGAACCCGTTGAAAATCCATGAAAGTATTATAGAAAACCGCAAGTGTCTGAATAAGTTCGTAATTTCAGTATTTAATATAGTTTCGAAGATACTAGACAAAAAAGTTACACGTTAATCTCTTCAATAAGTATAACACAAATATCTGTTTAATTAATTATCATAAAATTTAAAATACTAAATAGCGTTATATGCTTGTGTAAAAATCAATCCTCTAGAACAATTCAGAAAAAAGTTGAGGCCGTTGAGTTGTTTGACAAATTTCCAATCGCTCGTTTCTGCAGTACCTAACTATGTTCTTTGCTAAGGTAAATTTGAAGGTTATATAACTTGATACACACCTCGCTATATTATCATTGATGTTATCCTGAAATCCGTGACTTCCGTAGCCACCTTTAACTCTTGACTTGACGTATTGCCCACTGGTGGACGCCAGCACCAGCCCAAACAAAAATATCACCCACATCGTCTCTTCAGTTTATATCTGTGCAAAAGAGTTATTGAGTAAATAATATTTTTAGTACAAAAATGAAAACGACCGACTTCAATTTCTCAAGCATAGCACAAAAACTACCAGACAGATCTTTATCAAATTATATGAGATGATGTTCAACATGTCTGCTTCCTAACGAAAAATCCTAAAAATAATCATTGAAATCGGATCATATTAAAAAGAAATACACGCAAAAACGCATAGCAAATCGTAAAATTTTGTCCGTTTAAAATACACATTTTTAGACATAAATCCAAAAGTACTTGTTCGATCTAAAAAAAAAAGGGGACCTAAGTTTGACTATCACCTTTCATCTGATTCAGAATCATTTAAATCGGTCCACCCAAACTAAAGTAATCAAGGAACAAACATATAAAAAAACATATAGACTAAAACGCTCAAAAACAGTTTACAGGAAAAAATAAAGCTTAATAAAAGTGATTTCTTATTTAATTCTCTTTTAGACAATATCTTAATTTCCAGAACAATTTCCGCCATAAAAAATAACATAAAATTACACAAATTCATCACCTAGTCTTAACTATAATATCCTAGCTCAATCAACACATTAGGTTTAAGATTTGCTATTAACAGCTTTATCTTATCCACATTTACCGATAGATTCTATCCTAATAAATGCAAAGACTTCAATAACAAACACAAATACTTAGAATATTATTATCAAGATCTACACTTCCAAGAATCATAGTTGATAATAACTATGACATAATGCTTGTGACTTACCACAGGGTCAGAGCCGTGTATGTCTTGATACGACGCTAAAACAACACTGATTTTAAACCACAAATCATCTTAGTTATATTTCGTAATGAAATCTTAATATTTATGTCGGTTTGGTTCCGTAGGTGTTATTTTTTGTTGTTTGATAAACATTTTAGACAACTTGTTAAGTTAAAGAACTACGAGGCTCGGCGAGGAAGCTCGTTGATCAGTAGAAAAAATCGTATATCATAAATTATTATTATTTGAATAGATGTTCGACCTATAGTGCGTTATCCATTTTCAAATTAGTTTTTTGTTATTAATTACTTTTTTGGCACGCTCCTTTTTTTTCTTTTTTTCAGTTGGAGAAAACCACCGGGTATGTGGGAGTTGAACCGCACTAAAACCTCCAACCGCTCACACTCAGCGTCCGAACCCCGGCTGAGACCAGAACCCAGCACGGGGTTTGGAGGGACGGCGCGACGCGTTACGCGCTCGGCACTCTTTCCCGTCGCTCCGTCCCCGTCTTTCCCGTCGCTCCGTCTCCGTCTTTCCCGTCGCTCCGTCCCCGAACTATTGGCACGCTCCTACGTGTTTTCTGTTCTCCTATATGGTGTGGATGGTTGGACTCTCAATGATTCTATGTACAAGAAAGAAGCCTTTGAGATGTCTACCGGAGAATACGGAGAATATCGTGGAAAGACAAGGTCAAGCATATAGAGGTGTTGCGTTGTAGAAAAGCGACGGCTGAAAACCAACAAAAGAAGGAAATTGGAGTATCTGAGACATATTATGAGAAACTTATTCGAACACTCGCGGTTTTCTATGATACTTTCATGCATTATGATCGAATTGATTATAGAATATGTGGAATCCAGCGCTAAACACAACAGTTATTAAGGGTTCATACTCGGAGAATCTTGTAGATAAAGTGAGTGTGGTGTGTCGTGATGTGAGTTCGAGTTCCAGTGGTACTACCCAAAAGCGAACGAGAAATAGAGTAGACAGATTTGTTTGCTCGTAAATCTACCCGCAGTATCCAGTCTTCTCGTGATCATGACGTTTGCAACAACTTGGAAATATTATGAGAAGCCCGGAGTGTGAGTTCTTCTAGTAGTAGGTAGAAGGAGAACATTTTGGCTGAAGAACTTGCAGCAGTGTGTCAACAAAAGCACTCGTGCTCTGTTTCACGCTGCTGCATTTTCAATATTATTTAATTGTCTCCCGCTTTGCGAGAAGGGAAGTCGAATTTATGTTTTCCTACTCCTTCTATCTTCTTCTGATTAAATTCGTTGCGGGGCCCAAGACAAGTTAGCTTTCCCTCGGGTTCCTGGGCTTCATGTCATGGGCTCAGAGTCATTACGATGGTGGCCGCTGTGGATCCTGGCTGCACAGGAGTTACAGTAGTGCGAGATGGATTCTTCATTCGTGACGTAGACGAATTGGCGGGGCTGCTACTTACTTTAAATGAAATTAACATGTTTGTCGAACGATTTAGTTTACTTAATCTCGTCGTACTGAACCCTAACTTGCACAAACAACATGCCAGAAGGTTATCAGTATTAATATAGTTATATGATTAATTGGAAATGTTGTTTATAAGTTCTGATTTTAGGAAATTAAAGAGGAAACCAGTAGAACAATAAGGTTAGAGTGATGTCATTAAAGTAAGCGCAAGACGTTCATTGCTGGACATGGCTTGTCCAATGATTTCCAATAGTCCAATACTGAGGAAGGCTATAGGCTATATTGCATACATTTATCATGCAAACAAATAATGTAGGTCAGCTAGTAATTATACAGGGTGTTCCAAAACTATGCGACATGAACGGAAAGTATCTTGTACAGGGTGATATTTTAAAGAAGGTACATATTGCAGAAGGGTGATGAGTACTCTGTTCTAATAGGGAATATTACAAAAAATAGGTAAAATATTTTTTTTTTTAATCTAACTTCGACAAATCTACCTCAAACATAAACAATTTCGGCTAAAAGAGTGTTGACTAACAACCTCTAGTGATCTCACGCACCCCATACCTCCGCTACACCCATCAGCTGTCGAAAAAGCATCATTTTGCAAGAATTTTAGATATTTTTAAGTTGTGATTACTAAGGCATTAAGCCATATTCTTTGGTAATAATATTTTTACTGGTCTTATATAACCATCAGATACCATGACCTTCAATATGTACCTTCACTAAGAAATCACCCTGTATATGTATTTTAGAGATAGGATGTTTTGCTAAAAGGAAACATTGTTTTATTTTTGATGTTTAATAATACTGCATTGTCAGATATGTCGTAAATTGCTGGGTTTGTTTGAAAATCGAACTAACAAAATAGGTAAAAATCAACACCCTGTATTTTTATGATGCCAATCGAAGGAATAGTTAATTACGAATAATCGTTGCTAACAAAAGGAACAATGTGAAATGTTTGATTCAACATTTTAAGAACCTTATTTATTTAGTTTTGGGACAAATATACAGGGTGTACCTAATATATGATTTGAAAAAAATAGTTGAGTATTTTGCCAGTTTAAGACAAATAAAACACTTTTCATGCTCAGAGAGTCTTGTAGATACAGTGAATGTGGTGTGTCGAGAAGCAAGTTCGAGTTCCAGTGGTACGACCCAAAAGCAAGAAAGAGGGTAGACAGATTTGTTTGCACTTAAATCGACCCGCAGTATCCAGGCTTCTCGTGATCATGACGTTTGCAACAACGTTGAAATATCGAGACAACTCAATTAATTTAATATCGTGGTAAGAACCCGTTGAAAATGCATGAAAGTAAAACACTTTGATTCTAAGTTTAAAACTTTAATCAAAACAATGCCAATCGTCTCTTATCTTGCATTATTGAGACCTGGAACAAATTAACGAATATTAAAACTGTGCTGTACCAACCCATGATTGCCCACTGCTGGGCTCAGGTCTCCTCAGAATAGGGATTAGGCATAATCAAACACGCTTGCCTAATACTGTTTGGAGACTTCACATATCTTTGAAGGATTAGAATACTTTTCCGATATGCAGGTTTCCTCACAATGTTTTCTTTCACCGTTCTAAGTCAGTGGTGTTGTAAATAATTGCACATACCTAAATCTTTTTCACAATACAGTTAACAGACGCTAGCAAGAAAGTGGGTCTGACACTAAATAGATCAAAATCAAAAATAATGACTAATAGAGATGAAACTCCTATTATATTAGATAGTGAGAAGATAGAATACGTAGAAAATTATATATACCTGGGACAAATATTATCATTCAGAAATCAGGAAGACCAGGAAATAGAAAGAAGAGTTTCCAGTTCTTGGAAGAGATACTGGTCTCTAAAAGAAATATTTAAAAGCAAGAACTTCCCCATGCATGCCAAGATGAAAGTTTTCAACCTCTGCATCCTGCCATGTCTCACATATGGTTGTCAGACGTGGGCACTAACCAAGAAAAACTTAGAAAAACTCAGGAAATGTCAGAGAAGCATGGAAAGAAGCATGATGAACATCACCTTGAGAGATCGCAAAAGAGCTAAATACATAAGATCCATTACAAAAGTAGCAGATATTGTTTCCAGAATTCGCCAACTGAAGTGGAGATTGACGGGACACATGACGAGAGATAGCAGACTGAAGTGGACAAGAATAGTTACGGAATGGCAACCACGAGACAGCAAAAGAAGTAGAGGGAGACAGTTCAAACGATGGGTTGATGACGTCAAGAAAATAGCAGGCAAAACATGGACCAGAGAAGCGAGGGATAGAGAGAAATGGAAGAGTCTGGAAGAGGCCTACGTGTCACAGGACACACCGACCACAGCAGCGGGCACATCCGATGCAATTTAGGATAAGTAGTTATAAGTTTTATTTGTTAATGTTATTAAGGTTGGAAATAAAGGCTTTTGAATGAATAAATGAAATCTTTTTCACATTAAGATTTATGACAAGTCGGTTTTGAAACCGCGACCTCCCGTACGGAAGCGCTTCAGACACTCGGCCACCACGATTTAAAGCGATTCATGAAAGATGATGAAGGAGATTCATTTTTCATTTTTATTCGTAGCCATTGCAGAGGTCTATGAACAACGGTAACTGTTTGCTCACTGGATCATTTACCCTTTTTTTATTGTCTTATAGACAGACGAACCAACGGGCCACCTGTTTAGGAAGTAATATTTTAAAACAAAAGCTATTTCCTTTTTCAAGTTTCTCTCGAGTTCTGTGGCCATCGTCAAACCTCATGGGACCACGTTTGAAATATCTTCTTACCAACAAAAACAAATTATCAAAATCCACGAATAAAAGCAAAATGATATTTAGGACCCTTTTTGAAGTTGTTTAGACATCCTGTTTTGCGAAAGTAAAAAATAAATAATCAAAACATACTGAAATATCCTCGTCCCTTGTAAAAGAGATAAGAACCCAATCCCACAAGAGTACCAGTAGCCGCTGCTGCTCCTACTGCAGAGACGATTACTGTTTTCTTAGAAAATGTGGATTCCTCACTGAAAACAAACAATAAGTATCTTTACTACAAAGTATGAAAATTATGTCTGTCCCTTAGCAAAAAATTAAAATTACGCAAGGTATTTTTTAGGAATAAAGACTTGTCAAGGGACACCCGGATGGAACGAAGTTCCTTTCGACTAATTAGTGAGGGAATTGTAATAAAATTTTATTTTTTTAAGTTATAATAATTAGTTAGTTAGGTAGTAAATATTTTTGTTGAACGTTTTTATAAAAAACTAGCTTTATTATATACTTGTGCCGAATCTTAATACGTGGGTAGAAGGAACAACAGGGTGATTGTTACATATTGTATAAGCCGCGTTTAGTAGCGAATGTGTTATTACACATATACACATATTTGTGTAAATGATTACCTTGTTGATGCTTTGTCTTGTGAAGATTTAGTTGATGATGGCTTGGTTGTAGGTTCGATTGATAACTTTGTTGTAGGTTCAATTGTTCGCTTGATCGTAGGTTCAGTTGATAGAGATGGAGGTTCAGTTGATAGAGATGGAGGTTCAGTTGGTAGTGATGGAGGTTGAGTAGCATCCTTAGTTGAATTTGGTTCCTCAGCTACAGTCGAAGCTTCAGTAGGTTTTATTTCTGTTTTTAGTAAATAAATTGAGTATAATTCAGTTGTGTCGGGTTAGGTTAGATTCAGACCCTCTAAAAAGCATATTATAGCATGGCTTAAAATTATTTTTAAATAGTACTGCGTTTGTCGCATCGTAGTCTGTTTTATAAGGATGATATTAAACAAAGTCTATGTTTTGTTAACGCAGGTCGAGTCATATACCTATGAATTTAATCCTTCTTCAAAACCTGTATGATTTACTCACAATGTTATTCTTCACCGTTTTTATTTTACCAACTTATTTCTTTGTTTCATATTATTTATCTTAGATCATATTAATTTCAAACTTGTCTAAATTAAATTTATTTAATTAACAATTAAAATATTGGTATTATGTATTACTAGCGGACCCGTGCAATTTCGTCTGCGTCACTTTCAATTAAAGGTAGCCTATGTTCTTTCTCAGGGTCTAAAGATTGTCTGTGACAATTTACATCAAAAAGCTGCAGAGTTTGTTTATTTGTTTGAACGCACTAATCTCAGGATCTACTGGTGCGATTTCAAAAATTCTTTCACCTTTGGAAAGTCCATTTATCGAGGAAGGTTATAGGCTGTTGCATCCCTCTGTGACGCAGACGAAGTTGCGCGAGTCACCTAGTGTTTCATATACCTATCTGCGAATACTCAGAGGATTTTGTTTAGTCAGCGGTGTTAAAGTAAATTGCACTCTAATTGTACAGTTTAAGATATAGAACTACAAGGAAGATAGGACTACTATTTCTTAATTTTGGATTCGTGGTAAATGCTTTTTAAACTTTTTATTTCACAAAAATATACTTACTAGGTATTAAAACTTGCTGTGTGTTGTTTTTCTCGAATCTAAAAAAATACAATAAAAGTAATTATGTAGCTTGGAGCGTAAAATTTTATAAGAATACAATAACTTAAAACATTAATGAAGTTTCAACTACACCGAATACCATAAACATAGAATTTGGAGAAGATTGATAAAGTCGACAAAATCGAGACGTCATTCTTGTGGCGGCTATCAAACACCGCCTCTTTTGGTTTCCATCTCATTAAATAAAAAAGAAAAACTTGAGAGGTGTCAAGGGATCATCCGGGTGGATGGAACGAAGTTCCTTTCGATTAATTCATGAGGGAATTGTAATAAAATTTTATTTTTTCATCTAGCATTAATCATATTGATATAGAATAGTATAATTGACATAGAATTGTTTTAAAAGATTTTAATCACAGCGCCATCTAGCGATAATCATCTAAAACAAAAAAAGTGTCATGACAACTTTTTCATAAGAATTTCCGTTTAGCCCCCTTTCGATTACGCGCGATAATGAACTTCGTTCCAAAAAGTTCATGTCAATGAGAGACATGAACTGTCAATTGTAAATATTCCTCATTATTGTACAGAGCTCTTTTGTTGTTAACTTTGTAAATATTGTAAATAAATCTTTATCAAACACATTATATTTTTTCTTCGGGACAACTTCAACATTTTCATCGTCCCGAAATACTCTTATTGTAGCTTATGATGGCTTATTGTGAGATACTGACAAACATTGAATTGTCTCCTTGCAAGAAATAGGGTTGGCTCTTTCCTACTCGTGTAATTTTCATTGCTATCTCTTTCACTCACGACTTTAGCTATCTTTTGTATAACATATCTATCTCTGCAGACTGTTTGTTTGTAAGGTAATATTCCGGTCTAATATATTATTGTTACTTACCCGACC